>JACBWW010000061.1:1817507-1895980 GCA_020086605.1 Lanius collurio | reverse complement strand
AGTCACCTATTCAACTCTTTACCAAACCTTCAAAACCTGTTAACAGAAAATATACTTTGTTGTTACTGCACCTGTTTTTGATGGAAGAGTAATAAAATTTTTTTCAGTTTTGTTGTCCCCCGGTTGCAATAAATGTTTTTAATTGGCTTCCTGCTATGGGAAATCTAAGCAGAAGTTAATGTGGCTTATATATTTGTGCTTCTTTGACTGTAACCTGAATGGGTGTGTATAAGACTCAGCAGGAACTTGTCTTATTTTTACCAGTAGGAAAATTCTGCTTATTAAATGACATTGTCAAGTCCGATTGGAAATTAAGGTTTTTAGAAGAAAGAAAAAGCAGTTAAAAGTAAATTACAGGTAATATTACTGTGGTCATTCAAGAAACACATTTCTTCTCAGAATTCTACTCTTCTTACTCACAGCAGGCTGACAGACTGGATGTAGAGAGAATAATAAAATTTTTGTCTATGTTTATGTTCAGTATATGAGACAGCTAGACTGAATAGAAAGAGAAAATGATGTGCCACTAATCCTCAAGAGGAATGCCAGTTCAGATATAAGCTGTCAGGAAATTGTTCCCTTTACAATAGAGAACTTAGGCTTAGTCTTCTAATAATCTACCTGTTCTCTATGTAGTACTTGCTGAGGAATCATGGCTATTCTATCTATTGCATTTCATAATTCCTAAAATAGTGGGATTTCTTTTTTCTCTCTTGCTCTCTTCTAGACATATATATTCATACTTTAATTTCTATTTCTGTTACAAACCTAAAAGTCTCCTCTTGTTTAAAATTGCAGTTACTGAGCAGGATAAGTCACATGTTGAATAACCAGAGATTCAAAAAGAGTAAGATGACAATCATATTTCCTAGGAGTCATTTCCACTCTGTTTACAGTGATGCATGCTGGAAGAAACATAGCCTTTCTTTCAAGACCTGAATAATGTTGAAATTCATGTCTTTGGATCCCTAGTTGAGACTCTATCAATTACTGATCCACAAACCTGTAAATACCTCTGTCTTTATATCTAGCTATGTATCTATCCACCTAACTACTACCTGCTTATCTTTGTATGCAGCTATGTATCTATGTATGCATGTTTTTGTTATACACTGAAACACAAATTATATATGATTTTATGTCTCTATAGGTATTATATATGTGTATGTTCACATACATTTAAATGTTTTACTCACAAATAGTCATAGATGAAATATTATGTCTTTTTTTCCTGGGACACATTCATTTCCAGATTGGTGTTTTCTAGATTACTTTCTAGGATATTCAGTGGAAATAATTTTGTTTTCTTACATTTGCTACTTTGACTTTGTTCAAAGCTAAGATGTTTACAATTGTATGTCTTGTTCTAGGAAGGCAGAAACAGTTCTGGTCCTGATTGCCGTTTCATCTAATAATGAACTATTACTCTCTCCATCTTGCCGTGCTACTGAATGTAGCTGTGTACAGAGTAATTATTTATTATTATCTCAAATTAACATGTATTTATGATATGCATATATTTTATTACAGGTGGTCTTTTGTCTTATTTAACTGCTGCACACATACTTAACTAGGAGACTGGAATTCATTTTTCCCAATATCATGATACATTGATTTGTGTTCTCATACCTTCACGTGGGAAATCTATCTGAATTTACTTCTATAATCTAATACCATATTACAATATGTGAATGAAATAGTCCTTCCTCCATGAACTTATATTTATGAAATAAATTATTTCCCTGTTGTCCATAAAAAATCCCAGTACTGTAAGTCCTGTATTAGAAAACTACAGTGTTTATTTTCAGTAGCAACAATATAGGAGGCAATAAAATTAGACATATTAAGGTAGAAGTTCAGCTTAATGACTTTGGATCTTTTATAATGAATGCAAGTATCCTAAGAAAAGTAGGAATTAAAACTAGAGTACTGAACCAATGACTGTACAAATAAGAGCTGGTCAGATATCTGAAGGCACCATATTAATCAGGTGTAAAACCCACTGTCATGTTAGACTGTCTCAGACAAACCAGGCATACTGGTGTGCTGTTAAATGCTTAGTTTTGTGTGAGTAACTGCAGATATACATAAAGCTGAGTGCCATTTAATAAACCTCTTGAGCAGTTTTTAGATATGCAGAGGCTGTAGCCAGCATTAATCCATGGGGTTCAACCAGAAGAAGTAGTCTATAATTTTAAGTGGTTTATCTTCTGGTAGGACTAGGGGGTGTGTAATGTTTTTATAGCCTATTTTTGCTGTCAGATTGCTGGTAACATTACACTACATTACACTTAGACTACTTTTTAGTGATACAGCACTATGTCAAATGTTAAGTTGCATTATGTCACAACAGTTTACTTTGTCCCTCTAAAGGTTGGTACAATGTATAACCAGATGGACTACTACAAGTTTTCTTCAGCTTAAAAATTTTCAATCAGAGAGCTCAGTAAAACATACAATAAAAAGAAATATAGCATAATGGTATGTTTGTAGTATAAAAAATATTTTTTAAAATAATTATTTCCTAAATGTTTTTGACACGGTATAATTATAAATTTAATCTGACAGGTCTTATACTGCAGCTGTAATAAAATTACTCATTTTCAGAGCCATTAAGTTAACCACTTACCTACTATAATGAGAAAGTCAAAGTGACCTTATATGAGACAATAGGTGAAGTACATCGACTTATCATTTTCTTCTTTAGGATGTAGTCTATAATAATCTATAAAATTTCCTCGAGTTGTAAAAATAAAAGAAGCATGTAACTACTGACCGCAGACAATGGGAAATACGTTGCCACATGATATGTGTGACAAAATATTTCAGAAATATTGGCATGCTAGACAGTATTGGATCATTTTTTTTCTATGTTTCGGGATAGATTTTTGCTGCCTAGAATAAAATATTTAGTTCATACTGTAAGAGTGTATGGAATGTGTGAGCATCAACTTCATTCAAGTTATCTGATACAGGATATTTTCCATTCAAAATGGGATAATAAAGAATGAAGGAAGTAATGAACAACACACACAGACAGTCAAACAGTAGACAAGGGTAAATAGAGTCAAAGTCTCCCAAGATTTCCCATCATTAATGGAAAAGTCGTTAAGTAACTGCAGGCACTGCTTTGGAGAGGGCCAACCTGAGCATGGTAACTGGTACAAAGGGGAGAAAAAAGAGGAAGATGAAGAATTGGAATATGACAGGGATAGATTGTGGAACTATTCAAAAGTTATTAAAGAAAGTTTAAGGGAAGAAGATTGAGCAGAAATGAAGAAAAGCAGGGTAGAAGGAGCAGGTCAGGTATAAAACAGGCCTAATCAGAATGATTGTGAAGCAGAACCCTTTACCTGAACACTTCAATCTGTCTTATTTTCTTATTAAATCTGGTTTTAACAAATTTTCTGAGCAATCTCACTCCCTATCTCATGTGTGTCAGTGCAGGGAAGGCTCAGTGTCAGCTGCTGGAGGGGCTGGTAAGAGGCAACTGGGTGCCAACCTCTGCAGTGAGATACCCTGGTCTGACAGTAAGTGCCCCTGGCTTGTGATGTCAACTACTGGAGTCAGTGGGGTCAGTAACCTTCAGCCACTGAGGTGGGTGTGGTTGTGTGTCCCAAAACCAGCTACTGAGATGGGCATGAGTGAGGAGGGTGGGGGGCTTAGTGGTGGCAGCTGGATTGAGACTGTGAGTTACAGCATGTGTGCCAGGTACCAGCTTCTGTGGCAAGAGTCTGATCCTGCCCCCAAACTGGCTATCTGTGGGACATGAGTGTGGAGTTGGTGGCAAATTCCAAGCTGAGACCAGCTGGAGAGAAGGGTGTGCACAGGGCTATCAGGTGAGCAGAGGATCTGTGCAGGCATTCAGGAGACCCCACAGATGGGGTGCCCATGGGACAAGTGTGTGAAGGCTGCATGTGTGTAGTGAGCACCCAGCAGGACCAGCCTGTGAGTCAGGGCCCCATGGGATGAGTGAGGGGGACCAGGATGTGGACAGGGGTGTTGGGCAGGCAGAGGGAGCATGCTGGTGCTCAGGGGGTCTGTCAGTGTGCTTGTGAACCTGGGCAGTGTGGGGTGTGTGCTGCACTTGTGACCCTCTGCCTGCCCAAGAAGAGGAGGGGGCATGTGCCTGTGTCTGTGCCTGGTGTGAGTTCTGAGTGTGGGGCTGCTGGAGGCTGTGCCGTGTCTGTGGCTCTCTGTGTGACCGGCTGTGTCTGTGTCTTCTGTCCAGATTATGTGATCAGCTTCACTGCTGGCTGAACCTGCAGAGGGGGACAGCAGAAGCCACAATCTTTAGCCTGGCAGACCCCAGGTCTCTGGGATACTGGGCTGAGCTCCAGCAGCAGACAGGAGGGGTCTTGAGCCAGGGTGGCCGGAGGAGGTGGCCCTCTCTTAACTTCCCTTAACATTACAGGGCTTGCCCTTGTGTTTGTACAGGCTAAGCCAAATCTATTGAGTGCAGATAGGCAGAAGCTGTATTGAGACATCTGCATTTCCTCCCCCTCCTACTTCAGGTTTTGAGCAGGAGGAAGACTAAGATGATCTTTCTCAGACAGGTCTTCTGAGTTGAGCAGCAACAAAAATAGGAGCTGAGGTTTGGGCCAACTTCTGTTTCTGTCTGATCACTATGCCCTTTTGTTTTACGTCGGGCCTTCCAGACAACCTCCCAGAAGCAGAAAGGGGAGTGCTCTTATTTTCCAATAGAGATGACTTAAAGACTATGTGGAATTACATGAGCTTAATTAATTCATTAGCTTTATCTCTGGGTGGTCAGCAGATAGTTTGATCTGACTGGTTGGCCAGCAGCATTCACAGAGAACATCTGGACAAGTGCTTTGTGGGCTGGTTTTGGTCTGCTATCCACACTACAGTCACCCCTGTTCTGCTGCCTTAGGAGAAGGAACTACTGTGTCTCAGCTAAAGCTACCATGAGGAATGGATCTGTCAAAACATTAGCTTTAAGAACTAAGTTTCTTTTTCATCTTTGAACATCCAGTTATTTCTAGAGACACATTTCTGTTGTTTCTTGCCTTGCACACACTTTAGAACACCAGACATTTTTCCAAGAAACTGCATGATGAAATATGTTTTCTTTTTTAAAAGTTTTGTTTCTCATAAAATTACTTACCATCTCCTTAAACTTTATATCCAGCACCTGAGTGAGAACATGCTGCAGCTGGAAATCTGAAAAAGGTCATTTAGGCTGAAACATTTATTGATAGGTGTTTGGGGATTTTTTTGTGGTACTCAATACTCAATATATAACAAACAAGATGCCACATTATCATATAAAACTGCCAGAAGTGAAAGTGCATCAAGAAATAAGAAACAGAGGTGTAGTAAGTGAATTGTCTCTTTGTCAGATAGTAAATTAATTGTTAAGATCTTTTACAGACTGCTCAAGGTCTGTCTTCTTTGCTTCCTTCAGGATGATTCAAGGAAACTCATTTCTTCAAAACAACATTTATAATTGCCCCTTAGCTGAAAGATACTTGCAGTATGCTAAATTGTTCTCTGAAAGGAATGAACATGAGGAAAAGTAAAAAAAGAAAGGAAAAGAAAAGCAGAAGAAATATTATAGGAGAGCAAGCAATTTAGAAGCCTTTCGCTTTCTGTCAATGAGAAGGGATTAAACTTGCATCAAGGAATTAAAACATTGATGGGCCACAAGGTGCAGCTGAATCCTAAAGAATATATTAATAGTACATAAAAAAAAATCTGTTATAATTCCCAGTGATCTGCACAACTAAGGCAGCAACATTTATGCATTTTCTCCTGTGCTGGCAGAGAGTGCTGCATGAGTTGCTTCATTAGTATGCATTGTTGTATGAACTGATTCCCTTGTGTAGCTGTAGACTGTCACTGGCAGCCACAGGAGGTCTAGGAAGTTATACAAGTATGGGTCATAGAATGATTTTTAATTAAATGTGGCAAATAACAAGAAATCTAAGTTTCTTTTGGAAGTAATATCATTCTATTGATAATGCAACAACGCAAAATATTTTGCCTAGTAATTAATATTTTCAATCTGCTGAAATATCTGTTAAAACAATGTAGATATATTTAGTTCTATCTGAATCTTTACTTTTAGAGGTTCATTTTCCTACAAACCAAAATGCCTTTGATTTCACAATATTTGTGATATTTCTACATGAACTTTCTTGAGAACTGCATGTCCTGTGCATGCCTGTATCTATTTATTCTGCTTCTAAAATCATCCTTCCTGAGTTAGTATTTTGATTTATTCCTGTGGCAGTTGTTTCTGAGAATTTGTTAAAAAATATGAATATGAGTCATCTAGAAAAGAACAAGAATCCGTATGGCTTATAAAATTTTGAGTAACAATTCTTGCAGGCATATTTTAGCACTTTATGCTGTTATGTGCTTACTGTTACTTTTAATCAGAATTTCAGAACTTTTCTAACCTAAGCCAGGGTGAAGTTCATGTTGGAAACTCCTGCTCTTAGGACTTTTGTTCAGGTATGCATACATAAGTATGTATATATATGTATTTTTTTTTTCTACACATAAGTATGCATATATATATATATATATTTATATGTATCTGTATACTTTATCTGTATATATTTAGTGAAGGGAAAGAATTTTAAAGGTCTGCCTTATTCCTATTCAAATTCACTATGGAACTTTTCTTTTGTCATTACATTTCAGCAGGAGAAGCCATAAGGTCTTAGAGTGACTTCTTTGCAATTTAAAATAAATCACGTATCTTTAAGAGCTGAGGTATAATCATACCTTTGACTTCTCTGCTTTCATCACATTGATTTTCCAGATAGAAATTGATTATGCAAATGAAGTATTTCAGCTTATTAGTTCATATCAGTATTTTTCTTTAATTACTCCTTTCAGCATTTAAAGGAACATTTTATGAATCTGCAGTGAAAACAGTACCTTCATCGTCCTTAATTTTCCACCGAGTCAGCGTTGCAGAAACACAGTAATGCACCACTTCCTATGACTAATTTTTCACATGGAAATGTGTCCTGCTGTGGTTGTGCATCTACACTCTGTGATAGATAAAACCAATGTCAAGAATTCCTCTACAGTGTGTTCTGTCAATTGGTATCTGTCAATCTGTCATCTGAAACTTGAAACATGACTGAATGTGCTCTGTGGTGTGGATCTGTAAAACACATTAGCAATAGTTTACATTCAGTATTTGCAGCATTCTCAGTCATTACAGTGTGTGTTGTTGAATGCATATTAAAAAAAATGTGTTATGCTCAGCTAACTTTTAACATACTGGTTGACACTTTCACCACCCCAAAACACTTTCTAAAAGCTGCTGCCTTTTCTTTCTTTGACACAATATAAAATACAAAATGCCAAAACCTATCTTCACAAAATGTTACAGGTTTGATTTAGGGTCTCAAAAGCTACACAGTCTCTGTGTTGCTCAGGGGGTTTGCAATAATGATACCTAGCCTTTAGCTGGAGGCTGTCACCTTAATTTATTATCATCTGAAGGGTGCAGGGTAACTTATGCAAATTGAGTTGGTGGCTTCAGTCCTGCTCCCACGGGATGGATACCCACATCATAAAACTGCCTCAACAGTTGTTACTGGGTGGGTTTGATGAATGTCTTGCATGTACAGAGTGTAGAAAAGTGATAATCTGTGAGCAGTTCTGAAAGTGAATGGCTTCAACACCCTCCTGGGAGTGGTCCCATCAAAGTGGATTTGAGACACGTTTAAGAAAAACACGGGAAGCGTTCATTCCCCTTGTCTGACCCCCTTCAGGGGTGGGTAATCATTTTGTTTTCTGCAGCTGAAAATCCACACATTTAAGTACATCTATTTTTGATAAGAAACAAGAAGACACTGACAATGTGCTCAAGTGCTTGGATGCTCATTATCCATCTATATCCCTCACCTTTCTGTGGACTCCCTCGGCCACCTTTGTCCAGTTCAGATCTACTTTTAGGATGGTGGGGAGCTGGGCTCGCCCTGAGCAGAAGGCATATGATCTCTCTGTTGCACACATCTGTGTGACCAGAAATCAAACTGTAGTGGTTGAAAACAAAGAGCTGCTGGCAATTCAATGACACTCCTAAATGCAACTTTCCTATTTCTCTGTAATGTTTTACATTTACCATGCTTTTTGCATGGGTACCATATTCTAAGCTCCACAGAGGTTCTAAGATCCTTCAGTATTTTAGTGCCAATAAATATGATCATCAAACAGTCCTATAGGATGAAACTATAACAGAAGCTGCCTAATGCTTTGGAGACTTCTTCCCCTTCTCTCCCACCATGCACTCTCCAGACGTGGGAGTAAGATTGACTTTGCTGCCCAATGCTCATGAATCTTGATACCTTGTTTTAACTCTGAAATTTTCACTGTTCTTCTTGGCTAATTTTAATTTTTCAATTTCCAGCCTCCTGTAATTCCTTTATTTCTGGACTCTGTTATTCTGTTGTTCATTGCACCATGGATGACTGTAGGGTTTTTCTGATGGGCTCAAACATGTCTTACTTTAGCAGCTCTTTGTCTACATTAAGTCCTCATAATTTATAATTTTTAGGCAGATGGCAGCTGTTATTAATAAGGGAGTTTATCTCTTGTGCTATTTTGAGCATCAAATAATCACAGAATCTTGGAGAGTTTGGGGTTGGAACAGACTTTAAAAATCATCTAGTTCCAACCCCCAACCATGGATCAGGACTACAACTTCCCTGGACACCATATTCCAGTGTTTCACTACCCTCATAGGAAAGGATTTCTTCCTACATTTTAATGTAAATCTATCCTCTTTCAGTTAAAGCCTCCTCTCCTTTCATTCCATGTGTGTGGAGAAAGGCCCAGCTCTATTGTAACTCCTTTAGGCAGTGGAAGGAGCTGTAAGGTCTCCTCAGGGCCTTCTCACCTCCAAGCTGAATAACCCCAGCTGCCTCAGCCTGTCTTCATAGGAGACGTGTTGCAGTCCTCTGGTTATCTCTGCAGCCCTCCTCTTGGACCCAATGAGTCCATGTCCTTCTTATGTCAGTGGCCCCAGAGTCCAGATTTCTTGTATCATCATGATCTATTTGTAGCATTTTGTAGTATAGCTCCTACCTCAGATCCCAAAGCTAGACATTCCCCTTATGTCCCCCAAAGGGCCAGACCTACTTACGTCTGGAGAATACTCAACACCATTTCTTTTCCTTGCAAAACTTAGACATTCTATCCTTATTTTGGAAAGGAAAGAGAAGTAATCAGTCAATCCTATTACAGCCTAGTGATTACCTCACTCATCCCAGAAAGGGGAGAGCTGTCTTTTGTTGCTGTGGCTGTCTGAAGAGCCTCCTCACTGGAACAGTTCCTTTCTGCAGGTTGTATGCTCAGTTGCAAGGGGATTCCCCCACTTTGTGCTTGATTGGTCTAATTAGGCAAATTAGCATCCTTTGTTATACTCCTTACTTAAGGATTTCCCTGACTTGAAGGACTCCATTTTAACACTCTGGCTTACAGTAAAGGTAATTATGCAATGCTTGTTAGATTGTAGCTCAAAATGCAGTGTTCTTTGAAACACACTGACCAATCAATGAAAAGACTTTAGTTCTTAGTGATGTAGGTGGATCATTTGCTGCGTTCAGGTTTGAAACTGAGCCCACTGGACTGACTGGTTTTGTGATATGAATCTTCCCCAATTAAATGAACCATGGCCAAAGAAGATGTTATATTGAGTAAAAAAGTGTGAGTTTTCAGTTTGGTGAATTACCTTCTGAATGAGAAATAGGGATGAAAACTGAGTAGCAATGTCCAAAAGCTGTGGCAGTTCACTATTTTGAAATAGATGATGAATGACCATAACCAGTGAAAGTTTATGTAGTATTTGTGAACTATCCTTGACAACTATTAAGTTCAAAGTTACAATACTGATTTTAATAACCAGACCATACTCTCTTGTTTCAAACCAACTTCTTTGTCACCCTTCAGTCCTAAGGAAAACAACTTCAACAACTAACAACATACACAATGAAAAAAAAATTAGCATTTGAAATGGTAACCATATGGTGCTTGTAGTAACTCCGGTTCTGGATATAATTTATGACATTTAACTGGCCTGAAAATGAGAAGTGTCTTATGAAGTCTCTGTGGGCATGAGTTGATTGGTTTCTACCTAACTTATTAACTGCAAGAAAAAGAGGTAGTGTTCTACTTCTGGGGATTAGTCTGAGATCCAGTAATTAAATAAATACTTTTATATACTGTATAGAATTTCACTAGGATATTGAATCAAGTTAGATCTCACAGGAAAAAAGGCTGTAAGCCTGTAATGTGGTAGTTTCTTCCTGTGACACTGGAACTGTGTTGTTTCCACTTCTCTTACTTTTTTGACTGTGATGAGCCATCATCATCTGTCATGCTGTCCTTGGTGAGTGTCTACCCAGTGTGCCTCAGTTTTTAATGAAAATGAGTGAATAGCTAACCTGAGAGCTACCTATCACGCTCTAATACTTTTTTTTTGGTTTACATCATTTTATTGATATTGGCCTTGGGTCTTTTTGATTTATCCGATTCTACCTCAGCAGACAGATTGACCAATTGAGCACATTCACTCCAAAATGACCTCATCACCTGGGAAATCTTGAGGTGCAATCAGTGCTATAAATGGCATAGGGGGAACTGTGGAAAGAGCTCTGCAAGTCTCGTGAAAAATGGTAACAAAGCTACATAAACATGGTCATGTAGCCTTGAGAAGTACAATATGTTAAAGAAGTTAGAAGTAATGTGTTGTCAACAGCACAGATGTTGATTTAGAAGGAGACTTTCTAAATTTAGTAGGGAAGAGATCAAAATGTTCAGGCTTGCAGGAACTTTTGTGTTTATCACTTTGCTTACTAGTAGGCTTCATGTACTTTTTCAACTTTTTGGGGAGGTAACTGTATCCCCTCATTTAATGGAGTCACAGAATGATTGAGGTCAGAAGAGACCTCTGTGGATCATCTGGTTCAGCCTGTCTGCTCAAGCAGGGCCACCTAGTACCAGTAGTCCAGGGCCACATCCAGACAGATATTGCAGATCTCTAATGATGGAGACTTCCTGACCTCGCTGGGCCATCTGCTGGAGTGGCTGCCTATTACCTTCTCTGAGTTTACACTCTGCAATAACACAACTTGCCCTTTTTTTTTGTTGTTGTTGCTTGCTGCACTGCACTCTGGTTAAGCTGTTTGTACTGGGACTTTTTAAAAACTTTTCAAAATCAGACAGTTGTTGGGACATATCTATGAATATGTGACTTGCAATGAAACAGCAAAATTATAGGAGTGAGGGATGATACATATGGAGACACCAGCCAGGTAAAAGCTGAATGTGCAATGTTTAAATTTTTGTGGTACTTGTGAAGAGTGTCACATCTGACTCTTATGTGGCCATTTCTAAATGACTAGCTCCTTTTTTTGACTAGTTAGGAGCATACCTTTTTCAATCATCAATTATCTTCCTGTTTTTTCAAATGTTCCTACTTATCATTGCCTACTGCACTTTCCAGTTTTTAGGAAAGTTCTGTTATCTCTCCCACTGTGGTGGTATCCCAGATTTGTTTGTAAATTCTGTTACCACATTTTCAATTAAGGAACACCACTTCAGAGTTATCTTAACACTAAGTGCTGGTGAAATTCAATGCACATACCTTTAGGTCCTTCGCTTTTAATTAACAGCCCATTTCAAATTGTTCTGCATTTCTTACAGGTGAATTGTATTGTGGCTTGTTGAGTCAATCATTAGGAGGTTCTGGATTATTAAACTCTTCTTGTTTCACACTTTATGAGATGTTGGATTTTGTGGCTGGGAGGGTAAATGACAGATAGGTTTAACTCAGTTTAAATCATAACATTACGTAAGTTACTGAATATATCCACCATGTTAATTTTTCTGGTTATGTCACTTCCCTGTCAATAACTTTTGTTATAAGTCTGTCTGATTTTTGTCTGACACTGTAAGTTAGCTGCCTTTAAAAGATATATTGATCCACTACACTAACTAGTTTGAACAAGTCACACTAACCTTAACTATATTGTAATTTTCTTGTGCAGCATTGTTCCATTAGCAGTCTCAGGAAGTCTATAAGCCCTATCCTCAACTTATATCCATGAAGTGACTTTTCTTTTTTATGTTTTAAATAATAGAAAATAATCCCTCCTACAAAACATATGTAATGAAAAGTAATCAATTTGTTTTTATACATGCTTCATAACTGAAATCAGTTCCTATCTGCCTTCTTCACATTAATGGATCTTTGCAAGCACCATTCCTGTGCTGTTATCAATAATTATGACTCCCTGTCACAGTATAGTTAACCTCTTAGACACAAAATTAGATCAATTACTCAGAAAAAAAAATCCTTTCCTTTGGAAAACTTACTTTATCTAATTGCCAAAAGAGATTAGCTGTCATATAAACCTTGCTGAAGGTATAAATATAACATTACTGTATGACTCTGAACTCCATGTTTTCTTAATGAGCCACCAATTTTATTATTCTTTCATCAAATTCCTCTCTGGAAGTTGCTGCCATCACTCTTTCCCTTGGCTAGTATTTTGAACGGGAAAAAAGGGAAAGAAAAATGTTAAGAAAATGAAGACTCTGAAGAGAGTTTTGTTTGGTAGGATGTCCACAGGCATGTTATTCCTGTCCTTTCATATAGCTGTCTCCAAGCACTGAGGATGCTGTGTAGTCATCAGAATGGTGATGGCACTTGGCAATGCCAAATTTTAATGATGCCAAATGTATACAGTTGAAGAGTAAGAAATGTGAGTTCATGATCTATATAATAGGGTAGGATGGTAGAGTTTGAATTTGTAACAAGATGCTAGGAAAGGAGAAATCTCCTTTCTGACTCAGTCAGATATGTTAGTCAGGTGGGCATTAGCAGGGGTAGAAGAGGAGCTGTAGCCTTACTGAGTAGTAAAGGAAGATATGTAAGAGGAAAGAGGGTTCTTGTTAAAAGAAAAAGGAGTGACTGCTCAGGAAAACGCTTACATGAAGATTTATAGTTCAATAATTTAAGTTAGCCGTAAGGCCAAACACAGGAATTGTGTGAAGTTTTGGTTAGTTTCTTTGTTAGAAACAGGGTTAAAGTAACATCTGCTTACAGCTAGACAAGAAGTGTGTAGCTTAGTAGGAAACAAGTTTAAATTTTTGGCCTAAAGCATGTAAAAAAAATCAAATGCATCACCATGGAATGCCGGAGTGCCTATGGACTAATGTTTGAAGATCCACTTGCACAGAAATTTGTGGAATACATTCACAGTCCAATGGGAGGATGAGAAGAGCAAGCAAACAGCCCTGCACCTCACTGTAGGGATTTTCAGCATATTAGTGTTTTGGTTTTTTAATTTTCATTCAATACATGGGCAAATTCTTCATCATGTTCTCTTGGACATGAATAAAAATAGGGTAGTTACTGAAATTTATCTGACCTTAATAAATACATGGATGACCCCTTCTTTTTGTGGTCTTTCTCAACAATTCACAAAGAAGTAAAATTCTGTATGGTGAACACAGTACTAAAACACAGGTATCCAATGATAATATTAGGGTGATCTTGTACAAGGAGCAAATGGGGTCATCTCCATGCTAAAAGGCCATCACTACCTTGGAATCCCCCTAATTAAGAGTTGTCTTTCCATACAGGGGGATCTGCAGAAATATCATGCTTTCAGGGACATTTGGCTCAAACTGAGTAAAGTCTATAGAAAATGTTAACTGAATCAGAAAAATAAAAGTGGTAGATTTAACATGGAAGTTTCTGCTTTGAGTAGAATTAGCTGTGTACTCAACTATCCATGTCCCAGAGGCTACAGAATTTTGCAGAATTTTTCAGCTGTCTGTAGCTTGCATAACTGCCAGCTACTGCAGAGATCAAAGGTTGGAAAGGAAGGACAATATGGAGATGTGTCATCCTAGACTTTGTGGTCCTAAAATCTACATCGATGCATCAGTATATGTTTATAATTTGTCACAGATACACCAAATGAGTACTGGCTGGGCACTGTTAAATTTATAAAAATCTGTATTAACTGTACTCAGACCAAGCATTTCTAAATTTTAGAAGAAAAAAGTACTTCCTAAAATAAATATAATTTATATATGAATTCATATATAATAAGATAGATTATATAAATTCTTTTAAAAAATTATCTTAAAAATGGAAGTTGTCAGAAACTTTTGGTAATTTTTACAATATTGCAAATGCCTAAAATGTGTTTTTTATTCACGTGATACAGCCTAGGTAATTTACCAAGGTGAAAGGTCTGTATAATCCACGTCTTTCAAAGTGAAAAAAAATTATCCTACTTAACCTAGTGTTCCCATAGACAATGGAGAAGAAATCTGCTGCAATGAATGACTCTTCATAGTTCAGTAGTTTTTTTCAAAGATTAAAGTTGATGTTAATGTAAGTATTTATGAAGTTCATGAAGTATATTTTGAGACTCCCTTACACAGTTTTAATTTGGTCTTCTGGCACATCTGCTGCAGACCTGATATATCCAAATGTAACTGAGTCAAGGTCTGACAAAAATGGATATTGAAGGAGTCAAAAAGATTTTCTACAAGTCGATGTGCCTGATTCTATGGCTTTGTGGTGAAGTATTTTGGGAAAGCACAGCTTAAATACATGTACTGTCCAAGGATTTTGTAATAGCAAGGTATGTACTCTTTGATGTAGAGGGAAGTTTGCAGATGAATTATTAAAATGCAGGCCACACAAACAAGGTTGTTTTGAGATGATTTTGCAGGGACATGAGTGTTTGCATGGTCAAGTAATGTTTTTTTTTTTAATCAGTTGGTGCACCTCAGAGCAGAGATGCTTTTGTGCAGAAGTTCTTCACCCAGTGACCTATTTTTCCATTCTGAATAAAACATGTTGCCTCTCTGCATGAATCTTACCTAGTTCATTACAGCTGGAACAGCATTAAGCCAAGGAAATATCCATGAAGAGCTGTATTAGAAATACAACTTATGAGTGTTGACTTTCCATTTTGCTTCCAAGAGACATAGTCTGAGAATAGTATCAGGTTAAATCAGATCATTGAGTATATTCACAAATTTAGGGGATCTGCTACTTGAAACAGTTTTTATTGCTTGCATATTTATCTATCTGTATTTTTGAAGACCATTTCTTTAGAAAAAGAAACATCTACAAAAAAAGTGCTGTCAAGTTCTTGCTATGTTTGCTGCTAACTGTATGTGTGGAGTTTTTCTTATGTTATGATGACATTTCTTCCAGGAAAACAAATGCTGGTTACTATCTTTCACTAGTAAAACATGTAACTCAGTCTGTTATTTCCTGCTACCTTGATAGCTGAGGGGAAGGTTTTGATTAAATTTAGATCAGTCACTGGGTTTTTTTACTATCATCGTGCTCATTTCTGTCTTACCAGGAAAGAACTCTGATGTATTTAGATATCTAGGGGCAAGGACTGAACAGATTATATACTGACCTTAACGGATGAGTAATAATCAGTTTCAATCTAATATATGATGGACAGCTCTGTTACTATAAATACAAAGTGTCCCCCTTTGCTACCAGTTAGTCTGCTGGCTATTTTAAGCTTGAACATTCCAAGCCATTCCTTCTGGTGTAAATGCTGTTTCACTGAACATGTCTCAATGTTTTAGCTGTATGGAACTGTCATTCAGCTATTTTTACACAGATTTGGAGGGAAGAAGAGGACGTGAAGAAGGACTCAGATCTTTCAGGAAATAAATGTGAGTGTTCTATAGAACAAGTTACTACTGAAATACCCTCTAAACAAAAAAAAAATTCACCCTTCCTGAGCAAATTTCACAGGAGAAAAGAAAAGCACTTGAAATGGCACATTTGAGTTCTGTAATCAAATGAGAAGAAATCCAATCAGATGCTTCCTTGAAAGTATGTTGTAAGCAGCTGTTTACATAAAAGCTGGGGATGGAGCAGCCCTGCTTGCTAAGTCATGTCACATTGTTATGCAAAGACTTTGTGCAGCCATAGCTCTCAAAAGAAATTTGTGTTGAAGGACACATATTTTGACAGTACAATTGATCAGATTTTGCATCATGTTTGAGGATTATCTTGTTATTTCAAATCTTATGCCATGCTAATGTTTCCCCTATTTTTTCCCTATATGGTCTTTGTCTCAGCCCTCAGTGCATTTTTAACTGTTAGCAGGATGGTAAGTTACTTGTGTTCTTGTACACATAATCAGGAACCATGGAGTTACACATCAATCAAATATGTCAATTATACAAGTATTTTCCTGGTGACATTTCATCCTCACTCATAATTGGGAAAGAAAGGAAAAGGATTAGAATATTTAATTTGGCCCTTAGTTCCCCAATGGAAATTGGACATAAATGGATTTAGAAAGCATTCGTTGGCAACTATTGCCAGCTGCTCAGTGAGGAAAATAATAAGAATTTTGAAATATTTTCTTTAATTATCGAGGCCCTTTGTTGGGCCTTAGATTCAACACCTGCTTTATAGAGATTTTTCCCTGAGAAGAGCTCTTTAGTTCTGGCTTTATCACTTCAGACTTGAACACTTTAGCCTTCAGGGCCTGGTGTCTCCTTCCTTCTGTTTCTGGGAGGTGGATTTCAGTAGTCTCCTTATAATTCCAGTTCAGTTCCTCTTGTAGGTCTCTACTGCCCTGCATCTCTTTGCTGTCTCCTCTATGCCAGTGGTCACAACCATCAGACTCCTTTGCTTTATTACAGTGATTCAGAAGTCGCATACTTATATGACTTTGCTGACTTAGATGCCCTGTGGGATGAAGTTCCTGAACTGAGAAGTTTAGATATAAAGATGATAGGTATGTTATGAATACCTAAGATGTAAGTTTTTAAATTCAAGTCAACCTTAAATCCACACCTGCATCTTTTGTATTTAGGTGGTACCTAGAAGAAATAAAATCCTATGCACTACTATTCAGTAATTTATTTATAGCTCATCTGATCAGAGGGCTATTAGGTCTTTGTTATATCAAAGTTATAAGAAAGAATTCAGGAAAAAAGTCTAAAATAAGATTTTAGGTTAATTTAGGTGAAAAAGTTATTGCTGGTTTTTTAGATTAAAATTTTTGAGTGCTTTTGCTAGGAATTGACTTTGTGTAAAAGAATCAAACTTTTACTCAGAAATTGATTTTTTTTCCCCTCTAAGGTGCTAAAAACATTAAAATCTATTACTCATATGCACTGACATTCAGTATTATGTCCCACTATACTGCTTTCTTCAGGGAAAAGCTAACATCCATTTGTTGATCAGTGATATAGAGTCAGCACAAGGTGCATGGCTGCTGATTAAATAACAAGCATGTTAGGATTTTTTTTTTTAAACAGGTGCTGACAGCATCTGCTGCTGCCTGACAGTCACTTAAGGGTAGTTTGCTTGCTGCACTGGTAGACCAGCATTCCTCAGTGTGTACTTTCAGCCAACAGCCCAGATTTTTTTGAAAAGCATCACCTCCTTCTTTCATGACTGAAGGTAAACAGTGTGGGGGCTCTTTCCCCGGATTTGATATTGAAATCTACATTTCACATTTATCCCATCTCAGCTAGGCATCTTTGTTAGATAGCCTGAGTAGGAGGAAGGGAGAAAGTGAGCGAGACACAGAGCTTCAGAGGGCATTCAGCTCTTACGTGTGAGTGAGTTGTTTCCTGGAGATGCTTTCTGTCCTCCATAGGCCAAAGAGGTTGTGTCCAAGTTAGCTGGAATGGTTACAGCTCCTACTTTAGTGCTTCAGATACTGGACATGAAGTGGGGCTAAAGGTTTTTTTTGAGCCCAAGACACAGGTGTTGTGTCTGCACTGTGTCATTGCATGTGACACCTGAGTGGGCGACGGCAGCTCTGAGTGCAGGTTAAGAGAATTCGTTTTCCAACAGGGCTGCTAGTTAAGTCACAGCCCTACACTGCCCTGCTTTTCCACCTTCCAGTTCTGGGAGAGATTTCCTAGGAGCGTGGTGCTCCTGTTGGCACATAGTGGGTGCTGCCATATAGACCTCACTGAGGATTTCTCTGCCACCTCCATAAAGTCAGCTACGAAAGGTGGCATGGGCTCCTTTTTCTCCTTGACTACACCCATCTATGTTCAAGCACTTTAGGGCAGTTTGCATTGCTGCCTCAGTGGCAGCTTGACCTCTCCAAGACAGTGTCCATTTGGCTTAATTGTCTCTTGTGATACTAAGCCTCCATACAAAACTTCAAAACACTCATACTTAGCCAAAACTCACCTACAAGGATTTTTTTCTCTGTTTTTGGTTGGTTACTTTTTATTCATTAAATCTTTGTGTAATGGTCAAAAGCAGGGAAGAAAATGGTTAGTATAATTTCAAAAATCTACACAAATTCTGGATAACTGGTTTGCACAAATCCTTGTTTTATGCTTGTAAATTTTCAAATGCAGTTATAAGCCTTTGGAGATAAGGCTGTACCTGATGCAGTGAAAATGATTCTTCTGAGGTTTAGGAAGGAAATAACTCTAGGATAGTTCCATTAGTGTCACTCCAAAGGGCCATTTGATACCAGAGGTTGATGTTTGGTCCAAGTTTCTATTAATTAGGTGAAATACCATATATACAGGCCTCCATGGCAGATCTGAACTCTCTTTTGGTAGCCCAAAAGACTTGTTTAGATGAGGCTTCCTCTCCTAATTTAAAAGACACAATTTTCTTTAAATGGACTCACTGCAGTGAATGGATTTACTTCTGATACTTTATTTTTTAAATGGGGACTTCTTTTCTCAAGAGACATATTTATAACCTCAAAGAGTAGTACTTAAATGCTTACACCTATCTGTTGTGTATTTCATTGCTTCTGTTGGTCAAGAGGAATGATAAACTATGCATTGCTCATGATATGTATTGATCTTCCTGGAGATGATTTATACACATATCAATACTCTTCTGAACTCCATACAAGATAAAATGCTGTATCTTCTCTCCATTTGCAATTCTTATTGTGGCATGAAATCCTATCACAATTATTTTCATTCTATTTAGCAACAATTCAAAAATACTTATTTATTTTAACAGTTGATCAATTAATACAAAATTACTGCACTGGATTTAGGTTGTTTTTCTGGTTAATTTCATTCTTAATGTCTAAGTTTTCTTTTATTGGGTGTAGATTCCCTACAGCTTATATGCTTTCCAACAGTAGAACTCTGTCTCTCTGGCACTGTTAGTCCAATGAAGAGACCACAAAAAATTGTTGCTAAAATTTACTTTTTTGTGCCCAGAGTCACAATTACGATGGATTAACTATGATCTAGATTTTGAATGTAATGATGATCCTTTTTACTCTTTTAAACACCTAGCTTTCAATTAGCCCTCAGATTTTATTTGCTGTTTATTTGGAAATCGCACCTGGATCTCTGCATTCATAACTGCGTTATGTAAATAGTGTGAACAGACACAACAGCAAAGGAGTCCTGACCTTAAACTCTGTCCCAGCAGCTCCACGGGTACTTAGTTTCCTTCATTGTTCTGTTCAGGATATTGTTCACGTGGATAGGTTTTCACTGTTTTGGAATCCTTTCAAAATAATTGATTAAAACGTCTCTATAAATTGAGTTTCCCATGTGGACTTTTTAAAGCCTCTGGAACTTGATAAGTTTTTGTAACAAAAGAAGAAATGTTTCATGTGACTTAAAATCCTCCTTACATAAAGGAGCATTTCATCAGCCACAGTCTGCTCTGCTAAGCTCTGCTGGCACAGTGACACCTGAATGCCATAGCCTAACTAGCTTTTTTTCTCCTTGCCTCAGGGTAAGAAATTCAAGAAAGTTGTTTTGTTGTTCAGCAAGGAAGATACTGCTGAACCAATGAATTAAAATAACATAAAAGTCCCTCTCTTCTTGGAGAGAACTTTGCATAAACTCTAAATGGTATGCCACTCTGTTTCTGGGGCTCTTTGGAAATAGTTGTTTAAAAAACTTAGAATAACTAGGAATCCATCAAAAATCTAAGTTGATATAAAAAGTGGAGGCAGACAAAGGAATGTTAAACACATCTCAAACTGAAAGTAAAACTCAGAAAGAAAGATAAGTTTAAGCTTCAAGCTCCAGGGCAAAAATGCTGTAGTCTTCTGGGGTTTAGTGTTTCCAAGAACAGTGATAAGCAACAGGTAAGGACATATTCATGGAATGAGAGCATTTTCCACCACTCTCCCTTTGAAATGTGCCCATTTCTGTGTCTGATCTGCAGCCATGAAATGGAAGCTGTGCATATTTTAAGGCAGCAGGAAGGAATTGTAATTTTGTCCTTGCAAGGTCTGTGAACATTTTGTTTTTATCTCCTCAGGAGTTAGATTTTCTTAAACGCTCCCAATTGCTATAGCAAAACTCAATCAAAGAAAATCTCTTCTCTCCTTTCTTTAAGACCTGAGACAACAGAGGAAAAGAAATTGAAAAGTCACAGGTGCAGGTTTATCTCATGTTTCTTTTCTTTCGTGAATGTAAGACACACTTGATGATTCTGTAAAATCAGGCTTGTCATTTGAAGACTGAGAAGCAATGACAGAGCTGTGTGATGTTCAGGTGTCACTGGTGGATTAACTGGGATCCAAACATATTTTGACCAGTATCAGAAAAGAAACCATAGCTTAATACAAAATGATAAAAGTTTGAAACTTTTTAAAAATTTTCTTAATATTCTTCCACATCGTATGCACTAAATAGTCTTGAATCAGTTCAATACACGGTCGGCAGTCACATGGCTACATGTGGGTTATCACTGCTCGCCAAGAAACACAGCTCTGTCAGTATTAGCCAGGATGACAGCTGGCTTAGAGCACATTTCAGTGCTTGGAGTCTCATGAATAGAGCCATCCATCCATGGAGGGCCTGGGGGTGCTGGTTGAAAGCTGGGTGAACTTGAGCCAGCTGTGCCCATGTGGCCAAGAAGGCCAATGGCATCCTGGCCTGTATCAGCTGTAGTATGGCCAGCAGGACCAGGCCAGAAATCTTCTCATCCCCCTGCACTGTGCAGGATTCCCCCACCCTGTGTGGCACTGGTGAGGCTGCACCTCAAGTCCTCTGTTCAGTTTTTGACCCCCCCAGTACCAGAAATGCATTGAGGTGCTGGAGTGTGTTCAGAGAAGGGCAACAAAGCTGCTGCAGTGTCTGGGGCACAAACCCCATGAGTAGATGCTAAGGGAGCTGGAGTTGTTTAGCCCACAGGAAAGGAGGCTCAGGGGAGATCATGTACAATTTACTTGGTCTCTTTTCCCAACAAGTGACAAGATGATTCTTCACTGTGAGGATGGTGAGATACTGGAACAGGTTTCCTGAGAAGTTGTGGATCCCTGGAAGTGTACAAGGCCAGGTTGGTTGGAGCTTTGAACAAGAAGAATAAGATCTTTATTGTGCCTTCCAACCCAAGTAATTCTATGTGTCTATGATTATATGACAAGAGGAAATGTCCTCAAGTTGTGCCAGAGGTGGTTTAGATCAGATATTGGAAAAAAAAATTAACCAAAAGTGTTATCGAACATTTGAACAGGCTTCCCAGTAAAGTGGTTGAGTCACTGTCTCTGGTGGTATTAAAAAGATATACAGTCATGGCACTTTGGGACATGGTTTAATGAGGAACTCGGAAGTGGTAGGTTTACAGTTGAACTCAATGATCTTAAGGATCTTTTCTATAGAAATGATTTTGTGGATCTTTACGTATGATCATGGATTTATTCAGATTTATTGCATACTTGAGATGTCAGGAAAAGTTGGAGTGAGTTTTTATTGCTGATATTTTTTCCTCCTGCAATCATGAACAGAACTTGGGTTTATTGTCAAGAAGAAAGGAATCAATATTTTAGTGGTGCACTGTGGAAAAGGACAACAAAACATGAGCAGGTGCTCCTCTGTTCAATTTATTGAAAGATTGCCAAAGGCTTGGGAAAGGCATTTATTTAAGCTGTCAGCAGAGAGATTTAAAAAGTTTGCCTGCTTTAAAAGGATGCCTGCATCCCCACAGATGAGGGAGAGGGAAAGATCCAGGTCAAATATTCAGCAAAATGTTTGTCTCACCCATTTTGAGATAGAACCCTTCAAGCTGGTGGCTTGAAGTTGATTCAAATGCTTCATCATGTCAGCTTGAGTCTTCATTCAGCTGCATAGTCTTTGCTGTAAGGATTTCTTGTAGTGTTGAGAACTAGCTAAGCATGTTTCCTTTGGGCAACGGGCTTCAAATTGTTGTTTCTTAATAATTCAAATCCATTTTTGTATTTTACAAAAGAAAAAAAACCAAACAAACAGAAAAGACTTCAGGGCATGAGTTCAACTCGTTCAGGCAACCCATCCTTCCATGACCCTGAAAAACAGCACAAAGCTCAACCCAAAACAAAAGCAAGTAGGGTAAATGCTGACGGCAGGGAGTGCCTTTTTCAGGGCAAATTGTCTGTGTTCAGAGGCATTGTCTGTGTTAAAAAGTGGAAGTTCATGAAAGGATTCAGAGGATGTTTTCCCACCATGCAGCAGCCATCCTCAAAACACAGAAGCACTATCCTTTCCCTTTTCACCACAAAGGACAAAAGCAATTCTTCAGTTTATATGTCTCACCCTATTGATAATAATTTTAACTGAAACAGACAAAAATGTCTGTTCTAAGAATCAGAGTGGATGCTTCAGGGTACTCTTTAGCTTCTGTTGCTATGATTTAAATGCACACTTCATGCCATGAGTCCACTTTTTTCTCGTGCTATTGCTTTTACCCACACATTACAAATCCTTGTGCAGAAAGAATAGTCAATGATATCCTTGCTCATGAAGCTTCAAAAAGGAAAATCTATTTTTTCTAGAGCTGTTCATATGGGGAGATGAGAAAAATAAAAAAAACCATGCACAATATTTTTGTGCACCTAATGAATATAAACTAAGAGAAGAATGCACATAAGCTAAAAGAAAAACAACAACTATGTTCATGGAGTGTCTAAATACAGTGCAGGATGAGAAGAATATTTTCTGCCTGGTCATGTGAGCAGAATTACATTGTATGATGAAGTTCCCTCTCCTGCTCTTGCTACCGTTCAGCAGCAGTGAATTGCTTCATTGCTTCAGTCACTGGGTTACTCATCTTGTGAGGTAAGTTGTCTTTCATGTAAGAAATTGATTTCATGTTTTGAACATGTTTTATATGTTGCCTTATATAACCTTCAGTTTTCTTTTGTAAAACTAAATTGTCTTGCCTTTAAATTCAAGTGGCTATTCTGTTCTGATGGCAGTGAGAGTTCCTGCCTTGCTTTGTCTTGAACTTTTCCATGGTGAGAAGCATCCTGAGGTGTGAATATAGGCAGTGCTGGCATATCTCCAGCCAACTGATCAGCTGAATACCTTCTGATACCTATTAATTTCACTCCATAGAAAGTACCACTTTTGAAACTAATATGTGTTGGTTTTTTTTTTTTTTTTTTTTCCCAGAGAGTGAAAGAATAATCCTATGTAAACCTGGAAGCTTGAGGGGAATTGTTGATTTTTTTCCTGAAATCCAGTGAATTGGAATCCTGTAATGGCTTTCAAGTTCTGCTAGGAAGACAGACCAGAATGGTCCAATGGGCACACTGAAAAAGTTTGATGTACGGGTCTTGAAACATCTGGAGGCATTTATCTTAAAGCCAATTAGTTTAGAAGTTGGAGAAAATGTGAGATTTGTAATGATGCTGGAGAAATACAAGCAAGCCTACTGCTACTCATTTATAATGATAGAAAAGAGATACCTTAATGTGATGGCACAACTTTGTGGTCCATATGGCAGAAATTTTAGGCAAGGAAAGCTTGGTAATTTTTTTTTTGCAAAGGAGAGAAGAAATTTGCTCAGGAGGGGCTGCTTGTGGCCTCCCTTCACTTCTGTGCTGCTGTTAAGGTATTGTGAAGGTGGGCAAGTGATTTGGTTCATTAGGCCTGGGCAACATGCACAGCTGGTGGGGAAAGTGGTCACGAGGAGGAGGAGCAGCACAGAAAGCTGTTGGTGTCAGGGCTGGCAACAAGCCTGGACAGTGAGGGGTTTCCTTGCTAATCACATGTACAGGTGATGTAAGTGATGTAAGCCACCCTGGCCGTAGGCAATGACAGGCAGCACAACACATGATTGAATTGAGCAGACCTGAGCAGGACCCCTTAACCTGATAGCACGAGCCCAGAATACATTGTTTTTTCATGTCATTAACATGGCTCATGAGAGCCAGAGATTCAGCAATGGTTCATTACTAGAGCAATTACATACAGCTAAAGGAGAAGGGCTCATTTGGGACTATTCCCCTGTATTCTGGGAGGTAATTTGCTTTTCAGATAACATTCCTATTCTCTCAAAGGTAACATCATCATGCTTTCTCTTTTCTCCATCCAAAAAAATAAAATCTATTTATTTAAATCTTTTGTTCCTTCATTTTAGATTTTTGGTGAAATACAAGATGTATTTAATGGGTGGTCAGACAATATTGTTGCTGTCCTTGGCCTCTTGTGCAGGGAGTAGGGCACTAGTTCTAGAAAACCTGAAAAGCTATTCTGTCTGTAAGTTCCTGGCAGAAAAGTTGTACTTCTAGGATATATTTACCTTTTGAAAGAATAAAGAAAAAAAAAGAAAAATGGCATAATAGTATGGAGTTCATCTAATATAGTGGACAATAATAATTTCTTGAGTGTCTCCTAACTTTCAAAATTAAAGTAACTGATAGATTCTAGCCAGTAGGTGAAAAATTTAGTTATTGCATGTAAGTAGCTGACAACATGCACTTTTCAGTTCAATTCAATTGAGTTCAATTTTAGTATTTTAATGGCCAAGCTGCACTTCACTATGAAGAGATAAAAAAAAAATATTGCATTATAAGATTTTTTTTCTTGCAAATCTCTTTGAAAAGTGTCCATGTATCCTGAAGAGGTGATATTTTCAAAACTGTTGATACAAAATATAATCAACATTTCTAGGAAAGGAAGAACGAAATAAAAGTTTTACTATCTCCTTTTTCAAACAGAAAAACATTGGCAGCAGTTGAAATATGACATCTATTTCTTTTGTATGGCTGATGGTTTTTCAAATCTGTTTTCTACAATTTTAATGGAAGCTCAGATTTATTATTAAATAGGAATGATATTTCAATATTATTCTCTTCAAAGAATAATTATGTAAAGCAGTTTGCAAAAACTGTACACATACGGTGAAAGTAAGTGCAAACTTGGTGGAATAAATAAGCATGCATTGTCTGTGCTGATTAACTCCACAGGTAACTGTTCTGTAGTCATTCCTGTTTTAGAAATGTGTGGGTTTTTTTCCCTTTCCCCAACAAATCTTCACATATCCTTGAATTTTAAGTCATCCTGAAAATCAATTCACATTTCTCTACCATTCTCCCCTGTGTATTGTATAGTACCAATCTAATTACCAACAATGTGTTGCATGAAGAACTTAAAATATTTTCACTGGAAGGTGTTATTTTGGATTTCTGATTTTTTATTACTAAGTTTTCTAAGAAATAAAGGTCACTCTTGGAGTAGGCATGCATGTTCATTTTGTAAATCCACTGGCTGATTCATTGGTTTGTCTTAAAAAGAAAATATATCAAATATTGATTTCAATCCTGGAATATTTGATGCTATCAATATCTTCTACAGTCCTAAGTAGTAACCAGGGTTCCTTACTTTAGTTCTCACAGAATTACTTGTTCTAAAGCTAATATGAATTTAACTTTATTACCAAGGTTGGTCCTCCAGAATCTATGTTAACAGCTTTCAAATAGTTAAAATTTTGAACTACTTTTTAAGACTTATCCACTTTTTAAAAGTTTTCCCTGAGTACCTAAGTACCACATAGCATGGCATAGCATTTCAGGGTAATGAGCAAACCTTTCCCCTCTGTTCCACTTCATTGTATTTCTATGGAAACCTGCATTTAAGGTGCAACTGCCTGTCTTCCTCCTGCTTAAGTTAAGCAGGATGCTGACTTCAGGATTCAGATAATTTGGTGAAGTGATGGTGAAAATAATTGAGGCAAATAATTCAGTTGTCACCAATCATTCTCTAGCATTTTGGGCTGCAGACTAGTGTAGCTAGATGAGGTTGTTAAATATTTTCTTTAAAATCCCATAGAAGATACTGCAGCAGGCACAGTTAGCAAGAGCAGAACTACAGACAGTAACTTGTGTGGAAGAAATAAGTCCATTATCTTAATAATAGTGTTCAGAGGAAGAAAGATAAAGGCATTTTCCCTTGTTATTTTAAATCCTCTAAGCGTCAGGATCAAAAATGGGAGATAGGTGTCATTCAGTCTGTAGTATGAATGGAAAAAAAATTAGAAAGCACAACTATGGGATTTTTTTAATGCACACAAGGTTCTTGACATTAATCTGTCATTGCACAAATTTTTCAGCTACAGTACTATGTGTCTTCTGCAACTGGAAGGCTTAACTCACTTCTTCATGAATATGATGGGTTTGGGAAAAAAAAAATCCCTAAATGGAAACAAAGGTGAAGCTTTTTTTTTAAGTCAAAAAGGATGTGACAGAAACAGGTAGAAAGTGATTTATAGTAGCTGACATGTGGAGCTGTTAGTCCTGCTTTTATTCTGGATGTCTTTTTGCCTCTGGTGTTAATCCTATGCCTATTAGTAGCTTTAATCTGTTGTCCCAACATAAAAGCAAGAATCCAAAGTAACATCACTCCACCAAAAATTGATGTGATTTATCATAGCACAGCGATCTCTAGAGCGATGACTGGTGAAAGGCTGTCTTTCTGTGGCACTCTCAGATAGACTCTTTTAAAAGTCAGAGGAATTGCAAGGGTCGGTTCTGCAAGATCAGTGTTACTCACTGAAACCTGTAGAAGGTTCTCTTGCTTGCTGAAGCCTTTCACTTGCATGGTACAAAATTCCAGGTAGAAACTGTCAATTTCAGATGTAAGCTATGAAGATGCACTGAAGTGCATGTTTGTATGAAGATCCAGACAGACATGTTTGCAAATCTGGCCTTAAAGCAGTAACACTGAAAGAGTCCATCATTATTTAACGACGTATTTTTGAAAAATGCTTAAAAGTGAGTCCTAAACAAGACTGCTTCTCTTATATAATGAGACTGTGTTGTAGGGAGATGTACCTTTGATTCCTATTCAGCTCTATTCAGCAGAAAAAATGCTTAGTTTCTCTCCCACACAAAATCCAAACTAGTTTCTTTTAAAATCAGACAGCAACCATCTGCAAATTTTGGTATGAATGTTTTATTTTAAAAATATTTTTCATTTTAAAGAAGTTTAATTATATGAAAGATTTAAGAAGCTTGTGAGCAAGAAAATATTCTCTTTACATCTTTTACAGCCATGGAATATTGGGGTTTCAGAGGGCTTGGTATTTGTGTGTTTTTTTCTCTCAGAAATGGTTCTTTTGTAGGAATGTAAAATAAATGTACTTGGTGAGTATCTATGCTCTGTAGACATAGGTGACAATGGTACAGACATGATGTGATCACTGAGGTTTACAGTTGTTTGTAAATAATGAATTTATCTACATAAGGCTTTTTCTTTAGCACACAGACAGAGGTTATGTCTGTTCTGCTTATCTTTGAGATGAATCAGTCTGAATATACCTGTCTCTTCCCTTTTGCTTAAACAACCATTTATAACTGATTGTACTGTTCAGACAGCAAAGGTTAGGTGAGATAAATCTTTCTGCAAACAGATGAAGAGAATAGTCAGCAGATAATGAATTCTTCTGTAGTGTCGCATTTGTAAAATTAAAGTAGTAAAATCTATGGTTTTTAAGGAAAAGTGAAAAAATATGATAAAAAGCAATGACACTGGTTTTGATTTTTTTTTTTTTTTTGTAACCTGGAGAAAATTTACTAAAGCTGAGCTCATCCTAAGGGAAATTAGTGAGGGAAATTAATGATCTTCTTGAGTTGCTGAAGGCCAACTGTTGTTGCCATAAGGTGCTGTTCTCAGAAAGACATGGATAAAAGGACTTTTTTTATGGTAGCCTCCCTTTTATATATTTATATATAGTTATATTTTCTCAGTGCCTCGGCAGTCCAAGCAACGTTGTCCATTTACTATTTGCTCTGCCTCAAATAACTGGAATATCACTGGGATAGAGAAGCCTCCTTTAAGTGGCTCTTAGGTGACCACAAGGCATTATGACTGTGCTGATTTTCATACAGAAGCTCCGTGTGTGAGGTAAGTTGCAGGAGCATGGGTCTTGCTAGGAAAGGAAATTAGTGACATTGTGGCATGTGTCTTTGCCTCATGAGTTCTTTCACTGAAGAAAGGCCTTAGCTTCTACATTCATGTCATTACTGTTCTAAAATGGCCTTTCTGTCTCTTGCAGCTGGGAATTCTCTGTCCATGGGAGATGCCAGACTGGGCATTCAAGATCATCTCCAAAGCTTCCACCTAGGCATAGGGGTGCTGATTCAGTAATGGTAATAGGGCAGCAAATTGCATCCTAAATTGTATAGTCATAGAAACATTCAGGTTGGAAAGGAACTTTAAGATCACCATGTCCAACTGTTAGTCTTCCAATAAACCATTTCCCTAAGTGCCACATGTACACATCTTTTCAATGCCTCCATGGATGGTGACTACCCTGCTCAGTTACAATGCTTGACAACTATTTAGTGGAGAAATTTTTTCCCAATATCCAATCTAACCCCCCCCTCCACGCAACTGGAGGCCATTTCCTTGCCTCTTGTTTCTTAGGGGAAGAGTCTGACCCTCACATTGCTACACCCTCCTTTCAAATAACTGTAGAGAGTGATAAGGTCACCCCTGAGGCTCCTTTTCTCCAGACTAGAAAACCCCAGCTCCCTCAGCCACTCCTCAAAGGACTCACTGTCTAGACCCTTCAAATCTTTGTTGCCCTTGTTGGACCTGCTACAGAACCTCAATATCCTATTTGTAGTGTGGGGCCCAGAACTGGACACAGGACTCAAGGTGTGACCTCATCACTGCCCTGGTCCTGCTGGCCACACTGTTTCTGATACAGATCAGGATACCTCCTTTTTTTTTTGTTAATATATTTAGAGGAGCAATTTTACCTGCAGTAGCCAGATTAAGTTCTAATTGGGTTTTGGCCTGTCTAACTTTGTCCCTGCATAACCTGACAACAATTCTCTTGTCCTCCTGAGTTGCCTGCCCCTTCTTACAGAGGTGATATACTCTTTTTTTTTGTTCCTGAGTTCCAGCCAGAGCTCTCTGTTTAGCCAGGCCAGTCTTCCCCTCTGGCTCATCTTTCAGCACATGGGGACAGCCTGCTCACATGTCTTTAAGATTTCCCTCTTGAAAAATATCCAGCTTTCCTGAGCCCCTTTGCTACTCAGGACTGCCTACCAAGAGACTCTCTCAATCAGGCCTCTTTGCAGGCCAAAGTCTGCTCTACGAATTCAAGATGCTAGTTTTGATAAGCTCCCTTCTTTCTTCTCTAAGAATTGAAAACTCCATCTATTTGACGATCATTTTGCCCAGGGTGGCCTCCAACGGCCACATCACCCACCCGCCCTTCTCTGTTCACGAAGAACACGAAGCAAGTCGCAAATCCTCTGAATGCTCATCATGTAGTCTTCTCATTGAGGCCACAAAGATTCTCAGACTTAATCAAAACCTTGTAATTTTGACTGTAATTTCAAGAGTTTTAAACAGGGGATAATTACAAAAACACTAGGTGTTTTTGTAATATTTTTTTTTACCATAGTATTGAAATTTTCTAACCAACTTCTTTGGTTGCATTCTGGAAAAAAATACTGTCTTTGAATGATAGAATTAGGAAGACAAATTAGAAAGCACTTACTAGTGAATGTACAAAATAAAAGAATTGTCCAAGTCAGTGTAGCAAAGAATCAAACCTATGAGATAAGCTGTGGCAAAGAAGCAAATGAAACCATGCACAGTTTTATATAAGCATTGGAACTTCAAATGCTCTGATCTGTGGGCTTTTTTGTTTGTTTGTGTGTTAGTTTTGTGGGGGTTTTTTTTGATTTTTTTTTTGTTTTTGTTTCTGGGTTTTCTTGTTTGTTTGTTTTTTGTTTCTTTAAAAAGAAAAAGTTTAAAAAATAATAGTTTTTCAGGGCAATTGGGTTACCAACCTGTAATAATTTTGTTTTCGAAGCATTACAGCCAAGATATTTGCATTCATCTATGATGAAGTGGAAATAGGATTTTTCAACAAATCATAACAACAACAACAAATTAGTCTGTCATCACATAATACGCAAAGTTAAGTCCTACAATAACAACTTATGCTGAGATAATTCAGTGCATGAGGAGAACTAAATTCTATGGAATACTAGCAATAAGATTTTAACATTTGAATGAAAGTAAGCTATCAAAAGACACATAAAAGAGAACTTAGAATGCACTAAGTGACATGATGTCAAAAGAAGAATCTGTAAAAAACAACTGAAGAAAAGAGCTATGTTTACTAAGTATTAACAAAAGATGACAAGTATCCTAAAGACAGAAAAAATGAAATTTGAGAAGGCAACTGTGATTAAATGAAAGTAAACAAGCTGGAACAAGGAGGAAAGGTCTTTCTACAAATTGCTTTAGTTTGGAAATATGTCCTGATCAAATGAGATGGTTACATAAGACTGTCAAAAAGCACCATTAAACCTATTACTGGTAGACTATTCAGCTACCATATAATCAAGGTGTGTTAAAGGATTCTTTCTGATAATACTGACATTAAAAGGTATCATCAGACCCAGCTATTACTGTCTTTAACACAACCACAAGTAATATGAGGGGAAATGTGCTCAGTAAGATCAACATGTTGCTCATAATGGATGAGGTTTGTTCTGTCATATTGCTTTTGAACAGACTGTTTACTTCATTTAATAGTTATAAAGAAATACCATCTAATGTGAATGTTCTGATTTATCCTTCAAGTAGTTGGTAGGAAACATGGCATTAAGTCAGTCTTTCATCTACCAATTCTATTTTCATCTTTTTTTGCTAACATGTCGGTGAATAAACTCATAAAAAATCCTAATTGAAATGCAGCTCAAATCCATCATAACATGCCTTAGCAAGCTGTCTTTTACTTCCACTAAGCATATAAAGCACTGCATCAAATTAGTCTGTGCTTGCAATCTCTAGAAGAAAATGAAAGTATAAAAAACCTCGTTGCAAAGTTTCATCTGTAGTCTTTTGAATCATTTGTGAGAAATGAATCCATAGCAATTAGCAACGAAGCATTAAAGAATTGCAAGATTTCACCCAAATTACCTTTGCAAATAGATTCAAAGTTAAAGGTCCTGAAACTGAAATGCAGAAGTCTTTTGAGTGAATTGGTGCAAATAATGTGTTAATGGGAGAACTTGGGAGATAAATGATTGTCAAGAACAGAGGTTGAGAGTAATTGATTTTCAGTTTTGTAATAAAGAATTAGTCTGATTGGAAGCAAATGAAGAATCTTCCTTTTTCTTTTTTTTTACTAAAATGTAAAGGTTAACAGATTTCAGGTAGAATAAACTAAAAAAAAAAATCTTGTTTCATTATATTGGGATGCATTTTAAAACAATGCAAAATAAAAGTGTTTGTCTACTTTAATTATCTCTGTACCACACTACAGGTTCATTTTCTGTATTGGCTATGATTTCCTGTGACATAAATGGAAACTAAAGTTCCTGGCTTATATGCTGCTATATGCGTTTAGGCAATGAAATGTAGGTGAGCTGTATCCTGTCTTTTCATCATACACGGTTAAGTCTAGCAGGATGAACTGCATCCCTTTCCTCCTGACAGGTGGAATGAATTGCTCTGTGGAGGTTCCTCTACTCCTTCTATGGCAAGATGTTGAGTGAGATCTCTTAAGAAGTGTCTCTCAGATTAGACATTCCCGTATCAGTATGATATCAACTCCTGGATACATGTAATTACTATTCCCACAATTCCATGTCATACATGGGCGAAAGTGAATATTCCAAGAAGCGAGAATAAAAACATTTATCTGAACAGTGGGCTCTAAAATCAAGAAGCAGGTAAAGACCTTGAACTTTGATCTTGCTTGTACTGGATGAATACTTTAGTTCCTGGGTAACTGTAAAAGACTGGGATCATTATACCAGTATCTTTTAGTATATAAATTGGGGGGAAAAAAAAGAACTGTTGACTTTATTCAGTGAAGCCAACTTCCCTCCCCCAAAATGTCTATATGATCAAGCAGAATGTTTTTGATTGAAGCAAATTTAATTATTTAAAAAGTTATATTTGCCAAAAATATTGCAATACTAAATCAAAATAGACTTCCTATCATTTTTCCTTCATGCAATCAACAATTTTGATGAAGGTAACCCACCACTCAAATCTTCTGTATTTTATTAATTTTGAAAAGGATTTCACTATGCATCAGCAAAATACTTAATTAATTCAGCTCACAAAAAAGCATTACCATTAATTTTTTGCATGATTTTTATTAATTTGATCTTACTGCAAATGAACAGATCAGAACTGATGCAAAATGATGTCTGCTTAAAAAGTTGTGAAAATTTGCATAGGCAGAAAGTAGTTAGCAAAGCTGCTGCTAAGATAAACCTCTTGCTTTGAATAAGTTCTCAGAAACCAATTTTTGCCTCTTATACTGATGAAAATTTGCAAGCAGTCACCCCTTTTATTACATTCAATTGCTAGCTCAAAGAAAAATGCCATGCTATGAATTACTAACATCACTTCCCACAGTAGCTGTGGTCTCCTTGGGGTTCTTTTGGCCAAGTACCAAACAACCTCTGCTTATGACATTTTGTTTGATAACATCATAAAGTGGTAAGGCCATGGAATGTATACATAGCAGTGTGCACTAATAAAGTGTTTATCCTTTAATGTCTCCCAGATGCTTGCCTATAGCTTTTTCCAGAAGTAAAGAGAATGTGTTGGCTGGATGTGATCTCGTGTTTATATTGGCTGCTGGGTCTACGTGATAAGTCACATTCTTTCCTCCTTTGCTTTTGTGGAAGTAAAGCAAGTGCTGCCTTAAAGGTCTGTTCCTCTATGTGTGACAAATGCCAAGTCCATTAAATATCTGGGATCAAACGGTAATAAAACTGGATGTTAGAAGAACCTCATTGAGGGAAATGCAGTCAATAATTTCTGTGTTACACAAAATTGCAAAATTCTGTGAGACTCATAATGTTTGACTCCAGGGAGTTTTGGAGTTATTAGAATGAACAGAAGACTTCCCAAATTTAGGAGAACATTCAAAGCACAATATGTTTATTCTGCCATTCAGTAAGAAAGGGCAAGACGCTTGGGATTCTTTATTACTTACCTTTTGACACTGTTATTTATGGTTGTTGAGATAGGTGCAAATGGCAATTGTTGTGACTACCTTTGTACTTACATTCTGCACAGCTGTAAAACACCAACAGAATCAGTGAGTGCCGCAGGGCAGTAGAAAAATGGAACACTGGCTTTTTACCCAGGTAGGAGTACCTTTTCAGCTAAGGCTGAAAATCAATCAAGAAAAATCAATTGAAATATTTTTAAAAGTCAGTAAAATGAAAATGCAATGTTAGAAGTTTTTTATAGTTTACTCTATGTGCTGGTTTTGGCTGGCGTAGATTTAAGTGCCTTCAGAGTAGCTGGTATGGAGCTATGTTATGGATTTGTGACCAAAATGGTGCTGATATCACAGTGATGTTTTAGTTACTGCTGAGCAGCCTCAAGGCATTTTCTCTTTCTCACCGCACCTCAGCAGCGAGGAGGCTGGGTATGCACAAGAAGCTGGGAGGGGACACAGCCAGGACAGCTGACCCCAAGTGACCAAAGAGAAATTCCAGACTGTATGGCATCATGTTCAGCATATAAAGCTGGGGAAAGAAGAAAGAAGGGAGGAGACATTCAGAGTGATGGCATTTGTCTTCTCAAGTCAGTGTTACACATGATGGAGCCCTACTTTCCTGGGGATGGCTGAACACCTGTCTGCCCATGGGAAATGGTGAATGAATTCCTTGTTTTGCTTGTGCAGAAAGCAAAAGCTTTGGTTTACCTATTGAACTGTCTTGATCTTAACCCATGAGTTTTCTCACTTTTGCTTTTCTCATTTTCTCCCTCATTTTGATGCATGAGGAGTAGGTGAACAGTTGCGTTGTGCTTAGTTGCCAGTTGGAGTTAAACCAAAACACGTTGTCATGAGATACCAGGTAATATTTTTGAAAATGTTTAAATGCTTTTCAAGCCCAAGTACTCTTTCAATTGCAATACAGACATTTAAGCCTAGACTATTTACGCTTGTCAAAGCACTTCACAGTGTATGCAATTTATTCTGTGCCTGTTATAGCAGCATCTGCCAGCATAGTGATCATCATCAAGGGTGATCTTTGGTTGACAGCAGAAACTTCCATTTTACAAACAGTTGTACTGTCAAAACTGAACTTTTGCTGAATTAGCTAATTTTACTTGAAAGGACTGGAAGAGAAAATGCTAGTGGAGGCACTGACTTGTGAGGATGACACCAAATACCTTCAGGTCTGAATTTTTCCTAGTCCAAAAATAGTTTTAAATATGTGCATCCTATTTTACAGAAGTGCAGCATTGCCAAGGCTCACTGTGTGAGATCCAGGACAGGGTTGTGGGTCTTCAGGTTTACTTGTAGAATGCCTAGGTGTTATGGACTTAGTCCTAGAGAGTCCCTCATCCCATATTAACATGCCTCCCTGTGCACAGTCTCTGAGGCACTTTGGAAAAAAATCCTCACTGTCAGCAACTTGAGCAGGTTGTAGCTTAAAGTCAGCTTTCTAATGGGAAAGTTTCCTGAGAGAGCAACTAAACACCAAGCACAGGGACAATCCCCAAATGCCACCTGCTGCATACCCCAATGACAATGCAAGAACATAATTTTGTCCAGTGAAGAACTACAGACAAATGATGATGATGCAAAACTCATAATCTTTTCTTAAAACTCCACTTTTCTGAAGTGGTAGAAACAGTAGCACTCTGATTCACTAACAAACATATATAATGATAATACATATCAAGAGAACAAGAGATTCCTTTGTCTGTAGTACCTGAGGGGATCAAATCAGCTGTTTCTACCTTTCACGTGGGAGGCTATAGATACTTTCCACCCGTTGCACTAAAGCTGTACAAAAGATGATGACCCTATGTTGAAAAACATAGCAACAATCTGATGGTCAGGGTTGTCAGCTGCAGGAGAGAGAGAAACATCATGAATTACATTTTCATTGCTTCAGATCAAGGCTTTTCAAGAAGATATGCTGTAGTCATATGCAAACTTTTTGTTCAGCTTTGTAAAGGACCAGATGAAATATAATCACCATTCATATGCAGACAGTCAGTTTAAATGACCTAACAGGTCCCTTTTGGCCTTTATTTCTATGATTCTATATGCCCAAGCATTAATATTAACTGGAAATTATCAGGTTGAATTAATAAGTTCTGTAAGATTTACTTTGCACTGGCCTAGATAAGAATTAAAAAGGGGTGAAACAGATTTAAATATATAAAGAGCTAAAAATAAACAATATAATATTTGCATTATTACTGTGCTCTCCTCAAAACACTTGGTGTCAACTTATTTTAAAAGATATTTAATGTTTTAGGAAAGCATTGCCTTAACAGTAACAAAAAAATAGGATATTTTCTGTACTGAGGATGAAGTAACAATTACTATTGGCTGGGATTTTCTAGAATACTAGAGAATCATAGCATAGAATAGTTTGGAAGGGACTTTAAAGGTTGTCTAGTTCCAGCCCCCCCTGCCATGGTCAGGGTACATCTTCCACTAGTTCAAGTTGCACAAAGTGCCATCCAACCTGGCCTTGAATAAGTCCAGGGATGGGGGCATCCATGAGTTCTCTGAGCAACATGTTCCAGCGCCTCACCACCCTCATGGTAAAGTTTTCCTCCTAATATTTAATCTAAAGCTACTCTCTTTCAGTTCCTCCTTATCCTGTCACTATATTCCCTTGTCCCTCTCAAGCTCTCTTGTAAGCCCCTTTTAGGTACTGGAATTTTGCTATAACCACTCCCCAGAGTCTTTACTTTTCCACACTGAACAACCCAGCTCTCTCAGCCTGTCTTCACAGAAGAGCTGCTCCATCCCTCTGATAATCTTCATGCCCCTCTGGATTCTCCACCAAGTCAATATTCTTCCTTTTCTGAGGACCCCAGAGCTGAATGCAGCACTGAAGGTGGTGTCTCCTGGGATCAAATAATGTATTCTATGCCTAATCTAGCGATGGGAGACAACTGAATCAAGTGATTGATTTTTTTAATGGGTATGTTGAGTCTGATAGAAGAGATGTATTTTACAATGTTTGTTTATGGGATATGAGCAGTCCTTTGCATAGAACAGGATTGGTAACCACAGTCAGTATATCGGTTTAAAAAGTAACATACATGCAGTTTCTTTTGGTCTTGTTTCTCAAGACTGTACTTAACCAATGGCCTAGTGTTCAAAAGTCACTACTATTAAGATCTCTCAAATGATCACTAGCAATCAGATGGTACATTTCCTTCATTAAAATCAGTAAGACATTTTTAGCCTGGGTAGGAATGGGATTTCAGTAGGTGCATATAACACTGTCAAATTGGTTTGCTTCTTGTTTTCCTTCAGAGACATGGTTCTGTCAGCAACCTCCACAGTGCACATGTTAATTCAGTCATGAATTTCAAACAGCAAACTGAGCAGTAGAAATCTGGCTATGGAAGAAAGAGTAGTTTGTTGTTGGGGATTGCATTATACAAAAAGCCTTGATATAAGCCAGTGCCCAAACTTGTCCTAGTAACCAGGGTTCAATCTGTGCCATCAGTAACAAGGTCAGTATAGATGGACTTCAGGCAGCTAAAAATTCAGTCAAAAGGGAATATATTAACTATATTTAGGGACTGTAGCTTTAATTAGATCTATCATGAAACTGAGTGTAAGAAAAAAAGCAATCACATCAATTTCATTTATAAAAATAAAAAATGGACATGAACTTCAAATATTTTAAGGTCAGAAGTCACTGTTTGATGTCCTGGTTAATATAGGTCACAGGACTTTCATGAATTAATTAGCATTGACTTCTGTGAGACCAAGACCTTTACTGTTTATGTTTTCCCTGATACATGTAACTGCTGAAATCACCAGGTCAGAAAGAAATTTAAGATATTTTTCAGTTCATTCACTTTGAACTTTTCAATGTTATTTGCAGTCCACTGCATCAATGTCATATGCATCTATAAAGGGAACTCATATGCCCTTTCTCATCTGGGATCTGCAAGAGCATAATTCTTGTTAGCTCCAGGTAACTATGTAACTATGTGAAAATAAAAATGATAGCAAACTGATATTTCACTCAGAAAGGGAGGGAGAGGAAGAAGAATGAGATGGACATGGAATAGCATAAATGTGTTTTCTCTTGTCTCTGGACCAGTTTGCAGACTAATGGGATAAGCAGGTGAGAAAGAAAACCCACTTATGTTTTAAAAGGTCATTGCAATGGATATCTCACTGCTTTTACAAATAATTCTTCTTTCACATTTTTAAAGGAAACTGAAGTCTTCAGTATGCAAAAGTGAGAGGAGTCTTTTATCTAAATAACTCAAAAGGGGATACCTTTGTGACAATATATGAATATGGATATTATGTGGGAGTTCTTCCCATATATGTTCCCTTTGCTTATGCAGATGTGTAAGTTTAGGGAAATATGTACCTGATCAAGTTGCTGTTGCACTTACTGACTTCTACAGGATTTGTATTTTTTTTTTTAATGTATTAATGGTTTTGTGAATAGATGTAACATTTGAAACCCACAGCAACTTGTGGCAACTAATTCAATATGTTAAATACATGCTGTATGAAAGCATTCTTATTTATTTTGAGTCATCATCTTGATCGTTAAACTTAATGATCTAGTTTATTTGGTCAATTTTTATACTGGATATGACTGGGCTAGTGATAATTTCTCTCCACAGCAGCATGTGTGGTGCTGGGAATTTGTGATCTAAACAGGGTTGATAACATGGGGATGATTTAGCTGCTGCTGAGCAGTACTTGCAGAGAGTCAAAAGGGCTTGCACTTTTCTTCCTCCCACCCCATCCTGGCAGTGAGAAGCCTAGGGGTGCACAAGAATCTGTGAAGGGACACAGCCAGGATGAATATCCCTTTAGAATATCCAAAGGGATATTCCACACATATGGCATCATGCTCAGTGATAAAAGCTTGGGAAAGAATGAGTTCATGGCTATCAGGTTTGTTTTCTCAAGTAATCATTTAGTGTGCAGAGATTCTGCTTTCCTGTAGATGGCTGAACACCCGTTTGTGGATAAATTTCTTATTTTGTGTGCGCAGCTTTGCTTCACTCATTAAACTGTCTGTACCTTGGTCCATGCTTCCTCAGCTTGCTGCTCAGATTTTCTCCCTCATCCCACTGGTGGTGGTGGTGAGTGAATGACCTGGTGGGTGTTTAGCTGCTGACTGGGGCAACCCACCACAACTGTCTGACTAAGTTTTCAGCTTCCTTCATGAGTCTTCAAGAGTCACTATATTCCTTTCTGAGATGTGACAATTAGAACTACACATGATTTGCAAGGTGCAAGTGCATCACAGAATTGAATAGTGAGATAACACTTTTGTCTATTGAGGTATCTATTCCTTTCCTAATAATTTTTATCATTTTGTTTTCCCGTGTGATAACTATGGGTAATTTTCTTAGATTATCCATTGTAGTGTAGAGATAGTTTTTTCCTCCATGGTGATTAACTAGTTCAGAACTCATCACACTACATGCAATTTAGGATTGGTTTTCCCCCAATGGGTACAATTTTGCATTTATTAACACAGAATTTAATCTGCTAATTACAGTATTCTTTTAAACCCCCTGTAAAGAGTCAGTGGGCAAAAGAGTACCTACAGGGTTCTCTTGAGATATACTGTTCTATACCAGTCAAGGTGATAAACATTACAGAGAAAAAGTGCCCCAGGAATTTGAGCTAGATTTTCCAGAAGACTGTGACGAGGATTTTTTTTTTGTGCATAATTATTCTCTGGGGAAACCCTATATAAATCACAGTGATTTATACTGACAAAAGAAAGTGATGTTCCACTTTATCGTTAAATCATGTGAGCATTATCTCAAGTTAATAAAAAAGAAGTTTGGTACTAGCCAATCCTTTTTGTGCCTTAATAATATAAAAATGAACAGATCGTCCTCTCACATTAATGAGCAATATTACATGTCTTTGGCTTGAGAGGTATGGTCACTTTGAGCTATACTTTTCTGATCTGATTATAATACTGGAGTTCAAAGATGTAACTAAATACAGATTTGAGTGGAAATTTACAATAAGTGGAGGTGCCTTCCCCTGAAATCCCGGGGGAGGGACCTTGCAGGGTACGGGTCTGTCCCTGCCCCTGCTACCATGTCTCGTGGGCCCCACACCTGTTCCTGATTGGGTGGTTTGTGTGTCCAGGGCCCGGGAAGAGGGAGCGTCCCATGACTGGGGGGGCTGCCTGGGAACTCCAGCCATGTGGCTGGAGGAATAAATCATCTCTGAACATCTAAAGAAATATCGCTTCATCTTTCCTTCCAAGTTCATCGCTATCTTATATATGTTGTAAGGATTCCCCGCACTACAACACATGGTTGAGCAGCGCGCAGGTTGCTGTGGGTTCCTCCGCCACCCTGGAGACCGCGCGTCCCCAGCCACAGGCGCCAAGTGCATTGCGGGAGGAGGCGAGGGAGCTCCTGCGCGTGGGAGAGCCAGTGAGGCCAGGCATGGCGGGAGCAGAGCCAGTGGGGAGACCGGAGGCGGCGGGAGTGGAGCCAGGAGCGACGTGGTGGCGTGGGCCTGGTGGTGTTCGCCCTGAGGCAGCGGCGAGGGCAGTGGCGGCCAAGGCGCATCCCGGCGATGGCCGCCCCATGCCACGGGGTGAGCGACAGTCTGAGCCCGAGCCCCACGGAGAGAAAGGCAGCGGCGATTGTGGCAGTGGCTATGGCAACTGTGGTGAGCCATGCCAAGCAGAGCCAGAGGGGTGTGGGGCTGAGAAGGGAACCGCGCTAGTGCCCAGCAATGACACAGCTGACAGCAGCAGCAGCAGCGGCAGTGCCAGCGATACAAAGCTGCGAACAAGCGAACACCTCACAGGGCGCAGCCGTGCAGCCACGCAAATGCCTGGAAAGCACGGAGCAGTCACACAGAACTCCAGAGCAGAAGCGAGCACAGCACCAAGTGGCAGTGCAAAGGTGGCCAAAGGCGGAGCAGCCGGCAGGGTCAGCATACAGCAGCACAGCCCGACCGGACCCACTCGGGCCCACACGCGATCCCAAGGAGTCAAGACCCCATGACAGGAACGCACTGGTGGCCCTGGCGGTCCCGGCTGCGGCAGCTTCGACATGAGAGCGAGTGAAACCGAAAATGAAATCAAGAACAAAGAAACTCAGAAAAATGAAAAGGTTATTGCATCTAGGGTTTTTGGAACTGTAAAATGGTATAATGTAAAGAAAAATTATGGTGGTTTTTTTTTTTTTTTTGTTGAAAAATGGTACTGGAGAAAGTATTTTTGTCCATAAATCTGCTATTGTAAAAAATAACCCCAAAAGTGATGTTCCAAGCTTAGAAGAAGGAGAAAGAGTAGAATTTAAAATTGTGCAAGGAAGAAAGGGCTCACAGGCAGCATATGTTACATGCCCTTGGGGTGTCCCTGTCAAAGGTAGTAGATATGCTAGACAATATCTCCATAATCCCTATCCTTTCCCCTATCCTACCTTCCCCTTTTACCCTAAGTCCCTTTATCTCCCATATATGCCCAGCCCAAATCTCCCTTTCTGGTACCCCTCACAAAACCAATCTTTTCCATTTGCCATTAATCCCTTTGCAATGCTGATGGGGGGATGAAAAGGAGGGAGGGAAGAAATTAACTGTCATTTTCTAAGATTCCAACAGGTACAAAAACTAAAATCCCTTCCTCAGTTTCCATCTGAAGCATGCTCAAGTCCTGTCTCCCTTCTGATGCTCCAAAGATAATCTGTTTGGACATCTGAGGACTCAAGATAGTGGCTTCCTTTGCTTTGAAAATGTTTTGTTGTTTGTCCAACTTTATTTTCCAATGTTCTTTGTTTAATAAAAAAGGGTGAATTGTGGAGGTGCCTCTCCCTGAAATCCCGGGGGGAGGGACCCTGCAGGGTACAGGTCTGTCTCTGTCCCTGTCCTCATGTCACGTGTGCCCCATACCTGTTCCTGATTGGGTGGTTTGGGTGCCCAGGGCCCGGGGGGAAAGAGGGTCCCATGACTGAGCCTGCCTGGGAACTCCAGCCATGTGGCTGGAGGAATAAAATAATCCCTGAACATCTACAAAAATATCACTTCATTCTGTCCTTCCAAGTCCATCACTGTCTTATATATGTTGTAAGGATTCCCCGCAGTACAACAATCATATGACTGTGATGCCATGAAGATTTTTTGTCTTTTCTTTTATACCACTTTCATGCCTTTTTGCAGCTTCTGTTCCTGGTGCTTTTGTCTACATTCTTGGACTTGTTTGTTAAGCTAGAAGACTAAACATTTTAGAAGCTTCTTAGGTAGGGGTTAGTGTGCCCCAGACCCCAAGGTCCTCTCCAGAACACATTCTGTAAACTAAGACAGAACCATCCAGCGGAAGGTTCCTTGGGAGGAGGGCTCACTCGAGCCTCTCATTGGGGAATTTTTGATATATATGCTAATTGGTAAGACCTATAATGTGATACCAGATCTTTTGGGGGTGTGCATTGCAGTGTGCATTGAGGTACATTTGACCTGGACGTAGTGCCCCTAAGGATCCTTAAAATAAATACTAAGGTAAAATCCCTTTTTCGCCTTCTAACCGTGCTTGACTCTTGATTTAAGACCAGGAAAAGGCATCAGCTGAATAGTTTGCTCAGTTAAAATAAAGAGGAGATCAATTTCTCCTTGAAAATATTGGGAAATCCTTTATTAATCTAGCATTTCAGACTTAAGAAATGTGCTGCTACTAATATACGTGATAGTTTTGTAAAAATATTTAAAATTTAAACTTAAAAGTATTTAAAAGGAAGTTGTCTCAACCACTTTTGATTGCTTTGCTGTTCTTGCAAAAGCAATCATTAGTTCTTGTTCCAGAATGGAGTAAATAATAAAGTTGTGGTTAAAGACTGGGTTAGTCCAAAACAAAAGTCAAGACTGTAGCTTAGTAAATATAATGGTATTTGCTGAGAAGACTGCATACTTGTAAAACGATGGCCTAGGAATCTTTCAGATCTAATTTCCTGCTTTTGTTCAAAAACAAAAGGTCAAAGCAGGTGCATTGGAAGAGGATAAAATATGCAAGGAGCAAGTTTTTATTTGAGATCCTAGAGTAGAATATCAGGGGTAGATATTTTTCTTTATCAAATATTATTTTTTTTACTCATCTATACCCACTGACACCATTTCAGGTCCTGGAAGTGTTGCTGTTTTGTTAAACAAGAAGCAACTCAACAGCTGAAGGGGAGGCGTAAGTTGTGGGCTGAAAAATAACACTTATTCACAGATCTTCACATTCTCTTCCCAAATATATATAGCTAGCCCAAATTTTTTCCTGCCTTTTAACATGCATTAAGTGTTTAAAAACATTAAATTGGACAGGCTCACTCTGTACCAAGAATCAAAGACATAAAAGACAGATACATCAAAGGCATAAGCATGGCAAAGCAAAATTTGATCACATGTGTAGTGGGAATCCACATATCGTGTTGCACTTTTCAAGTAAAGAGCATTAAATGGCCATTCAGTGCCATGACTGTCCACCATGCATGGTGAATTGTGATGGCTTTTCTGTCATGCTTCCTCCATTTTGCTTCCCTACCAAATCTCTGGCTGCAACTCAGACATTGCTGGGTAAGCCTGAAGTACTCAGCACAAGGTGCACATTAAAGATGGAGAAAAAGTAGCAGGCATGCTGTATAGGCTGGCAGTACTCAGCTGGTGGCAGCCTGTTGGGATAATTTTCAACTTGTTGCCAAAATTGCCTCCAGGCTTTGCTGTGATCCACATTTGGGACTTGGCCCAGGAACAGAGTCAGGATGCTGTGAAGTTTGTGTTTGATCCCTTTTATCAACAGTGCCCACTGCAATGCAGGCACAGCTGAAAGTAGGGTCCAGCAGCTTTTGCACTTCTAGGCAAGTCTCTGATCAGCTTTCCAGATTTTATCTTTCTGGCCTCTCCCTGATGGAACGGTGCCTGCCTGACACTTGCCTTTCTCTGTACACTGTAGCTTTCAAGGTGACCTTTTCCTCTATGATTTTCTGAGATAAAGCATTTGTGAGACTTGGAAGCAATGATGTTTTCAGTTGGCGCATTTGCCCCCACCAGGAGTAGCACATGCAGTTACATGATGCTCAGAGCAGACAACAGACAAGCTGACAGGTCTCACAAAGGACACTTTGGAGAAAGCTTCTGTAAGCCTCCACAGCAACTCCAAGGTGCTGACTTGCCTGTGTTAAGATTTGTTGACTGTGAGTCTGCTGTGTTTTCTTTCTAGCTTTATTTTCTTAACTGAGAGAATATTTGCCCTTCCCTAGTTAGATTTATGCTCCAATACCTGAAAATTAAGGGATTTAGCTTCAAATTGCTTGGCTACTGAACTAAGGACTGTGGGTGAAAGCTCTTTTTGAGGACACAAAACATATCTAACCATGTCTTATTCAATATTTCACAGTATTGCTTGGTCTATGCTTAAGCACTAGTAGGAAAATCCAGACTTGATCCCATTTTTTTCTCCCGAGTTAAATCCTCAGGAAGCTGCATGTCAGCTATTTTCAGCTATGAATCAGACATTGACACTACAGTTAACTCTTTTGCAGGCTGTAAATTGAAGACATAGGTTCATTATGTGACATTGCTCTCAAAGCTTCATTTCTTCTCAGGGAACAGAGGAATTGTTTACAGTGTGTCTGTGATATTTGCTATTGGAAGGCTGTTGGTCAGGTTTGAGCTATGTATCCTCAACTCTCTTACATCTAATGTAAAGAAATAATTATTCTCATCCTAAAGTGTCTCTCTAAAACAGATCAAGTGAACAGTACTTTAAGAGTAGCAAGAAAGCCTACAGTGAATCTCTCATCTGTTGACATCTAAGTAGCATAAACTTAAAATTGAGGTAAATCCTCCTCTAATCTATTGCTTAAATAACAGTGATATTTCATGCAGTGGTTTAATCTTAGTAGGTGGATGAATGACTGTGCCTTCTACATTTTTACTCACAGTCAGGCTTAGAACTGAGAACATGGGCTTGTGCTTTTTTCTGTTGTTGGCTTAGTAAATAATGCCTCACTCCTGCTGGGCCAAAAGGTGTTATAACCAATTTAGTATTTGGATGCTTGGGAGGTATAAGAACCACACAATACTTTTGCCCTTTTTTTGATATATGTATTGTTCTAGGACTGTTTGAAAAAGGAATTTATATGCTTTTCTATGACTCTTTGGAATCTTCTGCTATGCCACTGTGAGAGTTTTGGCAAAATTGCTGTGTGAGAATTAAAAACATTGAAGAGTACAGTTACAGGGAATTCTAGGGAATTGATGGGATGTTGGGGTTTTGGGAGTTCCCTTTTTTTTTCTCTTGAGGAATTTTCTCCCATATATGTTACCGAGGCAACAAACTGCTGGGTACTTGGGAGAAACAAAAGAACTGGCCACGGAGAGGAGGAGCCCACTTTGAGCTACTGTCTTCATCTGGGTGTGCCCCAGGTCTCGGGACTCAGTGTGGAGATGGGGAGAGACTCTCTCGTCAGCACTGCAGGTTTCCTGCTGTTTTTCCTCTCTGCTGGAGAAACCCCGGGATCCCAAACCTGTCCTTCCCTGCCTCGCTGGGAGCTGAGCTGCAGACCCTGCTGCCTCAACCTTCGCTGCTCTGCAGCCCTGCCCGTCCTGCCTGCCCAGACCTCCGGGGATTTCCTACCACAGCTCCGCAGCTCGATACATCTCGCCTGCCACCCGGAATTTGTGCTCCTACTGCTGCTCCAGCCCGCCTGGACAGGAGAGCCCGGACAGACCCCAGGATCAGCTGCCCAGGGAGGTTTGTGAAGCCTTTCTTCCATCCCTTCCCGGATCCCAGGCCGCCATCACTGCGTGCTCCCCGAGCTCGCTCCGGAGCGCCCCCTGCAGCCGCGGGGGAACCATCGCACCCGCCCTGCTCACCGGGAGCCGCCAGCGCCCCTGCCGGCTGTGACTGGAACTGCACCAGAGGGGAAAGGGCCTGACAGCCGAGAGAGGCTGCACTGGGTTTGTGATTCTGTTTGCTGTCACCACTGTAGTTATTGTTGTTTGTTTGCCTGTTTATATATCTGTATTTTAGTAAAGAACTGTTATTCCTATTCTTTATATCTTTGCCTGAAAGCCCCTTAATTTCAAAATTATAATAATTCAGAGAAAAGGAGGTTGCATCCTTCACTTCAAGGGAGGCTTCTGTCTTCCTTAGCAGACATCTTTTTCAAACTAAGACATGGGCGTAAGGGGAACAACATTAGTCCCTGGCTGGAGACCTTCAAAAATTTTTACAATAAATGCACATCAATAAGAAAGGAAAAAAAGCCTGCGCTGGGAGAACCTTCATTGTTATTTCCATTATGCTGTTGGTTCAGGAGCTACAATAGCTCATGCTAACTCCTCATAGAAGAACTACATGGCTGATAAGTGCATAACCTTTGTGAATTTATGACTCAGTCAAGATCTCTTGATCTTTATAGTGTCAGGGCTGGGTGGCCTCAGGAAAATATAAGGTCTTCCAGCTTATGGAGTACAGAGTACCTTCTGAAATGAGTATTTGGCTTCTAAAATTTCTGACCCTGAATTTGCATTTTTTTGCATATTTTTCTGCATACAGAACCTGGAACTGGAAGAGCGTGAGAAGTCTTGCACCTGGGTCAGTAAAACACTGGTATCAGTACAGGTTGAGGGATGAATGGACTGAGAGAAGCCCTGATGAGGACTGGGTGATACTGGTGGATGGAAAACTGGGCATGAGCTTGCAATGTGTTTTTGCAACCCAAAAAGCCAATCAAATCCTGAGCTGCATGGAAAGCAGCGTGGCCAGCAGGTCAAGGGAGGTGATTCTGGTCCTCTGCTCTGCTCTGTTGAGACCCCACCTGGAGTGCTGCATCCAACTCTGGAGTCCCCAGCACAGGAAGGACATCAGCCTGTTAGAGTGAGTCCAAAGGAGGGCCACAAAAATTGTAGGAAGGATGGACCATCTCTACTATGAGATCAGGTTTAGAAAGTTGGGGTTGTTCAGTCTTGAGTAGACAAGGCTTTAAAAAGACCTTTTTTTGGCCTTTCAGTACTTGAAGGGTGCTTATAAGAAAAAGGGGACAAGCTTGTTATCAGAGGCTGTAGTGATATGACAAATGGTAATGGTTTTAAATGAAAAGAGACTAGATTTGGACTAGATATACAAAATCAATTTTTTTAGGATGAGGATGGTGAGTCACTGGAACAGGTTACCCAGAGATGTGATAGATGTCCCATCCCTGGAAACATTCAAGGTCAGGTTGGATGGAGTTCTGAGCAACCTGATCCAGCTGAAGTTGTCCCTGCTCATTGCAGGCGTGTTGGTCTAAATGATCTTTAAACGTCCCTTCCAACCAAAAATATTCTCTGCTTCTATATCTGTTTATTGCACCTGAAGTATTTTTCATGTCCCTTGATACTTCTCAAAATCGTGTATCTCCTTACACCAATGTTTGCTGCTTAATCATTTTCTTTAAAAGCCCATGGTCTAGGTCATGCTACTGAGTACATAATACAAAGTCATCAATATCCATGGATATATGCATACCTGTGGATAAAATCATGCCTTCGTCTGTGCAATGGAGGTCTCGTGATTCAAACTCATACTTTCTGGTCCATATTTCTACAATTGGATTGGAAAGTTAGTGTTACTGTGTTATTTAGATGGCACTTCCTGTTCAAGAGTTTGCAAGAAATTGCACTTGAATCTTCAGTCTTGTGAGTAGAGCGAGAGATGACTCAGAGAGGCCTGAGAGTTTTAGTCATGTACAAGGTGAGGTAATATACTTTGTTTTTTTAACTCTAACAGTTTTGAGGGTTTGTTTCTGCTTGAGATTTTGTTTTGGAGTGCATTTTTGCACCTGAGAAAGTGAGGAATAGACTTGTTTTGTAGAAAAAGACCTGAGGGTGCCAGTGGAGAGGAAGTCCAAGGTAGGTCTGTGCTGTGCCCTTGCAGCAAAGAGGGACAGCCTCATACTGGACAGCAAGTGTTTAGGCAGCAGGTCAAGGCAATTGATTATTGCCATGTATTCAACACTTGTGAAGCTACATTTCATTTTAGTTTTGAGCTTTCCAGTACAAGAAAGACACTGACATACTGAGGTCACCAAGCCAGTGAGGGGACTTCAGCGCTTGGAGTACAAGGAAGGGCTATGAGGGCTGGATCTATTCAGCCTTGAGAAGAACAGGCCATGGGGAGCCCTTGCTGTTGCCTATAACTTGAAATATAATATAAGCTGGAATACTGAAAAATATTATTAGACGGAAGGAAAATTTCTTTTTGTGAGATTGGTCAAATACTGGAGCAGACTGCTCAGAGGGGTTATGGATTCTCCATCTATGGATATACTCAAAACCTTACTGAATATGGCCCTTAGCCACCTGCTTAACTTGCCTTGCTTTGAGTAGAATCAGGATGGCCTCAAGAAATCCCCTCCAATATAGCACACTTTATGGTTTTGTAATTCTATAGAGTAGGAATATAAAATTGCAGAGGAAGTATATTCTAAAACTTGTGCTGAACTGAGAAAAAACAATGTTTTATTTAAACAAATGCTATGTTTGTTCCTTGGTTATATAAACCATTTAAGAACCTGTCCACAGTGGAGAAATTGGTAGGTTTTATCTTAACCACATGTTAACTTACTGAATTGATTACCCAGCGGGTATGGCCACACAGTTCATGCTGTATCATGCAGGGTCGTCAGGAGCAGGAAGGGTCATCCGAAGCGTCTGAAAGGTCAGACATACATGCGAGATAAGGACAGCTAATCAGCAATTACAAGTTGCTGCAGGTCAACATCTTGTGTGTCTGTGTGTTCAGCTTATAGTGAGAACACCAGGAAATGAATGAATGAACTAGAAGTACCCACCATTTGCGGGGGCTAAGTGTTCATACAGACAGTGGCAGTAAATTAGCTTCTAGCTGGTTGACATGGCAAGTTTTCACCTTTGTATCCCTGCCTAGTCTCTTTTCTCCTTTTCCGCCTGTTTTGTTACTGTTGATTCTACTATTCTCCATTCTCTTTCCTTTATAGTGTGGGTTTGGTTTTTTAAAATGTTTGTTTATTTGTGAGCTTTTTTCTTTTCTTCCAGTTCTCTGTTAAATTTCCAAATTCTTTCAGTTGTCTTTCCTAATTTTCCATTCTCCCTGGTAGCTCCTCAGGTAATCTGTTACCTAAATTATCACTCTGTATTTGTTTTTTCTCTTGCTTAATCTGATTGTTAGTCCTTTAAGATAGATATTGGACTGATTATGTTGACTATTATTGAATTTATTAATGGAAAAAAACTTGTTGCAGGTATTTAAGCATGTGTTTGTGAAGTATCATGTAAATGCATAACAATAGTTGTACTTAACACTAACAATATTACTGTTGTCATGGTTAATATTAAGTGTGATCAATACCAATATAAATATAATTTTTCACTAGTGCAGTTGTTCAATGAAGATGGTTTTGATAATAATAAACACTGTCACCAAATATTCTTCTTGATTATAGAGGAGACATCCTACTAATTTGTCTTGCTCATAGTTTACCTGATGTAGGTAAAATATTAGATGGTTCAGTAATTATTAATGTACTTTAAGCTACTCCTTTATTGAGAGGAATAATTACTGCTTGCTTTCATTTGTCAATCATTTTGCACTGCAGCACAGACATGCACATATTAGATTGTACATATTCAAGAGAGGGTCACTGAATTCTTGGGATTTTATTTTCTAATGTTTTAATGGCTTAGCTCTGTAAGGTGTATTTTTTTAAATTATGTAATTTTTTCTTTAAGAAATCTACAGTCACAAAAGTGATGGCCCTTATTGCAATCTAAAAGGTGGTAAATGACTACATTAATTTTATTATATCAAAAATAGTGGTAATGGGGAAAGTGTTAGAGAAAAGCCTTACACATCTTTCACGTTACTGTTCTTAGAGTATCAGTTCATGGCTAGCATGGCAAGCAGGCTCCTGTGCTAGATGGACTTTTGATCTCCCTATGCTGCAACTTGTATGAGCATGAGGAGCATGAGAAGCCTGAGGCCTTTTTGGGTAGACACCCCAGAAATCAGCCAATAGCTGTACCCAAGTGGGACATAATGAGAGGAGTATGGAAAATACCCTAATTCAGAATAGCTCATGGATGTAAGTGTTGGGCATTCCTTCTGGTGGAATGGACCAATGGATATGAACCTTCTCAAAGAGAAGCCCCTACCTCCTTCCAAAGTGTGCATTCTTGGCACTGTTTTGAAATGAGGTGACCCACCATGTCCTCAGTTTGGTGCTAACTGTAAATCTGTAGAGGGCATTTCTTATCTGCCTGACTAGGTTGGAGGAAAATGCAGTTTTTGAATCCTCCGAAAGTACAGGCCTGAGAGAACTGTTCAGCAGCTCAGCTGTATCCAGACATCTATAACACATAAGACTTTGCACATGTGGGAAGCATTAATATTAACCAGCCAAAATCTTGCCAGGAATAGAACCTTGAATTCTACTTTTGTCTCATGAATTTCTTTTCACCACTTGTCTCAAAAGTTGTGGCTTAGCCACTGATGAAATTAATTGTAGTGAGTTAAATAATTAAATAAACCAGTCTAGATGAATTTTATAACATATTAAACCAAAATTGGTCTCACATTCTCTTTTATTTTAATAATAATTAAAATAAAACCCTCCAGTTAAAAAAAAAAAAATCAACAATTGTCCTACCAAGTTGTTTAAGTTACTGTTTCATAATGTTCAGGTTGTTATAAAGCCCTAGCTTCATATTTCACAGTGTAAAGTTGTTTTAATTAAAGCAAACAGGTACATCACATTTTAAAAATAAATAGAAAAGGTTAAAATTTATTTTGAAGTTCTTGGTGAAGGAACAAAATAATCCTGTGGAACAGGACTTTAAAAATTTTAAAGCACAGCTCTACTCCAAAGACAAGTTGAAGCCAAATATCTGAGACATCCCTGAATTGTGGATTAGCAGAACAAAGTAGTTTTTTTTTCTTTTTCTCTGAGCTTGCCTTCCTTTGTGTTCTTAAAAAAAGAAAAAAAAAAACAACCAAAAAATTCCTCTAAAAACCCCAAACCCTTTTGTAAGTCTTTGGAACTTTTATGTTTGGACAAGAAATAAGGAGGCATATGCATCCAGAGATTTGAGAATGATGGACAGTAACTGGTAGCTACAATTAAACATTAATTAGATAATCACTGCTTTATTTTGAATGTTTGTGCCATCCTAGAAATCTCAATGTGCTATGGTAATGAGATAGACTTTCTGCATATATTACCCTGTATTAAGACAGTTTATGTGGATAACAATTTCTTCATAGGTTTGATTCATGATCACTTCCATTTTAATTAATTTATTTTAATGTGAATGATAGGAGAGTCATTCAACTGCACCCCCACAGTGTGGACCTGGGGGCCTTATGTTGAAGTGTTTTTCAATAACAGAGGTAAGTTAATGCTGGGCAGACTGAATTTACATAATAAGTGGCATTTTTATGTACATGTGCAAGAAACCCTCATTTTTTGTTGTAATATGACTCACAAACATTCCCAAAGGGAAGAAATCTATTACTGCCTTGTATCCTAGTTCTTATACATGGTAATCATTGTCTGAACAAACATATGCACCAAAAAAAAAATCCTGTCTCTTGGATTATAAGCAGTAATTATCTCTGCTTAATATATCTGTCACACTGTTGGTAACCATCTGATGGGGAATGCATTTGCTACTTTGCATTCATTCAGGCTTTCAGTAATTTTTTGAACACTTGAGAAGATTCAGTAAAGCTCAGCTGTGCCTGAAATATTAGAGTGCTACAAAATCTCCTTGATTATATCAGTCAATACTGCATCAGAGCTTTGCAATTTATGCACTGCAAATGGACAGTTCAAGTGTGCTCTTAAACTGAAACAGGTCATGACTTGTACTCTGCTCTACTAGAAATTGTTTGGCATTTACATATTTGTTTTCCCACTGTAATGAATATCTTGCAATAAGGATAATTACTGTTAATTCTGGGATGACTTGTCATGAACTTGATATGGCAAATGAAGAGAGGCACAAGATAGAGCTTCTCTCTGGTGTTTTTCCAGGCTGTCTGGGGGCAAGTTTCGTTGACATCCAGAGAATCTCCAAAAAGATGTGTCATGAAGTGAGCAGCAACAGGCGTTAAGGTTAAGATTCCCAGAGGATTTTGTAGTAGCAATACCTAGCTTTTAGGTACATAGCATCCCTGACTGGAGGGAATTAGATATACTAGCATGAGACCCCCACTTTAACCAATGAGATACTTAGGAATTAACCACAGGAAAGCAGAGAGGAAATGCTGGTGGTAGAAATAATTTTTCTTATTTCCAAGAAACTAAAAGCCTTTTCTGAGACTGCCAGAGGTGCCCATCTTCAACTGGGACCTCAATCTCTTTTAAAAGAGGGCTAGGAACTTGTACCAAGGTAAGATCAGAAAATGTCACTGGGATGAATGTCTCCCCTTTTTTTCATGAGTTTGGCGATAACAGTGCACACTTGACAGGGGGTGGAATTTGTTGCATACCTCTCACTATATGAGTAATTCTCAGAGTGCTTCAAGTGAAGACTTTGATCATCTGATGAATTTCAATTGCAAAAGCCTTCAGCACAGCTTATTAATGGATCCAGTACCTTGAAGGTCTACTAGCTCTTTGGGAATGTAAACTTCTGGGGATGTGAAAAAGGGTTAGTGGGCTAGTGCCAGAATAGGAAAAATATCAGGCACATTAGCCATAGAAAGACTTCTATAGATGTGAAGTACAGACAGTTCATGGATCTGTGGGGTTTTTGGTTTGTTTGTTGTTGTTCCTTTTAGCCCATCTGTTTTTTCTGACATGTTGAGCTCAGTAAGACTAGAGGAGGTATTAGGAAGGGAGGAAAAAAGCAATTAATCTTGAGATAGTCCTTATGTGCAGGAAGCATTTGAGAAGAAAACATGCAAGAAGAACTCATAAAAATATTCATCTCAGACTTACTCTCTCCATACGTCTGAAAATGTCTGGTTCACAATGTGCACACTTAGGAGCTGTGGTAGACTGATCATTAGAGTGCAGACTTACTACATCAGAATAGAAATTTTAAGCCAGCTTTTCAGTTTCAATTACTGAATTTTACTGTCTTTAAAGAAATCAGAGATTCTCCATATTAAGGTGCAAAACTGAGACTCTTTCTTATAAGTCATTCTATTTCTAGCAAACTCTTGAAAAAGTTGAAACTGAAGGGTTTCTGTGCTATGTATATGAAATAGATATCTTGGTAAATATGGGTTCATTGCTTTTCACAGTGTGAAAAGTGTATGCTAAAGCTACGTACTCCTAGCCTTAGAAGTTTTATTCTGTGTAGTGTTACAGACTACCATCAATAGAAAGAGGGAAGGTTATGCCTTATGAAATAGAAATCACAGTCAGTCTAGGACCCAGTTTTCCTGCTTTATTCCACGAGAATTTGTTACCAATCAGTTCAGCTGGTTTCTATCTATTGAAAGTAATCACCGGTTCTTAGTGTAATTAGCTGCGTCAGTGAAAGAATGTTCCTATACACTTAAGTTTCTACTGCTTAAACTGTACCAGTCCCTGGTAGTCAAAAACACCATGGGCATTTGAAATAGTTTTTTACTGAGGACCTCTTATTTTCGAGGGTTTAGACATTCAGGATATGATATGGGCTGTTCTATATGAGTTACTTGGATGTCAGGGAACAGTCCTGGACATTTACTTCAGTAGGCAATAGCCCCAGTGGACAAAGTTGCTTAATTCAGGGTCTTAACAGAGAAATCCAAGAGAAGAGATACTGCACTGGATCTCTTTCCATTTGGCCAGCTCTAGGGAGGCTCCCTGTTCAGTAAGACATCCACCAGTTGTCATGTCAGTTGACTCTTTGTTCCCTTACAGCTTAATTATTCTTGCTATAGTGTATGTAAAATAGTTGAATTTGAGAAAATTCCCATGGTGAAGAGCTGAATGAAGCTGTAGGTTAACAAAAGCCTTTTTTTCTTCCATTATCTTTTAATCTGTTGTATAAATGTCACAAGCAAGATCTGCTTTAATTAGCAGGAGGAAAGGTGATGTGATACACTGTTCTTCAGCTAGAAGCAGCAGTAGCAGATATTGATTGATTAGAGCATGTTATAAGGTGTTTGAACCTTGATAGTGTGCCTCAGCCAAACCATCTTTAGTTGTTCTTACCAGAGCCCTCAGAGAGGGACCAGGCTGGAATTACCCTCACCAGCTTCACCTGGCCTTCCACCTTCAGCTGCAGCAGATCAGCTCCTGGAGGGTTTTCAAAGCCCAATCACAAGGTTCAGTTAGAAGAGGGTGTATGTCTGCTTCTGGGCTTTTGCTGTCTTGTTGTTTGGATTTCTTGGACTAACTTGGCTGCTGATCATCTTGACTCTGCTTGCTGGGATCTGGAGCTACACCTGTTAGAGCCCTCAGGAATGCATTAAGGTTACTGAGAGGTAAACTGTGCTAAACTGGGAAAGAAGAAGCTGGGAAACAGAATGCCCTGACAGCAAGGAGTAGATAAAAAAATGACTGTGCTGCACTAGATTAAAACCAATCTTATTATCTGAAAAGTGTGTGCTGAGCTCTTGGACAAAGTAAGGGGACCAATCAAGCAATGTGTGATCTTATGAGCAGCAGTTGCACAATGTGTATGAACTGTATTATGGATAAGTTGTAAAAGGTATAAATAAGTAAGATGTATAAGCAGTGAGTTATGTAAAAGTACTGTGTTAGGTAGAATGTATATGTACTGTGTTAGGTAAAAGCAGATAAAATGTATAAGTAAGCAAAATATACAAGAAAGGTATTAAATAAAAATTAGAAGATGTGTGAGTTCTTACATGATGCCCAAAGAGGTGATGCATATTTTAGAGAATTTTAAAGCTTCTGTGTAATCATGATGATTCCCTGTACAGAAGTGCTGAGTTCCTGCATGAGTATGCCTCTCATCATGGAGACCCAGCATGAGAGCTATAAGAGAAGGACAGGGCAGCAAAGACATTGGGTCTCTTTGATGGGATGTGACAGAAATGCCAATAGTGAACAAAGCCAAAGCTGGTATCTTTGCCTATTGCTGTTACTGGCTGGGTTCATGTAACATTTCACTAAACACAAGAATTGATTATGAGTTTCAATGTTGCTTTTGTTCTTGACAGAAGTAATAGCAAGTACTCTGAATGTTGCTTGGCTTTATCCAGGGTGAAACTGACTGAGTCAGAAATTGCTTCTGCGTGAATGTTGAGTTTATTCTCAAAAGACTCATTAGCTGCACTCCAACACCGTACAAGGTTAATCTCTCTGTCTTGAATATCCTACCTGCATAGTCCACTGCACCTGCTTTTGCTTTCACCATAATATAAAAAGCAAATTTTACTGTCTTGCTATATTTGAAACCAGAGGGTTGGCCCACTTAACCCCAGGCAAACATTGCAATTTCTCCTTTTTCAGATTTTTAGTATTTGTTTGCTGACTAAAGCACTAGGGTTTAGAATCATTGCTGTTACACAGCACCACATTTCATGTACAAGCCTTTTTATGTGTCTTGTACAGTTATATATTATATAATAGAAGCATATCCATTCTGCTGTGAACCAGAAATTATGAATTGTAATCTAAAATACATGCATGAAACATTAAAAAAGAAAAAGCTCTGTGGCAGAAAAATAATGCCCTGTTTGCAAGTGTAATTTGGAATTATCAACAGAAGCAAAGACTGACAAAATAATGATATTACCTTTTTGAATCAGAAATTACCAATTATGATCAGTTCTGTTGTGTTTAGTAGTAGAGCAATTCCAGACTGTCTGTTTCTGAGATGTATGAGTATTTGCAGCTCTTTCTTCATCCTCATTGACCTTGTCTCTTATTTTTTCTGCCAAGGGAGTTATATCATCCAGTATGACATAGAAATTATATATGATGCTCACTTTGAAGCTAATGCTAGTTCACAACAAAATACCTGCTGGCCAGAACTTTTTGTAGAGAGATTTTTGTATCTAAGATCTGTTATGAGATTTCCATCTTTAATTGTGGTCTTCTGTGCTACAAAATCCATCTGGTTTCTGTGTAAATATCAAAAAGCATTTGGGTAGGCTTTGACTTCCATAGGACATAATAGTTTTAGTTAAAACTGTCTCTCATTCTGAAGCTTTAGAAATGTTTTTTGTTTTCTTTTTTTTTTTTTCCTGATCAGTGTGTTCTCTCTTTTTTTATGTGGCACTTAAAAGTTCTCATTTTCTTCTGTGTTTACTTTTTCATTGAGGTTCCTATGAGATTGCAGTGTCATCCACCCTTCTAGCCAAAGGCAACAATCAGCAACTTGGAGCTGCTTCATAGTAATTGACAGTTGTGTTTTCCAAACTATGGGACTATTACTGTTAATAGAGAAAGTCAGCAAAACCCAAACCCTGTAAAATATAATGTGGAAACCTAATTCAAGTCTAGTAAAAAAACCCAAGAATCTCCCAAAGAGACAAAAACCCTCAACCAAACAAAAAAACCAAAAAACCTCTCCACAAAGAAAGAAAGCTGTGGCTACTGCACAGGCAACATAAACCTAATAAAGTATGCTCCAGTTATTGCTGTAACCTGAGAATTACCATGATTGCTCTTAGTTGTGAATAAGGGTAGCAAACTTCATAAAAACTCTTTGTCAGCCAGTCACATTGTATTAGAGCTGGAACAGTCTATGTGACTAGACTGACCTTCAACAAACTAAAACATAACCCTTTTTAAAAGAAGATTTAATCACTCTATAGAAGTGAAGCAGTGATAAGTACAGTCCCTGACAAAATGAGCTCTCTTAGTGAATACATTGCCCAGTCACTGACTACACTCCATGTACACTACATATGCACTTTGGAAATACTATTATGCTCAAAATCTTACTATAGAAAAAGAAGAAAAATAGCTTATCTGTAAACTAATTTATCATTAGCATCTTAACAGTTTTATCAGTGAATCATTATTAGTTCACATATAAGTAACTGTTAAATAAAAAAAGTGGTAATACAGAAAGAAAAATATTAAAAACTTTACACACTCTTCCCCTTTTTGTAGAATTACAGATTCACACATGATTGCAGTATCACAGGAGGCTGAGGTAGTAAAGGACTTGAGAAGAGCACCTAGTCCAACTGGCCAGCTCAAAACAGACTGAGGTAGTTTCCTCAGGGCTGTGTCCCACTGGGTTTTGGGTTTCTCCAAGGATGGAAACCCCAACTTCCCTGTGAAACCTGTGTCTCCCTTATGGTGAAGAATTTTTTTCTTATGTTTAATTGCAATTTTCTGTATTTCAGTTCATGCCTGTTGTCTCAACTTGTCTGGTCCATGAGCACCCCTGAGAAGGTTTTGTCTCGGTCTTCTTTATTCACTTTATGAAGTGTTTGTACACATGGGTAGGATTCTCCTGAGTCTTTGCCAGGCTGAGCAGTTCCAGCTCTCTCCATATTTCCTGGCAGGAGAGATGTTCCAGGAGCTCTATCCTCTTCATGCTCTCATGATGAAATCAATCTTGTCTCCTGTTCCATGTGCCTCTTGTACTGAGGAGCCCAGAACTGGGCCCAGCAGTTCAAATATGGTGGCAGGGGGCAGTTTTTTGTTGTTTGCTTATTTGATTTTTTGCTGGTTGTGTGGTCATTCTTTCAATGTTCTTCTGGATTATAAAATTATTGATTCTGTATGTGTGGGGGGTGTACAGTCTGCTGTCAACATTCTGAACCCATTGTTGGGAGAAGTATTATTGTAATGAGTTTTTCTTCTGTACTCTAGGAGCCATTTGGGATCTTGTTTATTTACTTGCTAATAAGAGCTACACCTTGCTCTTTTGTCTCTGGTCTGCAAGTTCTCATTGTATCTAAACTTATTTTAGATGGTGTTTTTATCTATGTTAATTGGTTTTTTCTTATTTTTTTTATGCCTTAAACTGCTTTTACCAAGCTTTGTGTCTGCAAGTTCTTTATAGCTTTTCAGTTTCTAGATTTCCGGTGCCAGCCTGTGTTTATTTTCTTGTAATCCTGGTCCCATAATCCCTTTACAGTGATTTTCCCAGCTCCAGGCCCTTGCTCCATACCAGGCCCATATTCTACTGCACTCCATCATTATCTCAGCAACATGAATGTTTCACTTTTCAGGAACAACTACCTGTTAATTACTGTTTTTATAAAATTATTCTTACACAATACAGAGATTAGTAAAGGAAAATGAATTAGGATTATCCACCTGTTCATTAGGAAAAAAAAAAGCTACATCTAAACAAACTCTAGAGAAAAGCAACAGACTGGTAAAAATTATTTCAGGCAGGACAAGCCTGATAAAACTCAGTCCTAAGAAGCAACAAAGCCACTATAAAGCCTGTGTTTTTAGTCCTGCTAGCAGTACCAATACAATATGAATTCCACTTCAGATGATCCAGAAGGTATTTCTGGATCATTGGGGAAGTTATAAAGGGTTAAAAAACAATCTGAAAAGTGGGGAAAGGAATATAAGGACATGATTTTTTCTCTAGTTTTGAATCAAAGTTTGCAATGTGTTCTGAAGTGCTATCTTGCTGAGAGTGTGAAGTTGTTGCTGTGACATTTAGTGAGCAAGAATCCATAACTGAAAGCTTAAACTTGATTTCTTCTCTTTCAAAGCATGACTTAAAGGATTGAAAAAGCAACAAGACTTGATTAATCAAGTTGACAAAGTTAACAGAAAAGACTCTTGGCATTGTATTTGATATATGAATGAATCATGAACAGCAAAATGTACATACAGTTGCAGAAAATGTACAAAAGCTGTTGTTTTGAAAGTTATACAGCCTGAAGCAGCTATCTCGTCAGGGCCTTTATCAAATAACAGTTTTCTGCAGTGAATTAATTACTCAGCCATGTATGCCAGCATACTTAGTGGTCCTTTGTGCATCTGTTCCAGCACACTCAGTGGAAAACTTACTACAAACATCTCCAGAAGCAATCCAAGATTCGTATGCCTATGAGATTTACATGCTTCAACAGTGCTAGAGCAAGATAAAGACCCCTTGGCCACACAGGTAAAGGAAATTAAATGTAACAACTGGTGGCTTCACTCTCTTGCAGTCCACAAAATTCTTGCCACTAAGTTCACACTTGGAAATCAGTATTAAGGGTGGAAGAAAGGTGGGGGCTTCCACCACGCCATCAGAGAATATTTGAGTTACTGGTATTTCTTCATAGTTAGGCTATGATTTCTTCTTTTGTGAGCAACTGTTCTTTGCAATCAGCTGATGAGCCTGTCAGCAGAGGAGGCCTAACGAGATTCTTTGAACCAGGCTGTAGGCTTCTCTAATGACTACCATTTGTTCTTAGCTAGTGATCCTTTCAAAAATTCATTTTGTGTGCTGCACCTAATCTACCTTCTTGACAGCTCCAAGCACCTAAATGAGCAGAACTTTTCTCTCCTGAGGCTGAAATGGAACTTTTGTTTACATGTAACCTGATAAAAGCATTCATCAGAAAACTTAAAGGGGGTTATTTCCTAAGCGTATAGAAAAAATAATTGTCTTGTATAAGATCTTATTGAAAAAAAGACCCAAAACCAGTGTCTAAGAATGTTATGGATCTGATATTCAGTAGCAGAATTTTTTTCTTGATGGAATGGGAAAGAATTTATTATCTGTTGATTTACCTGAGCTGATGTTGGCTGCAATATATTCATGGGTCATTTCAAATGTCTCCTAAGACTGTGGCTCCTGGGTGACTTTTTATTTCCCAGAAGCTCAGAAATGTTCCTTCTCTCTGAATAAGAACCCAAGTTTATTTATAAAAGCATTGGCAATTCTTGTAGTATTTCTGTTTTCTGAATGAGGCTTCTTTCCCATCACAGAGCCAAAGAAACCAGCTTGTTAAAATTTTTGGTCAAAAGTGAGTATAGATTAAGTAATCCTGCAGATTTATCTCTATGTAGAATATATTTTACTGTCTGGAAAGATTTACCCACCACCATATTCTTACCATGTTTTGAAGTGTTTTTCCATTAAAAAAATTTCCTACCCCCAAAAGGCTATATTACATTTTATTGTTATTTCCAGTGTTGTAAGAATATCAAGAGAATTCTAATAAAACTTTCTCTCCTCTGCAAATAGAAACCTCCATTAAAAAAAAAAAAAACAAACCAAAAAACCAACCAACCCAAAAAAACCCCAAAATCAAAACAAACTTGAGAACTCTGGTTCTGCTATGGTTACAGTCAGCTTTGTCTTCTACTAGAGTTAATTTAGCATTTAGAGGGCAACCTCTCAGTCTGTACTAGTACACAGAAAGAAAATCTGACAAGGAATGAAACTCCAGACTCTGGCACAGCTGTACTGAATGCCTCTTCTGTTCTGCCAGACCAGTTTAGCTATCTTGCTTTTTCTTCTGTGCAGTCTGAGAAGCCTAAATCTAATTAAAAAATAGACAAAAAAATAGACATGCAATTGATCTGTGAGAGGAGAAAGGGGAATAAATTAACATTGAAAAGTTTAAACTAAAAGTAATTTCAGTGTATTTATCAGACTGGCAATTGAGGAGTTTCTCAAACTTTGTTTATTTTGGAAGCCATTTTTACAGTTAGCCAAGAGATAATCCACCATTTCCCCCCACCATTCTTCTTCCTTTCAAAAGCAGAAATCAAATGCTCTTGATGTACCTTCAGCATTTATCCTGCAGAGCAACAAAAATAAAGCCTTCCTAATATCCCACTTTCTTTTCCTAGTCTTGTACCTAATATTCTACTACAAGAAACATATCCTTGTCAAGACCTTTTTTTGTTCAGCTACATTTTATGTAGTTTGTCTTCATGAAGTACCGCCTGGCCTCTTAAATTTGACTTGGCAAAGCACTTTAAATATTCTGATAAGGTATATCTTGCCCATTAAAAGGACAAGTCTGAGTTTCATGGTTCTTACTGAGAAGGGGCGAATGAGATTAGAAAGAACTTGAACTGCCTTTTATATTATCACATTGTCATATTCCAAGTATATTTAATATCGATCTTATTATGAGTGTAGTCTGCAGCATTATCTTTACAGATTGCAAAAGCAGGCATAGAGTGCATTTCATGGTCTAATTTTAAAGGGGCTTTTATTCCATATCTGCTTACTGAGTATCTGCTCTGATTCCAAGAACATTACCATGCAAATAAGGACATAAATCTTGAGGAGGAGGAAAGGCAACAGAAACTTGGCTGTAAATGAACAAAGTTCAACAATCAGTCAAATATGTAATATTACTCAATATTTGGCGCATCACATCTGCTTCTAGTCTCTCTAGTCTCAGCATGTTTAATGTCTCCAGAGCTTTTACTTGACTTGCTGATGACATGATCAGAGACATCATGAGATGCAGCTAGGCAGTGCAAATAAGAGCTGGGTAGGGATGCTGTTAGGGCTGTGGTAAATCACACTTCAAAATGCTTGATAATACACCCTTGTAGTGTCATAATCTCAGTGTCAAGTATTATCAATTTTTCAAAGCTTTGGGGCATGATAGATTGCCTCTGCCTTCCCTTGTATCTTTTAGAATAGGGTCTCTTGTAGACCTCTCAGGCTTTTTTCAGATGCTTATGCACAGCTGTATCTTTTAGTGCTGCCAGTAAGTTACATGGTCACTGGTATTACATAACTTTTAAAAATGCACTCTTAGTTAATTTCAGGACTTCCATCAATTCATAATTCATTTAGAGGTGGATGCAGAGCACATATTATCATTCATATGGAGGAAACCTAAAAAAATATATTATTATTCTGCCCTTGAAAGGAAAAATGGTTCTGTTTTAGTGATATTCTGAGATAGGTTATGCAAAAATTGACTGGAAAATGAGGTAAAAGGCCATTATTCTCTCCCTCTGAGGAAATGAAGGTGCAAGGCATCTGCTTCAACTTAAGAACAAGATATTAACAAGGCTGAATTACACATACAATTGGTGAATTGTGTTGGAAAGTAGTGCAGTCTGTTATTGATCATGGAGGCACTGGCCTTAGTAACCAAAAAGAACAGATCTGAGGATACTGAGCTATAGTGCACAGACAACTTTGATTTGGGGAATTTTCCTAAACACCACTATTTGCTTCATCTCCTGAAGAATGTGCAAAATTTTCCTGAGAAATTTTATAATGCCTCACTCTAGGCTATATCTTAGTACACATGATTTTACTTTGAATGTATCTCTCTCAATTGTTTTTCTTCCTTTTGATGAAGTTGCAAAACCAGAAACTAGAGTTTATATGGAGAGAAAATAGTAAATGTTAGCAAACTGAGACTATAAATGTTTCCATTCAGAAGGAAAATATTATTTTTTCTTGGGGTAATCCATATTTTAACATATTACATGAACATGAAAAGGCTCTAGATACTCTTGGGAGTACAGAAGGATGGTGAGTTGTTACTAAGGAGGTTGTCAAGGTGTAGAATCCTTGCAGTGATGTCCATGATTGGATGAAATGTCAAAATATTTGGATAGATACATACAGAAGAGTAGAAGACCCTTGTGGCCTTATTGCTCGACTTTTCACTGTAAGTGACAAATTACTTCTGCTAATTTTCGCTATTGGAAATCAGAGAATGAAATTTATATAACATAAAATAATCCAACATTATTTATAAATTTTTATTAGACTCATGAAAATAGAAAAAATTTTGAAGAGAATGGGATAGCATTCTTCAGACTGTAAAAACACTTTTAATGGCTGAATATTTGCTATTCAATTTTGGTATGGGTAAGCTCTTCAGCTACTCACCAAGCTGTTGAATTCTCTGTATGTGTGTCCCACTATGCTTTCCTTGCTGTACTAACTGGCTCTTGTCTTCTTCAGGGTGTTTTTGTGGTATAGTCTCTCTGTCTGCTATTTCTTCATAGAAGTAGGAAGTCAAGATCTACCTGTCTTAGACCTGCAGATCAAACACTCTACAGATTTTCTGACAAAGAACAGACTTGTCTGGTGGATTTACAGGCCCTGACATTGTTGGAGTTATATGGGTTTGTGGAGTAGAGATTTGCCTTGGTAGTTTGGAGAATAAAATACTGGCATGAAACTGTGTCAGGGAAGGTTTAGTTTGGATATCAGGAACCAGAGGGTGGTTGGGTGCTGGAACAGCCTCTCCAGTGAAGTGGTCACAGCACATCACCTGACAGAGTTCAGGAAGTGTTTGGTTAATGCTCTCAGGCATGTGGTGTAACTCTTGGGGCTGTCCTGTAAAGGGTCTGGGGTTGGACTTCAAGGGTCCTTGTAGGTCCCTTCCATCTCAGAATAATCCTTCCACAGAAAATTAAAAAATAGCAAAAAATCTCTAGTCTCTAAAACAAAGTGGATGACGTATCTTGAAGTAATTGTTTTATTTATATCATCACAGAATTGTGGAATCACACAATTGTTAGGGTTGGAAGTGACTTCTGGAGATCATCTAGTCTAACCCCCCTGCCAAGGCAGGGTCACCTAGAGCAGGCTACACAGGAGCACATCTGGGTGGGTTTTGAATGCCTCCAGAGAGGGAGACTCCATGACCTTCTTGGGCAGCCTGTTCCACTGCTCTGCCAACCTCGGTGTAAATAATTTCTTCCTCCTGCTGAGGTAGAACTTCTTGTAGTTTAGTTTATGGACATTGCTTGTCATTCTGTTGCTGGGCACCACTGAAAAGAGTCTGGCACCCTCCCTTTTGCAACAGCCTTTGAGATATTTATGTTTTGATGAGATACTTTCTCAGTCTTCTCTGGATTAATCAGGCCCAAATCTCACAGACTCTTCTCATAAAAGATCCTCCAGACCTCTCATCATCTTTTTGGCCTCAGCTGGACTCTTTCCAGAAGCTCTTTGTCTTTCTCGTATTGAGTAGTCTGGAACTGGACACAGCACTCCAGCTGTGGCCTCACTGGGGCCAAGCAGAGGAGGGGGGTATCACCTCCCTCGACCTGCTGGTCACAGCCCTCCCTTTGCTCCTCAGGGTACCACTGGCCCTTCTGGCCACAATGGCACTGCTGGTTCACGGTGAGTTTGGCATCCACCAGCACTCCCAAGTCCTTCCCAGCAGAGCTGCTCTCCAGTAGGTCAGCCCCAAGCCTGTGCTGGTTATTCCTCCCCAGGTGCAGGACCCTTAACTTGCCCTTGCTGAACCTCATCAGGTTTCTCTCCTCCCAACTCTCCATCCTATCAAGGTCCCATTGAACAGCAGCACAGCCTTCAGTTGTGCCAGCCACTCCCCCCAGTTTCACCAGCAAACGTGCTGGGGGCATATCCTATCCCTTTATCCAGGGCATTGATAAACAAGTTGAATAACACTGGACTCAGTACTGATCCCTGGGAATGCCACTGACTACAGGCCTCTGGCTGGACTCTACTGTGCTGATCACAACCCTCTGATCTTTGCCATTCAGCCAGTCCTGGATCCAACTCAGTGTCCATTCACTTAACCCACATATCCTGAGCTTACCTAAAAGGATATTATGGGACACATTGTCAAAAGCCTTGTGGAAGTTGAGGTAGACAATGTCCACGGCTCTCCCCTCATTGTCGCATCTTGCCATGTCATCATAGAAGACTATCAGATGGATCAAGAAGGATTTCCCCTTGAAGAATTCATGCTGACTCCTGTTAATGACCTTTTCTTCTATCTTAGCTACTGTTAGTGTGGGAATTCAAGATGAGCCTCTAAAATTTAGCACCAGACACTCAGACAGAAATGACTACAAAGACATAAATTTAAGAGTGTTTGAGTTTAGCTACAATTGGAAATTATGATGATGGAAAGGTAAATTTGCAGTACAGCTAAATCCACATTCAAAATGAAGAAAGTAATATGAAAACCAATGCAAAAATGAATAATTTTGGCATTGATTCCCCTCTTCCATGCAATGTTTTATCTTTTGGTTTATTAAATTTCCAGGTGTCCTTTCTTGCTTTCCTATGTACTGACTAAGTAGTGATGACTTGTATTATCTGGCTTATCACACAGAATGAAAAAAACCAACAAAAAAAGATATTACTGAAGTACTATTTTGGGCTCTACTACTTGCCACATAATAAATAACTTAGTTGAAATGAAATGCTTTCATTATGAATGCTTTACAGTCATAGGATCTCCCTGCTTCATTATCTTATGTAGGACACACTGTGACCAAATAAGTGTGATTGAGACCAAATAAATGTGATGTGTGTGTCATTTTATTCTGAAATACAGACTTCATTACGTATTTTAAAACATCCTCTTGTTACTGTTGCTAGTACTATTTATTGGAGGATTTCATCAGGAAAAAAGAATTTTAAAAAAAGAGGAATTTAGCTGCTTTTATTTCCTGTTTGCCAATAAGAGAGGCTCGCCTTTCCTTAGGAAAGTATGCTAAAATGCATCAGGATTTTTGTGAACAGCTAGTACACCAAATAGTTCTGGAAAGCAGGAAATCAAATGGGAATCTCAGTCTAACAGTTCAGGTTCTGAACACTCATTATTTTAACAGTGTGGCTCTAATGAGGAGTACAACAATAACAGCCCTTAATTAAAAGGACTGTTTCTGAAAATTAGAGGTCAGACATTAAAAGTAAATGGCATCCAGTTATGCGTTTGCCTACCTATTTCTTTCACCCAGTACAGTTTTATGTCCTCCCTAGTGGAGGAATTAAACGCTTTTTTTTTCAATTTGAAAATATTTTCTCTCTATGTATATTGATATATTTAGGGTTTATTTTTCATTAATGTTAGAAAATCTGAAGGTAACCAAGTTGTCATTTTTATGTGCATTAGAAAATAATAATAATGCAGTCATAGAATGGTATTTTCTCTTCACAGAGGTATTAGAGGAAACAAATTAGAAAGAAGATCTTTTCATTAAGGCAATTCTAACATTTCTAATGCAAACCCATTTTTTTTCCCTGGCCTTTCCATTGTTGACATTACTTCTGTGTTGAACAGAGGCATGAGTGGTTGCAGGAGTATAGTTCAGGAAGCTGGTTGAAAAATAAGTATAAAGAGAGAAAAATAATAAATGCTCCCAACACTTACCTAACTATGTAATACCATCTTTTGAGATGGTACCAGCCTTTGACCTATGCTTCATTTTGTCTTGGCAAAGGTAATAAGCTTTAATAAACTAGCTGATGTAGCTTGAATGGCTGACAGACTTTCAAGCTTGCAAATTTTCAGGATTTGAAAGAGAGCTTATGAATCTGTTTTCTCTAACTGTGTCAGCTGGTTTACTTAAAGAGGTTCTTCCTTCCTATATTTTATATACATTCCTATATCTTTAAGGCCTCACTTTTATCCTTAAAAACACTTACTATAACATTACTAGATCGTTTCTGTTCTTGATAATAAATTCCTTCAAATATTCCAGGTGTTGCTAGGTATTGTACTGATTTTCCAAGTCAGAGAGACATTGTGTCTTCAAACTGTAGGTTCAGTTGAGTAAGCTTGAAGTGTCCCACTATTTCCTATAACTATTAGATAGGAATATGGATTATAATCCATCTTTAATTTCTCTGCTATAAAGATCACGTATCTTGTACTTAAGTGGTTGAACATCCAAAATTTTTGGGCAGTAATATTTCACAATAACATAGAGTTTTTCCTTGACTGAAGCATTCAGTCACTCTCCTACCAAGAGAAGTCCTTATACACATATAAATATTTTTATTGTAAGAAGTAATTTTAATAAATCTTATAATTTCATTCAGTTTTTGAAAGAAGACATTTTAAAAAGAGAGAGTGCATGTTATTGGCAAATAATACCAACCTGGGAATAAATGGGTTTGAAGAAATAAAACAGAAAGGGGGATCATTAGGAAACCAGCTAGCTGTTAAAAGAACAGTCAGCCAGACACTGTCGTAAAGATTTGAAATGCTGCAGCATCTTCTTTTATGGAACTTCTCATTCAGAAAGGTCATGATGGTATGGAGAATGAAGGGTTATCTTTTATGATCACTAGCTATTTTAAATAGCATAAACAAATAAATCCAAGGAATTGGAAAATATTTATTAGCCTTCAGAGACTTTGCCAGGGTTTAGTTGAGATACTGAAGTGCTATGCGTGTCGTAAGAGGTGAAAAGAAGATCAGTAGCTATTAACCATACCCTGTAGGTTTTAATACCTCAGAGAAATGTTAGCACAAATTCCACACAATAACTTCCCAAGCGAAATCCTGAGGTCCTGAGTTCTCTAAATCTCTAAACCAATGATTGATCATGCAGTTAACATTACTGATTTGTCTAAGCAGCTGTTGAACATTTTGCCATCTGCCTGTAAAGACGTGGTGATCAGAACTTTTGCAAAACTACCAGGAGAAAAAGGGCTGAAATTTTTTAAGGCTCTCTTGCTGCTCCCTCATGTGCCTCTGCTGCCAATCATTCTTTATCCGGGCAAATTTTAAAATGATTCAGAGTGTAGAGTTACTATATTCTTTTTAATTAATAGGGATGATGCTATCGTCTACAATTTTATTCTTGAAACATTTTGAACTAGGGAATATCTAAACTTCTATTAACTCAAGCTACCAATTTAAGCTTAACAAGTATATTCTGCTACAGTGAGTATAACAAACAAGAAAATAGTCTGAGCTACATATTTCATAACAAGGTTCAAGGATTTATCATAAACCAGGTTTGAAAAGATGGTAAAATGTAGACATGCCTGTATTTTTGTTGTAGAAGATGGTTTTTATCAACAAAGTATGTATGATAAAAAAGATTAACTAAAAATATTATCTTGAAGAAGTAGAAACTATAGCCTATAATTCTGTACCCAAAATACACGCTGCATTGTTTAGATTTAATGTATTTTTTTGAAAAGAAGCAAAACTCTTAGTGGATTTTTAATAGTGATGTTTGTAATTTTTGAGTTTACAATTTCTGTTGATACCAAAATAGCTGTAGTGAGCTGACCGTGACTGGCCACCAGGTGCCCACCAAGCCACTCTACCACACCCCCTCCATCAAGACGATGGAGGAGAAAATACAACAAAAGATTGTGGATTGAGATAAGGGAGTTTGCTCAGTAATTAGTTTTACAAGCAAGACTGACTCATCTAGGAGAAATTTTACTTCTCCAACAGGATCTTTCCCATGGGCTACAGTTCTACATGAACTACCCCTGTGTGGATCCCTTCCATGGGATGCATTCCTTCAGCAACAGGCTGCTCCCTGTGTGGTCCCCCGCAGGGTCTCGGGTCCTGCCAGCAAACCTGCTCCAGCACAGGATCCTCTGTCCCCAGATCCATGGCTCCTGCCAGAAGTCTGCTCCAGTGTGGGCTTTCCATAGTGCACAGCTTCTTTCAGGTCACATCTACCTGCTCTGGTGGGATCTCTACAGGCTGCAGGTAGATGATGTCCACGCTCCTGTTGACCTCCATGGGCTGCAGGGGCACAGCCTGGCTCACCACAGTCTGCACCACAGGCTGCAGGGTAATCTCTACTCTGGCATCTGGAGCACCTCCTCTCACTCCTTCTCCACTGAACTGGGTGTCTGCAGGGCTGTTTCCATCACTTATTCTCATACTTTCTCTGGCTGCAATTTACTCAAGCTCAAGATTCCCCCTCTTTATTAACTCTGTTATCCCAGTGGTGCTACTGCTGTGGCTAATGGGCTTGGGTCCACCTTGAAGGTGGCTGGCATTGACCCTGTTGGACATAGGGAATGCTTCTTACAGCTTCCCGGAGAAGCCACCCCTGTAGCAGCCCCCTCCCTGCCTTGTCTGCCACCTTTCAGAATTTATCTATGTTTCAAGTTTATTCATTCATAAAATAGAGAAACATAATCTTTGTGATATCACTTCTCATTTCAGTAGACAGGATTATGCTGTTGTACATAGTAGATAGTTTAAAATGAAGAGCAAACATATAAACTCAAAGAAACAAAGCTCCTTTTTTTTTTCTTCATACAAATGCTTCTAATATGAAGGTAAGTCAGAAAAAGAAAATTAAAGAGAGCGTTTGACATATACGTTTTTTTTTCAGAATAAAACATTTTTTGAAGTGTCATCTGGCCTCTTGGAAAAATAGTTAAAGCTTTCAAAAAGCATATATATTAGCAAAATATGAATATAATGTAAGCATGATTTTATTACAAGAGTTTTGCAATATCCAAACTAGAAGAACTCAGTTAAATAGAGATTTTGGTGTTTTCATCACCTGGGAATTTGAGAGGGTTTACTAACAAAATAAAATGATAAAAGGGAAGCATAAGAAATAGCTTATTTCTGGCTAGGATTAGGAGAGAATGGTGTACTGGAAGGAACTTGGTCCATATTTAGTTCAGCCCTGACAGTGTCTCTTTGAGATGAACTCACATCACTTCTGCTGAATGTCTTGGCAGTCTTTTCAGTTGTACTGCTCTGTACTACCCTGAATATAAAAACATTATAATCTTTTTTACAAGGAGTACTGTTTGTATTTTCAGCTTAGTGTCATCGTACACTCATAATGACAGTAGAAGTCCATTCTGAAGAATTTAGAAATTGAGTCCTTGAATTTATATTGAATTTTATCAAGTAGAGGGCTTTTTTATATAGCCAAGGTATGTGATAATAATGTGTACTGACTAGTGTTTTATGCTACCTCAAGGAAGACTGTTATTTAGTCACCATTTACCTCCTGTTTCTTTTCCTATTGAGCACAATACTGCTGAATGCAAGGTTTGTCTAGTTCAATGGAAATTGGTGCAGACACGGGCCAGTATTTTTCTTTCTCATGTGCTCTTGGAGACAACTAAACAGAAATTCAAATCCGCTAAGATTCTTTTCACTGCCTATGCACTTGCATGGTTTTAACTTGGTCAAATTTGGCACAATGCTTTTGCTTATTCCACACCACTGCCTTCCTGTTTTCTTACTATGCGTTACTAAAACGTAATTCTCTGACTTGCATTCATGTATCGGAAATTGACTCTATTCCATTGAAATCAGTAGCAACTCTCCTGAAAATTTAAAACTGAGATGACAATGAGTTTACTAAAAAAGAAAACAGCCATTTCTCATGGCTGTGCAGCTGTGTTCAGCCACTCTTGTAGGCCAGTCCAACGAGGGTGAGTACACTCACGTGCTTCCTTTGTGCCTACCCTTATGTGCTGGGTTTGTGTGCACAGATTTTGGTAGCAAGGGCCAGGATGCTACAGAGGTGAATTCTGCAAGAAGCTGCTTCTCCCATGTCTAACAGAGCCAGTGCCAGTCAGATCCAGGATGGACTCACCACTTGCCAAGGCCGAGCCAATCTGAGATGAGACTGATGCCTCTGTGATAACATATTTAAGGAAAAAATGTGTTGCACAGAGGTAATTGCTCTCAGAGAGAGTGGAGTGAGAATATGGGAATGGAACAGCTCTGCAGACACCCAAGTCAGTGGAGAAGCAGGGGATGGAGGTGCTCCAGGTATTGGAGCTGAGATTCTCCTGTAGCCTGTGGATAAGGCCATGCCCCTGAAGCTCATGGGGGTCAATGAGGGGACAGGGACTTGCAGATCCATGGAAAGAGGAGGCCATGCTAGAGCAGGCTTCCTGGTAGGACTTGTGACCTCATGAAGGACTCGTGCTGGAGCAGGTAGTTCTTGATGGACTGCACCCCGTGGAAAGGCACCCACGCTGGAGCAGTTTGTGAAGGAGTGTAGCCTGTGGGAAGGACTCACATTGGAGAAGTCATGGAGAACTGTCTCCCGTGGAAGGGACCCCATGTTAAATTAGGGGAAGGACTCCTCTCATTGAGCAGTGGCAAAACCAGGGCGTAATGAACTGACCATAACTCCTATTGCCCAAGAGGAGGGAGGAGGTGGATGCAGAACCTGGGAAGGAGGGAGGGGTGGGGGGATAGGTGTTTTTAATATTTGCTTTACTTCTCATTATCCTTTTGTCATTTTGATTGGTAATAAGTTACATTATTATCCCCAAGTTGAATCTATTTTGATAATTGGTTTGTGATCTCTCCCTGTCCTTAACTCATGACCCTTTCATGATGTTTTCTCTCCCCTGACCACTTGTGGAGGAGAGTGGTAGAGCAGTGATAGAGGGGCTTTCCTGGGAGCCTTGCATCCAGCCAGGGTCAAACCACCACACCTGCAATATTGCCTGTCCCAGTATTGCCCACAGGCATGGAGCAATCTTGGACATAAGACATGGACCATGAAACTTGTAACATCTTGCAGCAAAAAGCCTTTTAGGAACAGTCCCGCTGTATCTATTTTTCCTAGGGCTGTTGTAAGACACATATTCTTAGCCATCCTCATTAAAAGAGGTCCATGATTTACTCTGAGTTATTGTATTGTGCTTTGAAGCCTCACTGATGACTGTGGCTGATTTACGCAGTAATTGTGACCACCAGCATTACATGATGGCTAAATATTTTGGAACTTCAGCCTCTGTCTCCAGGGCAAAATTATGCAGTGTTCACAGGAAACAGTGCTAACATTCATTGAGTAGGGTACTTTTACCATCCTATCAGCTAACAATCCCAGTTGTCTGGATTGATAGGAAGCTCAGCCGTTTATTCTTACAAGTTTTAAATGTATTTTTCTGGTAATTCAAGAGCTGTTAGTGGTTCCTATAACCTCAAGATGGACATAAAATCTCCATAACATGAAGCACACTTTTAAAATCTGTTCAGAGATACACTGCTGTTCCCCAGCCCTGTGATGGCTGGATGTAGTTCAAATATAAGGAAAGCCGTGTGCTGTGAACATATACATCTAGTGGGTCATCCAGTGCTGTCTGAGTTTTTCTTAAGATTTGCACCTGTTCCTGAATTTGTGAGAACTGTCCAGGCATTTTTCTTCTGCATGTACCTACAAAGCTGCCACCACAGAGAGAGAATGCAGCCCATATGAGTATGAAATTAGGGCCTGTTATAGAAATGGAAGCACAATAAGATTCTCACTGTATCTTTTTTTTCCAAGTTTGGAGAGAAAAAGAGTTCTCAATGCTAAAATTTGTTTGTATATATGAATTCTGTTTATTTTTTTTTTTTTCTACAATGCCTTCTATACAGCAATAAGACAGATGGCCAAGATTAACACGTGAAAGTAATGAAATCTGAAGAATTCTGAACAAGATTCATCAAGCATTTTATTCATGGTTTGTAGGCACTTTTAAGTAACTCATTCTCTGCACCTCATATATTTGTTTTTCAGGCAGCTGTTAAAAAGACTTAATGCTGATTTCTGCTTTAATATATTTCTCCTTGCAGATACAAATTAATCTAAGTTTTGTAAATAAGCTTTGGGGAACTTCCAAGTGCTAACACCAGCTGAGGTATTGTTCTTTTAAAAAATAGGAGTTCATAATTAATATAAAATCATGCCTTTATTAAAAAAATAATTTGGGGATGAATAAACTGATTTGGAAGAAAAGAAAACTTTTCTGTTCCCTTTTGAAGTCTTCTGCTAGGTTCAAAACACATGTTTGGAAATTTCAAAATGTCCAGACAGATGTGGTCCTTCAGCCTCTATTCCTCCTGGTGCAGAGATGAGAGAAATCTAACTGTTCCATTTCTTCTGGTGAGAACTTGCCTGAAACAACTCTGAAGTAGAAACAGCTTCAGGGTGAGATGCTGGGATGGGAAACAGAGATGAGAAAGAGGGAGAATTTGGATAAAGTGCTAGGAGTAAGTAGGCAGGCAGAGGGGAGAATGGAAACAATCAAGCTATATCAGCTGAATCTCCCTGAAGGCAGACAACCCCTGATGGGCCAATTACTTCATCTCCGCCGCAGGAGACAGACATTTTCTGTGGATCCCAAGCTAGTAATGCTTTAATGTTGCTGAAACTTGTTGCCAGGTGGCTGCACATAGCACAGCTGTGTTCAGAGATACAATTTCTGCCTAGCAGTGATTGAAAACCACTCAACCATGGAAGATGTGGTACAGAAACAGACCAGGCAAGACTTCTTTGACAAGCAAAGTAGTCTGCAACAGATGAGCAAATTCTGATTTCTGTATTTGCTGGGAGGCTTAGCGGGGAGAGGAATGCTATGTCTGTACCAGCAAATAAATGGGTTCAGGGCCTCTGCATCTCTGCCCAATGTGTTCAAATGGCATGGCACAGTGTTGTAACCACACAGCAAAGGTCACACCAAAGCAAGGCACCTACACCTAAACCAAACTAAAGTGGAGTTGTGCCTGTCTTTGGCTGTCCTTGAACTGTGCCTAACGCTGGGAGAGAGGTAAGTGCTGTGGTGCAGGACCCACCCCCCTGAGAGTGAAGACCAAGAAGCTAAGCAATATGGATGGGTACAGTGTATACTCAGCCTGTCTGTGCCCTAGCTGCTTCTTGATACACTCCGACAGAGATTATCAGCAGGATTTGCGGCTGTTGGGATCCTTTCTCCTCCGTGATGGTATCAGATGTGTGTGCCTTGATTATGTGCCCTAAACTATAGAATTGCCATCAAATGTGTATTTAAATGAAGGGCAAGCAGCATTCTCCCATGCGTGGACAGACATGAACAACAAAAATATTATCTTAGTACACAACCTGTTACACCTAAGTTGCTTACAACCTTTATTAAAAGTGAAAAAAATACTTATATACAGGATGCACGTGAATAACAGCATATTTATTTACAGCTATTTTATTTCAGTGAAGGGAGTGTTTTGCCTGAGTGAAACTAAACTCGCATGCAATCTTAGATAAAGACGTGGAGCTTTAAGAAGAATATATCCTCCTGGTCCATAAATCTACACTACTGAGTCATAGGCCCAATTGCAATATCTAGAGCACAGTTTGGAAACCTCTGGTTAGTTGGAGAAGTTAATGCAATTAATTTTACAAAGTAGAACTGAATATTTGAAAATATTTGGTGTGCAGTACTTGATGAGAACTTTTCTGTGTGAATTAAGGTAAAGCATTTGTTAATTGCAGCTTTTCAAACTATTCATTTAGAAAGCAAATTTTCATGAGCAATGGATTACTAAATGGCCATGCAATGACATTGTTTCAACAGGATCTCAGAAATGAGTAACTTATATCAAAGAGTTCTAAAACTACAGAATATTAGGAAGAGAAATTTCCCTCTTCTTGTCCCTCTTTGTGTGCTCTTCTTTGTTCACAAAGAAGAAAACTTCTCTTTTGACCTGATATGGAAAGTTCCAGGAACATGCTTATTTAAAAAGCAATTTTTTACAGATCATTTAGAGTGGTTTTGGACGATCCATGAGAATAAGTTTTGCTGGAAAATAGTTTAAAATATTTTAGATATTTCATAAATATTTAACAATAGAAGAGCTTCTAGGGTATGTTTATTTGTAATATTTGCAGTTTAACAGGCCACTTCTATAAATAGTTGGATGGTTGATTTATAAATAAATTCACCTGATAGTATTTATGGTTTCTAAAATAAGAAATCTCAGTCAAGACTATTTATTTAAATTGTGGTATAACTAACTGTACAGCAACATGAAACAGCTTAGCTGAAAAAAATAAATGTTACTTCTCAAAAAATGGTTAAGAAGATGAATTTGTCCTTTGTATGTTAAATGTAAACTTTTTCAACAGTTTAACTGTAAAAATGGAGCATGTTTGCATCTATGAAATTGAACTTACATGAAATTATATACCCAAGGCTTTTCTCAGGAATGAACGAAACGTAACAAATTGCAGTTCTGAACTGTAAATACCATGTGACAAGTCACAGCTTGTGTATAAATTGTATATTAAGAACCAGAAGGTGGTATTAGGTCTAATTCATCAAGATCAGAGCCACCTGTGCCTCCCTCTTGACTGCTTCCTTGCTTCATTAGCTACAGAGCAGCCCAGTTTTGAAGGCCCAGTGCCATCTCTCCCCTTGATTCTGTGGTCATGGCTATCCTCTAACACATGGAAGTTGTGAGCCTGAGCTGAGGTCTTACAGTACTTGTGCTAGTAATCTAAGCTAATGTGCAAAATGCAGAAGATGCTGATTTTCCCATCTTTTCAAACAATGTCTGTACTCAGAATAACATTTTCATATGACTGCACAGACAGATGTGCCCATTGTTTTTGTTCTTTATTTATTTTATTTTGTTCCTGTTCATACCCGACATATTTTACTCACAGAAGAACAGAGGGACTCACCTAGAGAGGTCTGATTTACCTGTAGAAGGGCTCAGCTTTCTGCACAATAACCTTCTTATTTGGTCTGACTCGTTCTTCCCAGGTTTCAAAGGCTGTGTCTAAATGATGTGACAGAAGAGTTCTTCCCAATTGTCATGTCAAGGTGTGTAACACAGTCACACCCTGACTAGGTTGTGGGACAAGACTTGGTAATATTCCCTTTTAGTCAACTCATTGAAGAAAATAAGACACATAGATAAGGCAGGAGCAGTGGTTATCTCCATCACATCCTGATAACTGCACTCTCCTGTTTCCTTAGGTGTAGTCAATGCCACTACTTTCCCTTGAATATTTGAGAACCTTAAAATGCTAATCTCAGAAGTGGCAGCTCCAGAACTTGTTAAATATCTTCTGTGGCACAGAAGTTAGGGTATCTTCAAATTATTTCACGTTAATTTCATGATTTTCTTCTCTCTGTTACCAATCATTTTTCTGCATGAGACTATGTTCTGGATGTGACCCTTGCAGAGATATCCAAATTTATTAAGGGACAATAAGGCAGTGCAAACTGGTCCTTATACTAATATCATGTGCTCTGTGTACAGTTTATACCGAGTATTTTTAGGGAAAAAAAACCCCAACCATTTGGCAAAACCGAAATAACTGCACTGTCAATGGATACAGTGAATACTTCAGAGATGATCCAGCAATGCCTCCTCTGCCGTGCAGCCAAAGTGCTCTGCATCCAAGGAATGGTTCTACTCTGAGGTGATCCCTCTATGTCAGTTTTGTGGTCTGGGTCTGTTGGCAAGGAAGTGCAGTGTTGCTGATCAAAACCAGGATCAGCATTCAATCCAATGTTCACCATTTCCACAGCAGCCATAGGGGTGTTTTTTTGCTTTCATAGCGCTGGACAAAGCTCATGATAGGATCAGTGTGGCATGATTTAACTATAATCCACCTAATCTTTTTTCCTTCCCTTTTAGTGGGCTTGAGATATAACAGTGCCATTAACTGGAAACAGTAAAGGAGAGAAAGCTTTCTAGGGCACAAATGAAAAGTGATGCAATGCAATAATAAACCTGTCTTTTCATATCTGTATCCAGAAACTCAATACTTTGCTCAGATTTCATCTTTATTTTATTGCTTAAATATGCAGAGTCAGTGCTTACATAATGTTTTTAACTTTTTATATTCACAACGGGGATTTCATGCCTTGTATATAATTGAAATGTGTAAAATTACTATGAAATCTTACTGAAAGATATGCTGAAGTTAATATGCATAAATTTTTTATTTTTCTACTGAGAAAGAAAAACATTTGGTAGCGTTAGTATGAAACTTAGATTTCATACAACCCCACCATAATTTATGCTATCTGTCCCTGATTTGTGAAAGATTCTTGGTATTCTTATTTACTAGGTGAACTACAAAAAACTTTGCAATATATCTTGGCATTCAGATCAGGTGTTAACATGGTTGGCATTACTTGCAAATATGAAGTACCAGTTTTGAATTTCGGACCAGCATCCCTGTTTTTTCATGCCCGATGCTATAGCCCAGATCATGTATTTCCTGAATAGAAATCTCAACGTCTCTTCAAATATGGGTGTAACTCACTCCATAATTCTGTTATGACCACAGTCAGATGCTGTCAGGTCCTATTTTTTGTGCATGGCTGCTGTGTCTGCAGTCCTTTCAGTATGCTGCCTCTCTTGTGCATCGTGCTCCAGGAAGGGCAGCAGATTTCAGAGGGGAGATGAGGACAGTGATAGATAGCATCAGGAGGATTAGCTGCAAGGTATGACATGTCTATACAGTTTGAAAGACAAGCAGGAGGAAAGTGCAGTGAAAAAAAATATGGAGATGACAATGAATGGGAGAAAACATCAGTTGCATTATTTGTGGAAGAGGTTGATGTCATGGTTTAGGAATGGTATTCCCCAATTTAGTAATTCCATTAAAAAGAAAGCCACAAACCTCTCCCCTCCCCACTCTGGTGGGAGGCACAAAAGGCGGAGATTATGATTTAATGGGAAAAGCAATGAGATAAGAAGCGGAAGAGTAGCAGCAACAATACTGATAACAGGAGTATACAAAAGAGAGGATGTTTTACGTGCTGAACACTCACCAAGCTGAGACAATGGACAACGGTGGATGGACCCTATCTGCCTGTGCTTTTCCACCCTGACTGCAAGCCACACTCACCTCCTCCTTGGAAGGAGAAATCCCTTACTTCCCCACCCCAGCAGTGACGTGAGGGAGGTATAGAATATCAGCCTTGACATGCCCACATGGCTGCAAAGTCTACCCCTTCATGGCTTTTTGAAAAAATTAGCTCTGTCCTGCTGGAAATGAGGACAGTTGGGAAATGTGAGAAGGTAACATGGAAATCTAGCTGAAGGAAAAGATTAAGAACAAGAAATTAGGTGTCAAAATGGGAAATGATATACCTCATGTATCACTGAGGATCTGCTGCAAGACATTTTGAAATTAATGAATGTGATTTAACTGGGTCTATAATGACAAAATACACAGTACAAATAAGCATTTTAATTGAACCCTTTACACTTGGCTCTAGATGGAGGGAAAATAAGAAGCCATGTATACTAAAATTTCATAGAATTGCTGGTAATACTTGAGATATGAGAAGAAAATATGAAGGTTTTCTGGAAGTGCATTTGTTTTGTGATGAGTTTCAACCAAGGAAAATAAATGGTAAAATAAGTTTTACTTAGGAAAGGAATCAGAGAAATATGAAGTAATTTTGGATACAAAAAGGGCAGAGGGTGAAGTTTTATCTAATTTCCTTTGATTTAAGGGCAAGGAAATTTCCTCAAATAAACGAAAATTATTTTTTATACTCGTGATTCCGGATTTATATAATTTATGTTTCAGTTGTACACGTTGTTTCCAAGTAAATTAGCTTATTTAACTTGGAGATTGCAGACATTTAACTGATGATTTATTTAGATTGCCCTATGCATAATAAATTTTACATCTTTATTGTGCTGAATGCTAGACTGTGCACTGTGGGTTTTATTTTAATGAAGTTCAATGGCAGAGTTTGGAAAGCATTCAGATCACTGGGGAAAAAGAAGTCACAAGGTAAAAACTAGCAAGTTCTCACAGAAGTATAATTATAAATGGATATGTATGACTGATTCCTCTTAAATTTACCTATTATGTATAACTTCACAATATGCAGCCACCTAGGCTGAATGGGTGAAGATTCTTTTTGGTACAAATAATAAGAAGTAATTTTTTTTTTTTAATTTTTTTTTTTCTTAACCAGAGATCTAATTCTGATTGCACCTAATTCTGTAGTGACAACTGATGGGATTATATTTATGTGATTTTCAATTTCCCTTTTGAACTGCCACTATATAATTTTCAGAAGTATTGCATTGTATCCCTAGATGACTGAGAACAACATGCAAATGGGATCACCATTGCCCCTGTAGCTTTAACATTTTATTGTAGCAAAGTCATAATAGACGTATTGATTGCTCTGTCCTAATGTAGGCAAATCAAGTCTAACACTTTTTTTTTTTGGATAAAGTGTTTTAAATCTAATAGTTTATAGCTTGTGATAGGATGGTTTTTGTTGGCAGGGACCATGAAAAGTTACCTAATTTAATCCCCCCTACCATGAGTATGAACTTCCTCAACGAGACCAGGCTGCTCAGAGCCTCATCCAGCCTGACCCTGAATGCTTCCAATGATGGGGCATCCACAACTTCTCTGTGCAGTCTGTTCCTGTGTCTCATCACCATCAGTGTCCTGCTCCTGCTGGCCACCCTATTTCTGATACAGACCAGGATGCCACTGGACTTCTTGGCCACCTGGCCACATTGCTGGCTCATGTTCAGTGGATGTCCATCAGCATTCCCAGGTCCCTCCCAAAGAGGTCTTGGAGGACAGATCAGATGACCATATGCTATTCCTGCAGACAAAAACAATTATTCCACTTTTAAGCAGGTGCCAGGCAGTACTGCAATTTTATGATGAAAAATGGTTGAAAATATTTGATGAAGAACTCTTTTTACTGGAAACCAAACCTTTGTTGGAACTGGATCTTTCATTTAGAACATATCTATTTCTAGAAGGGAAGAGTCTGAACAAATTTTAACTTTTAGTTCTTCTTTTGCTAACACTGAATGTTTTGTTTTGGATTCTATATTTTTCATTTATTTAATTTTGGTTAGTGTATCACATGATATATGTTTTTTCATACGTGTTTTTGACACTAAAAATGGAAACTTTCAAAGAGCTTTTCTAGA
>JACBWW010000061.1:1584256-1817497 GCA_020086605.1 Lanius collurio | reverse complement strand
TCTGGAGCCATATCCCAAATTCAGTATGTGGGGCTCAGCTTCCATTACTGGAATCTGCATGTAAAATAAAGGACTAGGTTTGCTGGTAGAAAGATGAGATATGATCTGTTATCAGATAATGAAATCTAAAACTATCTTAAAATTTGCATTTATAAGATTTCACACCAGGTGTTCCACAGTCTCCTTTGGGACATAAATCTATTGAATCCTGGCAAAGGATGTTACCAGTGATTTTATTAAGATTAATCTAAAACTTAAAACTTATCTGTCTCATAACTTTCCTATAGAAAGTTGAAGCTATTATTTTCCTTTCTTAAAAATCCTTAACATCTATTTTCAGCTGTCTTTCTTCAAATAATTGTAGGTACCCAGGCAGTTATCTAGCTAATAGACATTTTTCATTTCAAATATATGTTCTAAACTGCTTTTCACCATGTGGATTTACGCATCTGACATTCTTGTATCCATTCCTAAAGAATATATTTTTTTATAATGTACCCTTACATTTATTTTTTGTTTGCTTGTTTGGAAAAAGAAATTATGATTCTATGCTTTCTTGTCTGAGGCAGATGAGAAAAGAATAGTGCATATACTACAAGTATAACTGAGGCTTTAGCTGAATTCTCTTGAATCTTTTTTAATTCTCTTCCTAAATAAATTTTCCACTAGGATAACCTACAAAATTGCAGAAGAACACTCTCAAATCAAAACAGACAAGGTAAATGGAAAAATGATTTTCAGTAAGAATAGCTGGACTTATGTTATATTATGAAATATGATGAAATTGTATGCATTTTTAAAGAAAGCTGCATTACATTCCTTTATATTCTTCCACTGCACTTTATCACTGTCACTTTTAAAGTAGGAATCACCCTCTGGTGGTTCTGATCCAAGTATCATGATTTGTTTGTGTTTGCTATAACTTAGCCCTCAGCTATCAAACTAATGGGCCTAAGTGTGTATTTAAGTACCTAAATCATCATGCCTAAATGCAGATTTCTTTCTTTAAGCACAATATATGAAAATTGGTTTACTTACAATATACTTATATATCCAGACTCAGGGATTATAATATGTTTTAGTTTTAGTAAAGTGGCATTTTTAAATGCTGTCTTTTGGGTGTAGATCTCTCATATACACTTTGTTGTGCATAAATATGATTTGAAAGTTGTACATAATAGTGCTTTTGAGAGGCCACAATGTTTATTTTTTGTGGCTATTACAACTGATTCATGTATAGAAAAAGTTTTGCACTTATTTGATAGTTTACAGCTGTAGCTTTTGCATTTAATGAAAGCTGAGAAGGATGATTTTTCAGTCTGTTATTCTATAAAAAAAGTATTCATAAGTCAATGCTAAAGAGATGAGATATTTTCCTTTTCTACTTTTCCTTTGTTCTGAACGCTGAGTACATACAATTACAAATGTATTTTGCCTGGGTTGTCAGTAGTTATATAACAAAGAACAGTCTACAGAACTGGCTTCTCTAGCTTTTACAGTTTATTGTTGTCACATCAGGTCTATAAAATGCTCTGTTTTTCATAAGGTGGAGACAGATGCCCAAGTTAGTATCCCTAGCAGTTTGGACAGTCTTCTATTGCATCCCAAGTCTCTGAATCTAACATAGAAAAGGAATGTGTGTGGGACCCTGAATTGCTACTAGATGGTAGAACCTTTTGACTCTCACATTGTATTAATCCTAGGATGAACAAACTCTAGTGATCTGAGACAAGAATAGAAAGCAGCCTGCATATTATTTCACAATAGATTTTGAAGGAGTTCTCTTCAGGGCTTTGGTTTGATATGCTTGACCAGATGCTGGCCAAAGACATTTCTGCGTTTGTTTTCAGTATGTTTCATTTTTTCACACCTGTGTGGCATCCCACCCCTAAGGGGAAGGGAGCACACAAGATTCATAGATGCTCATGATTGAAAGGAATGATAAAAGTCATAGAGTCCACAAGAGCTTACAAAGTTTTAGTAGTAAACTACATACTTGACATGGAAATTGGTGTACATATCCCTGATCTCCTCATATAAGCAAGAGGAAGTTGGTTTTGAACAGAGGGGTGGGGTGAAAGGGAAGAAAGAGAGGGAGATAGATTAAAGAGGGAGTCAAAGAAAGAAAGGAAGAGTGAAAAAGAGATCACCAATCCTGGCTCCAGTATCAATCCAGATGAGATGGCAAGGGTCTTGGGGGCACCACCTGGGCTCTCTGGGGGCACCTTTTTATAGATAAATTTTCCCTGCCCTGGAGATATGGTTCTCACTTTCTGTGTAAATTAATTATCATGCGTTGTCTGTTATTTTGGACCTTTATGAAAATGGGTCAGGGCTCCATGGATGTTTGGTGATCTGGATCATCCCCTCCATTCCATACCCACTTCTTGACCTCATTCCTGTGCTTGCACTATACTGTGTCGTGCTTATCTGCAGGAGCCAGAACAAGGTTGTCCATCCCAGGAAAGTGCTGCTATCCATATGGCCCCCTTCTCCAGCCACATCCTGTACTTTTTCACAGCTTTTTATTACCAACTACCCTTGGCTGCTATTATCAACCACTCTTTGTTGGCTCTGCAGCTATAGGTATTGGAGGCATAAACAACAGCCTCCTTATCTTCTAAGCTGCTACAACCTCCTTCACCTCTACAAGACCTTTCCTAGGGAGCAAACCACCCCTTTCACAGAGTACTTAACTGCTTGACTGATTGCAAGCTATTTACAATACTCCTCTTGTTGACCAGCAAGGCAGTTCTGAGCCTCCCACCACCCTCCACATTTATCAGTGTGGCAGTTAATTATTTGGTACCTACTTTTTAGCCACTTGCTGAAGCAACAGTAGCCTTGTGACTTTCACAGGTGTTAGAGTTGTATTTTTACTAATAAGCAGTAGATAGGACAGAGGCAGGGAGAAAAGAAATAATGCACTGTACTGCCTTTTTTCTTTCTTTTCTCAGGAAGTCAGGGGTTTTCTAGTTTTCAGACAGTTTGTCCTTTGTCACTCATGCTTAAAAATGCACATGTAAAGAAAGAAAGAAAGGAAAGCATTTCATAGATTAAGGCAAGTAATTCACTTTAGAAATGTTGCTTCTGTTTTACAGAAGAGGAGATTACTTTATGTTGGAAAATCAAAACAAAAATTCAGCATAGATAATGAGGAATACAATAGAAACACTGTAAAGACTTGAGAGATTGTTTAGTTTGATTAACTTTGAGAAATATGCCAGTTTTTAATAAATAAGGCTTAAACATGGAAATCATTATTATTGGTGAACAACATATGTGTTGTAGTGCGGGGTTTCAGTGCATCTCTAGACATGCATAGAAAAGAAGGATCTGTTGGTAATTGCAGAGCATGGTTGGGTGAGTTATATAAGTGGACCATATTAAAACATCTTTGAGATCCTGTCTTTCCTGCCTAAGATCTACAATTAATTACACACCAAAAGACTTAGAATCATGTTGATTTTTTTTTAGTGAAGAGTTAGTATTTATGTTCAAACACATTATAAAGAAAGGAAACTGAGGAAAGGATGCTGGCAAGGATAGAAACACAGCAGTCAATATTTTTGTAATTCTGCTTTATGGAATAATTGTATATTTTTAAAACTAAGTATGGTACTCAGAAAGTCCAAAATCTGCATAATTTTCACATCAACAAGATCTAATATTTAGTTCCCTCTGTCCTTAAGTGAACACAAATGGTGATATTAGGATTCACTATGAAGTTTTAAAGAAGTTGTTCAACTGCACAGTTCTATGTCTAAGTGATTATATTCTCTCCCAGTATAACTATAGGAAAAAAATCTTACAGAGATGTGTTGGTTTTTGTGTTAATAATCTAATTTGCTTATTCTATCCTTTATTGGTTAAGATAAGAAACCTTGTAATGGCTGAGTAATTTAAGTGGTTCCATTAGTCTCTTTTGAAGGAACCATTGATTTTTAATGCTCTTACTTCCTAAGCTCATTTTGCTAAGGTTTTATTTATCATTAGCTTCCAATCCTTGCATGTTAATGCATTTATTAACCTCTAGAATCCTTTAAGAGTCTGTTTTAACAAAAGCAATGAGCAAAACAAACTTGTATTTTACATGCTCCATGCAAAGCCTAATTCAGGAACATTCATATTTCTGAAATTAAAGATCCTCTGTGTTTCAGGAACACTGATACAAGAGGACTGTAGAGCACTACAGAGAAAGATATTTTTTCTAGCCCTTTCCATTTTTTTTGTCTGGGTCAACTAGATCGAGCTGCTAAGAGTTATTATTCTTTTTTTACCCCTGTGCATTTTACACTAACAATTCATAGTCTGGCATGCATCCAGATAGAGGGTTCAAAGGGGATTGGTTAAGCAGTAAATTTAGCCCTCCTACAATCAGTGCATTAATTCCTAGCCTGTGCAATTACCATGTAAGAGGGAAAGGTATGTATTAAAATTCTCTGTTTTGTTCTTTTTTTTCCTCTGCCTTTGTTTCTTGGTTCTTTTACTCAGAGTTTGGATTGAAACACAGGCCATGCAGAGTTGTTCTTCAGACTCAGATGTTTATTATTTCATATCTATGGCACAGCTGCACAGAATATGCCTCTAAGTTAACAAGGTGAATATAGCCCCCAAGTTCTACTTTCCAAGGTCTTTTGAAGCCCAAATTACCCAATTATGGAATGCCAACTAATTTATTTTTACTTATAATCCAATAACTAATCATTCATGTTCTCCATTGCGGTTTTTTGAACCAATACCAGATCACCCAGGCTTGCAAAGAAGAGGGAAGAAGAAAGAAGAACTAACCTACACCCAAAATCCTCCATCTTGTTACATATATATTATTATATTCCAGAAACCTAAATTTTCTACTTCTCTACATATTCCACCCAGTGACATAACAAACTTCTTTTTTGATTGCACAGCAACGATCTCAGTGCTACTACATAATTTGAGAAACTTTTCCCAAGGCCTCAGCTCAAATGCAGCGTGATTTTGAGGATCATTGCCTGTCAGCACTGAAAGAGCGAAATTCCCTGAACTCGGGATTCCAACATGTATGGAATTAAAAACTGCCTTAGATAGCTGCTTTCCTTGCCCAAATTCTGCCACATAGCAACCATTTTTTCATTCTGCAAACCCAGAGAGAAACTGCTTCACATTCAACTGGCCATGGCTGAAGACAATCTGAGAACTGTGGAAGAAAATGTAGACTGTCTCCACAGGTCTCTCATCCCTTGTGCTCTGGAAGTGAGTTTTATAAGTCTGATGTAGAAAAGGAGTAATTTTTGCCAAGCTCTGAACACAAGGGAAGAGATGACATAGCTTTGACTGGACAGCCTGAAAGGTAGCAGAGATGTATGTGTCTGCAATCCTTATGCTCTTTCAAAATTAATTTTTTTTCTGCAATGCTGATATGCCCATCTGATATTAGGGTTAACCTTATATCTATTTTTCTATAAGTATTTGTCATCCTTTTGACCATAACAAATTAGTTAAATCTCCTTCTCTGAAATTTTAATCTTTAAATACTCAACCCTAAAACAATAAACAAGGAATTAATACATTTTTCTAGGAAGTAACAGAATGTAAGATGTTCTTCACTGCCTCAGGCTTTGCATGTTTTATGCTGGTTTAAAATGGACCGATGACCTTTAGAAGTGGAGATCAAACGTTTGTTGTTATGGAGCATGATGAAAGTATGTAAACATGGCCTTTCTCGAGTCTGTGTCTGGTATTATAAACTTTTTGTGATTGGCAAGTCTCAGTGGTTTCATTTCAGTGGAAGACATTGACAGAATTGGGCCTTCATCTTTATTTTAAACTCTTTGGTGGCCTGGGTAAGTAATTGTATTGTACCCTGTTTAGATAAAATTAACAGAATCTAGTTCTGAGCTGCAACCACGTCTCTTATAAAAGTAGGAACTGGCATTGCTTCCCTTGCACTTGAAAATGGACCAAATGGACATACTTTCTGCTGAATTCAGTGACTTGTGTTTTGCTAGATGTGAATGCACACAGTGGATTAGTCTCTTCAGGAGAAGTCAGAACCTCAAATTTGCATGTTTGTAAGAGCTAATTCAAGATGGGAGCACCTAGTACATGCCTAAAGCTTTCAATATGTAAGTGATTACAGAAGCAAAAATCCTAGGTGCTGTAGAATCTTATCTTAATACAGATGCCTTAAATTAGATGAACTATACCCTAAGAGTGACTGTTTCTCTTCATTGCCTGGAAAGAGAATGAAAAGTTTTAGACAGAGATGTCTTTGATAAGTAGGCTATGTCCCACTCCAGGTATCCAGAAGGTGTCTTTCTGGATCTCACTCTTCATCATGTAAATTAACAGTCCAGGTGCTGAAAAATATTTAAATTGTGGTAAGTGCCAACTGGAGGCAGATATTTGGAACTAAGTATTACAGTCATGGTGTCCAAATGACATTTGTTGGATTTGATGAGACATTCCTCATTCTAACGGAGCCACTGGGAAAAATGAAAAGAATTGATTTACTCAATGTATAGACAAAGCGTGCCAAACAGCTCAAAATCTGGAACCAAGAAAGGTGCATACAGTGTAGAGGTGTAATGTAGCTTTTGTATGAATGAGAGAAGTGTCAAAGCCTAGTTTAAATAACCTAAAATGTGAGTGCAATAAATTGGTTTAGTTCAAAATGACTCTTGCTTAAAAACAAAACCTTTAGTTTCAGGGATACTTACTTTTCTTTAAATGAATCCAGGGACATGAGTACACCACATGAGTATACCACTGGCTGACAGCTGTAAGCTTCTGTTTATTGATCTGTGGCACATGCCTGTTTCTCTTTAAATTAAATGTTCATTATTACCCTGTTCTTCAGAGAGCTTGAAGTCATACTCACAAATTGCACATCATTCAGTGCTGCCTAATTCATATTGCAGTCTCAGGATTTTTCTAAGAAGCCTTCTCCAAAGCAAAGCGCTTTAGAAAGGCTGAAGTCCTAAATGATGTAAAGGAAATCCGTGCCTGTTAGCCTTGGCCTCTTCTTTTTCTGCAGCAAAACCCCAGCTTCTGACTCTATGGATGGAACTGACTGGCTTAACTGTTGCTTCACTAATTTGCATTAAATAGGTGTGTGCTTGGACCAAACTGATATTAACTTGTTTCTTTCCCTCCTATGAAAGAATAACTGTTGAAATTCAATCATTCATGACAATTTAGAAAGCATGTAAAATTTCAACTATTTTTGATTGACTCATTTATTGCCGTTTAAAAGGCTTATTCAGAGTGTAAGTTGTCATGTTTCTACTGTTTTGTTATTATCATGTTCTGAGGATTTACTTGACAGTTTTAAAATCCAGTGCCAAATTGAGGTGATTTATTTCAGTGCATCAGCTTCGCAGTTCATCAGCTTGTGCTTATTCTTTCCAAATTTTCAAAATAACTATTCCTTGAAAATTACTAAACTGTATAATATCCAATAAAATTTATATAGCAACAGAAAACATAATCATCTGGATTCATGGTGTCTTGCTGTTTCTGCCAAATTTTCTCACTGCAGGAAGTCACAAAGTCATGAGGTGAAAAATACTTCAAAATACTTACACACTCTGAGAGGCATTTTCAGAAAGCTTTGATTAAGTAGAAAATGTGGTACGATGTCCTGCTTTGATGACTGATAGATTTTCAGTTTTTTTTAAAATTAAGCTTGCTTTAGTATTAGACACACAAGGCTCTGAGGTACTGTGAATGATTTTGTCAGAAAATGGTGCTAAGGACTACTGGATCAGCTGGTATCATTGCGGGAAACTCTGCATCACCTTTTATGAAAGGTGCACCAGTGTGCTCTGAAGTATCTAAACATTGGAGAATAATAACAGACTTGAGAATGCTCAGTATTTTTTCACCAAACCAATGATGATGTGGGGATAAAAGAAGCTAAACCTCTTTTTTTTTTTTTTTTTTTTTTTTTAAAATTGACAAACATTTTTCTAGGAAATTAAATGAATTTGAGAATAACAGTATGAAAACCAAATGACAGATTTTAAAGATACATTCCACAATGTTCTTCTTACTTTTCAGCATTACAGGAATTTCACTAACATTATTCATTGTTCATTACTTAGAGGTAGGCAGATATTTGGCTTTCAGAAATACAAAGTCATTCAATTGATGTATATCATTAGGCAGAAGAATTAATTAGGAAAATAAACTGGAAATATTTTTAATTCTAGTTCTGTAATAAACACTTGGAACAGGAAAGGAAATATACAGATTAAAAAAATTCAAACCAGCAAGGCCACTTTATCTTTCTTTGGAAAACACCAAGAGTAAAAAAATAGTAATATATGTTTCATTTTATTTAAAAAATATTGGTATTTATAAGTAACTCAGACCCAACCCTTAATCTTCAATGTAGATTTTAGTGTTGAAAAGCAGGCACTGCAATTACTATTTCAAGTTAAATAGTTAATTTTTTGCCATATTATTTATGGCACAAGGTATGCAACAAGGAAATTCTGCCAGCAGGTCTTTCGTGTCTTGTCAGTCACATGTAATTCAGTAACAGCAGAACAAGAACACTTCTCATTTCTGTAAACTCAGTTACAGAGGAGTGAATATGTCACCGGTCACTGCATGGTCTTGGCACTAGTCCAAAGTACAGGTCAATGAGGCATAACTCCAATTTATCAACAACATGATTTCTGGCTAATATGTCACAAAGTCTATCTGATGACAAGAAATTAAATATAATTCAAAAGGGAGCTGTGGGGCTGCACCATGCAGTGATCAAGCTCTGCTGTTTGTTGAAATGACTCTTCAGGGCAATAGAACTCAAGTAGAACGAGAAACTTTCCACTATGGATAATTTGCTAGAGGAAATCACACCTATGTACTCATGGCTATAGTTATATCAAAAATATGGCTAGAAATGTGGGAGGTATTTTGTGTGTCTGTGTGCATGAAAGCTACCTCTAGAGTGAGTGTGTGACATTGTATTAGGCAAGAAATATATGATACTGTGTAATTTATCTGCCTTACTCCAATTTATCTTCTGCATTTTTTCCAGCCTGGATAAACATAATTGCCTCTTCCCAAGGAGTCTGTGGGCTAGCATGGTATTATGTTGACATGTTGGAAATGATTAATGACTGTGAGGTAGGAGAAACTGGGCTAAAATGGATGCAGACTCAGTCCAATCAGAAAAAAGTAAACAAAGAAAATTTAGTGCATCAGTATGCTTCTATTTTTTCATCTAGTTATTATGAATCACCATCAAAAATTCACACAAAATATGTACAACAATTATTGGAGTTTCTATGTTGCTTTTTTTTGTGCCTTAAAAGGCAAATGAATTTATTTATAAGCTCATAAAATTTTCACCAAGATAATAGGAGGTCATCAAGACAGCCAGGTTTGCTCATCCTTGTGAATGTATGTCTGTCATAGAACCACAGAATCACAGAATAAGCTGATTGGAAGGAACCCACAAGGATCATCGAGTCCAGCTCCCGGCCCTGCACAGGACCATCCTAAGAGTCACACCGTGTGCCTCAGAGCATTGTCCAAACACCTCTGGAACTTGGTCAGGCTTGGTGTTGTGTCCACTTCCTTGAGGAGCCTGTTCCAGTATTCAACCATCCTCTGGGTTAAAACTTTTCCTGATATCCAACCTAAATCTCCCCTGACACAGCTTCAGGCTATTCCCTCAGGTCCTGTCACTGGTCAACAGAGTGAAGAGGTTGGTACCTGCCCCTCCTCTTCCCCTCATGAGGATGTTGCAGAATGCAATGAGGTCTCTACTCAGTCTCCTTTTCTGCAGGCTTCTTCACCTGCTCTTCATAAGGCTTCCCTTCCAGACTCTTCACTATCACTTGAGCTGAGCTTTCATGGAGTCAAAAGGTGTAAAACTGCACACCTTTTGATTTTCCATACTTCAGCTACTATATAAATATGTATATTTTAGAAAGCCAAATATATTTTCACAAAAATGTTGTAAAAATCAAAGTGATTTTTTATTTGTTATTAATAACATAATAGGTATAACAGCTAGTGATTTGCAATGTGAAACTTTCCTTTCTCAGGCTAATATCATGAACAGGAAGCAAAGAGCTTTGCTGAGCCTTGCTTCAGATTACAGCTTCTGTCATTCATGAACAAGAGGCATTTGCATTCTTTTGGTGCATAAATCACAGTGCACTAATATTTTTTTCTCAGGGCATTAACACTTGGTTCTCAATATGCTGGGTCAAGTCTACCTAAGGTTGTGGGAAGTCTCCCATAGGTTTTCAGGTCCAGATACCTGAAATTCGTAAATATCCCTAGTTAAGGGCAGTAAGAAATTTTTCTTCTTTTTCTTCTGTGATCAAAGCTGCAAAATTCTTTGTACTTTACATGATGGCAAGGCTTAGTTATATGGCAATTAGGATTGTTACAGATATGTTTTACAGCACTTCTATCCATCATCTGATATTTAACTTGCAATATCTGTCCTTGTAAATCTTAATTAAATGCCTTCCCAGTTTCTAAATTTAAAGTTATCTATCACGTCTCAGCACTTGTCTCTCTGTGCATGAAAACCCCCTCCAAGCTAACATGCAGCATGTATTACCAATGAATTTAATGCAGTGCTCACCTTCACAGGAACTGGCAATATTGGAAAGCTGGAGTTATTCTGGCAGCATGATATTCTCTGTAAGGAAAAGCTGGGTGATTGCCTCCCTTCTCTCCCCTGCATACTGCCTAGAATTTTTATGCTCCTACCAATTATCTTTAACATTCTTGATGTTTGAACAATTAATACAAGGCACAATTTCAGAAAGTAGATTGTTGGCCAAGATAATGCAGTCATGATATGTAGGACCTGTATTTGCTTGAATATATCAGTAGAAAAGGCAATTAGAACATAAATCATGACATGCACGTATTAAAAGTTTAAGTCTCCATAAAATATATTTATCAGCATTTTTTATAGTGAGTATGTCATAAGTTGGGCATAGAGATAGGAAAAATGAACTTGACAAGGTGAGCATTTAAAAAAAATGAGAAGAAGGTACCAACCAGAAAAGTTGGGAGTGAAAAATTATTAATTTAAATCACAGAATCACAGAATATCCTGAGCTGGAAGGGACCCATCCGGGTAATTGAAGTTCAAATCCTGGTCCTGCACAGGACCACCTTAAGAATCATACCGTGTGCCTGAGGGCATTGTCCAAACAATTTTGAAACTCTGGCAGGCAGGGTGCCATGACCACTTCCTTGGGGAGCCTGTTTCAGTGCCCAGCTGACCTCTGGGTGAAGAACCTTTTTCTTATATCCAACCTAAATCTTCCCTGACACAACTTCATGCCAATTTGGAAAATAGAGTCTGAATGCTGATATTTTTATCATTATATTCACAAAAAAAAAAAAAAACCAGATGTAATGAAAAAATATTAGTCTTGAATGTAAATTCTTAGCATGTGACAGCAGTAGCCAACTAAGTCAGGTCGCAGCTATATTAATTCCACATTATCATCATCTTTCTCCAGAAAACATTTGATGATTTCAGTGGAAGTGACTCCAAACTGTAGTTTGGTCTCCTGCATGTTGCTTAATGATTTGTTCTGAAAGATGATAATAAGAAGGGGCATCTGATTGAGTTCTATTTCCACTCACTTTCCCAAATGCTTGTATAATCTTGATCCAGTGTGCTTTACTTTTCAGTGACCTGAATTAATTCGTTTTTAAAAAATCAGTGTACATATCATGCAATTGTTAGAGCAAGATAATGTCTAGCCTGAAGTCTTCAATATCAAATTTACTTTGCAGTGCTAGGATTGCCTAATGTTTGCACAGATGCTCTGCTACCCTGCCCAGGCTTGGCAATCCTCCAGCCATCACTCACTTGTATCTTGCAGGAGTCAATGGCAGATTTCCATGTGACTTCTTTATTTTTCAGGGTCATATGGATTGTGTACAAGTTTCATATTTAAATACTATATGACAGCCAGATTTGGAGCATATGTTTGCATGTTCCTTTCATCAATGGCATTGATCCACACCCTTAGAGTGTTAAAATACACTGCTGTTTCTTGTGCCTCTGCCTAACCTTCTGGGGGAGGTTTTTTTAGTACACAGTATTTCTTTGCTCAGCAGAGCAAAAAATGTTTATTATCAATGGAATGAGGATCATGTCAATTCAGGAAAAGGAGAGATATGTAGAAGATCTAGAAATTGGCAAAAAAAAAATTAGCATGATATACAAACTTCTATTTATGATGTCTGCCAGTGTTAAGGAAAACTGACATTGATTTCTTTCCTTCAGTGAAGCCTTGTGCTGTGGATCAAAAGATCTTTTTGTTTTTTTTATTGTGGAGAAAAGTGAGGTGAGAAAACACCTTAGCCCTACCTAGGGCTCTCCTAAAAGTAAGGGAAAATAGTTGTAGGGGACCTCAAGAAGTCCTCAAGGAGCTTTGTCTTTGCTGTACTGGCATGTTTGCCATGTTTGTACTGGCATATCGTGGTCTGTGCAGTGATACACAAGTTCTGGGGAAAATTTCAATGCTGGTAAAAAAATACCCTGGCAGAAGATGGCAGAAAGGTTCTGAGAGGGAGCCATGACCAAGGAACATTCCCAACATTATGGTTTAAGATGCAGATGTGCAGTCAGATGAGGCAAAATATTTTACCTGTATGAACACATGATGTGCTGGGATAGCAGACATTAACAGCAGTTTCTGATCTTTTTTATTTGCTGATAGAGGCTCAGCAGTTTCGTTCATTCTCCTACCCCAAGACAAGTTTTGACAAGGAAGAAATTGTATTCGTGATCTGCACTACCTGACAAAAGTTTGAAGCAATTCAGAAGATGGTGATATGAGCATCAAGTATCTTTTTGTGAAATATTATGATGAATTTCAAAGACATTCAGAAATACTACTCAGACAATTTTTGTAGTACTGTAAGATGGTTGGGTGCCATCATTTTATGCAGAAGCAGGAGCAGGGTCAAGTTTTTTCTTTCAGACAGTATACTTGAAATATGGATAGGACCAAAGGGATTGTTTCCAAAACACATTCGCTTTGGGACTTTTGTGTTCTCTGCCTGGAGTCAGATTATCTTCTTCCAACAAATTTATTTATCTTTATAATTTTGTATACTGTGCCCTTCTTCATTTTGTTTTAAACCTTCTCTCTTACCATATGTAAGTAAAAACTTGCTAATAACATAATTGATTTTGTTACTGTGAAAAGAAAACACAATCCTAAAAAATTTTCTTCAGTGTATGGTTGACACTATGGAAAAAATTATGGAAAATTACAGTATTTCTGAGACACATTTCACAGGTATTTATACAACATCCTACCACGGCATTTAATGTGCAGCGTTGTATCTTGAATTTTTATCTGGTACAAAGTCTTGTATTGCAGCAATAGATCAACTCTTCTGCGGGAGCATTTCACAACTTATAACAGCAAATTGATGAAGAGATACCAAGGCATATATGAAGATTTACAGAGATACTAAGATGCAGGGGAGCAACTGGTAGAGAATGTTTTAAATCCCTATGGTTCTGAGCACTAATGAAAAAAATATTAATTTTACTTTGATGATGGCACAGGATTTAAAATGTTCCCTAAACACAGCTAAATCTCAGTTTTGGTTGTAATTTTTTTCTAGATTTTTTAAACTTGAGCTTAAATATTCAGCTATAGTTTCTAATATTCTGGAGTATGTTCCCTGTAAGGGGAGACTGAAAAAAATGGTCTTGTTGAGTCTGGAAAATAAAAAGTTTCAGGATGATGTAGTAACTTGCCCCTAAAACCTGTGAGAAGGGTTCCAAAAAAATGGGTCCAGGCTCTTCACAGTGGTGAATGGTGTAAGGATGAAAGACAGTGAGCTTAAACTGCAAGGACGAAGGTTCACACAGACTGTAAGGAGAAATGTGCACCAGGCACAGAATTGAGAGGTGGTCAATGGAGGAAATTGTCCTGCTCTGCTCTGAGCTGGTGCAGCCTCACCTCCTGTACCTTGTGCAGTTTTGTGCACAACAATATATAAGATATTAAACTGTTAGAAAACATCTAAAGGAGAGCAATGAAGTTGGTGAAAGGCCTTGAGTGAAAACCATACAAGGAGTGGTTGAGGTCACTTGATTTGTTCATCCTGGAGAACAGAAGACTGGGGGAAGACCTCATAGAAGACTACAGCTTCACAATCAGAAGAGGAGGTGCAGGAACTGCTTTCTTCTCTCACTCTTGTGACCACATATAGGACTCGAGGAAATGGCATGAAAATGTGCCAGAGGAGGCTTAAGTTTGATAATAGGAAAAGTTTTTCACCCATAGGGTGGTTGGACACTGGAACAGGCTCCCCAGGCAAGTGGTCGCAGCTCTAAGCCTGCCAGAGTACAAGAAGCATTTGGACAATGCTCTGAGGCATGTTGTGTGACTCTTAGTGTGTCCTGCACAGGGTCAGGACTGATCCTGTTGGGTCCCTTCCAACTGAGGATGTTGTATGATTCTACAGTTTCTAGTCTGAATGGTTTTGTTTTTTTTTTTTTTTTATCAGTGACCTAACACAAGGAGTTTCTGCAGAGATGCACATACGACTTCTTTCTCACCTGGTCTCCAAACCCCACCACTGTTTCCAAAAGTATGTCAGTCAAGTTTCTTTGTTAGCTTGGGAGTTCCTATAATGGCTCAGGCTGACTGGCAGGGAGTGACTCCTGCCAATCAACCAACCATTCCTCATGAACCAGCCAAGTGTATACTTCCAGGCAGTCCTAAAAGTAGTGCACAGAACTTGAATGCATTTTTCAAATACTACATAAAAAGCTCATGGCAACCAAGTTCTGGAATGTGACTTAGATAAGGCGGAAAATATCTTAGTGTTTCTATGCTGTTGTAATGCTGGGAAGGAAGAAGATCTGAATATGTTGCACCAAAACTTAGGGTGATATATACTATGAAAAATATGAATATGAAAAATAAAATGTGTAGGACTTGTTACTTGTTCATCACCACAGGTCTGAAATTGTAACTGGTCTTGTACTCACAGATATGTGTGTTATTTGTTTTCTAACTGCCATGACTTACCAGATAGAGGAAGCAAAAACAATTGTTTGTTTGTTTGCTTTTTTCCTAGGAGTTTCAAAGGACATGAGTAAGGTGTCTCTGGAACGGAGTTCCTGTGGGCTCAGAAGAGCAAGAATAAAGAGCCGATTCAGCAGAGCTCAAGACATTATAAAAACTGCCAAGGACAAATGGCCTGTATTGAAGATTACCTGAAAACTGTTGTAGCAGTGATTTATGTGGCATGTTGTTATACCGAAACTAGTACTGGGTACGGAAAAGAAGATATGCAAAGGAGACATTCTTTCCTTAGGAAACTCCATGCCTGGATGCAAGCTGAATTTCCAGACATGTATTTACATCTTCTGACAGTGTCTATGGTTATGATGGTGATGAATTTACTCTGTCATTTTTTGTATTTAAACTACCATCTAAAAATACCTGAGAAGATTCTAATGTTTTTCCTTTGGTGCTTTATTTGTTTTTGTAAGTAGATAGCACATTAAAAAAAACCCAAACAAATAAACACCCCCCCCCCCCCCCAAACACAAAAACAACAAAAAAAACAAGAACAACAAAAACTTGCTTAGAAAATAGTCAATAAGTATTTAACTTAACTATCTCTGAAATATCGTAATTTTCATAAGAAGGTTGGATAGTATTCTGGAAAGACTCATGAAATATTTGATGATTTATTTTTTCTCAGGCATAAGTATGTTCATGAAATGTCACAGTGATGTTCATAAGATATTTCCTGAAACACTCATGAGAAGTCTCTCTGAAATGGTCATGTAATATTTATGGTATTTTCATGAAATATTTAGCAATGTATAAAGAAAAAAGTGCACTGAGCTACAACTAGTGTGAAATACCACATGAAATAAAATATCCATTCATAGAAAGTTCCAGAAGATTCATTCATGAGCTCACAGAGTAGCTGAGATTGGAAGGACCTCCGGAGATCACCTAGATCAACACTTTTGTTCAAGCAGTGTCACTTATATCAGGTTGGCCAGAACCAAGTTCATATAATTTTGGAATCTTACCAAGGTTGGAGACTCAGCAACCTTCCTAGGCAATCTGTGCCAGGGGTCAGTCACCCTCACAGTGAAAAAGTGTTTCTTGATGTTCAGAGGGAACTTTATGTAACCATTGCCTCTGGTCCTGTCACAGGACACCACTGAGAAGAGTCTGCTCCATCCACCTCACATTCTCTCGTGGTGATTTATGTGAACTGAGATCTTCCCAATGAGCCTTCCCTCCTCTAGGCTAAACATTCCCAACTCCCTCAGTCTTTCCTCATGGGAGAAATGCTCCAGACCCTTGATCAATTTTAGTTGCCCTTTATTGGACTGTCTCCAGTACATCCATGTGCCACTTTTACTGGGAAGCCCATGAGAGGACACACTGCTTTAGGTGTGGCCTCACCTGTCTGGAATAAAGGGGAAGAATCACCTCCCTCCACAGGCTGTCAGTACTCTGCCTACAGCAGCCCAAGACAGCCTGTGCTGCAAGGGTACATTTCTGGCTGCATCCAAATTACTGTCCACCTGTAACTCCAGGTTACTTTACCTCATCTTCCTGTCCCATCCTTCCTAATGATCTAGTATCCTTCCATTACAGCACTCTGGTCATGCAATCCATCACAGTTCTTAAAGATGAAAGCAGTTTGTTGGCAACTGTTTGTGACATTACTAATAAATATTTAGGAAATTGTTCATGAGCTATCACATGGAATTTATATGAAAAATATTATAAAATATAATGCAAGGGAAAGTCATAGTCAGTGAATAAAGTGTAACTTTAAAATAGTTCAAATAACCCTACTACTCAGAATAGGAACACTAGGCACCTCTGAGTCAGTGCTTTTGGCATCTGTCATTTGGAGGAAGAGAAGTTTTTTGACTCCTTAGTTCAACTTAAGAACCTCCCCTACTGTGCCTCCCAGCAGGGTTCATAGGAAAACTCTTTTTTCCCCTTGGGTATTTTGGGTTATGTGATGTACAGTCATGGCACAAAGCAAATACATTCCATAAGAGGCAGTGGCAGCTTCCCCTTAGTCTCCCAAACGCACCCTTTACAATCATGTAATGTCAGTTAAGGCAAGAGATAAATAGTTTCAGTATTCCAAGAGGAAATCCATGAAGTTTAACTAGAATTAGTACTGCAGAGGGCAGTTCATCCCATTTGGTATCTATTTCAGTTTGGGATGTTATTCCTTATAGTGGGAGAATAGGTGATAAATGGTCTACAGAGCTAAAGACAGAGTAAATGAATCATAACCAATGACTAGCTAATGTCTAATTAAAGACTTTACAGGTCAAGCAAGAATATGTGGATTATCCAAAATTACAAGGGCATTTCAACAGTACTAACATCCATAATGTCTGCAAACAAATATACTTTTAAAATTAGATAAAAGTGCTATCAATTGACATCTTGAATTCTTTCACAATAAACTTTAGATAACAGTGGTGACATTGCCAACGCAGACAACAACCCTTTGAATGTAGGCAGTAGGAGCATGGGTTCTGCCTCTTGTTCTGTTCAATGTGGGACTTAAACATCATGGTCTCTCAGAAATTTTTAACCTTGACATCTATTCAGACAATCAGAACTGCAGAAGGCATTAGTTACTGCTGGGGAGCTTGGGCTATTTATATCTGAAGTTTTCGGTGATGTTCATAACAGTGAGTGATGGCCACAACTTTATAAACAGATAGATGAGATTTTATGCTGACCTGCAGTTTTGAAATAACGTCTGTACAGAGCTCCAGAAAAATGATTTTTTTTTTCTTTATATTCTCATACATTGCCACAGATCAATCTTTTCCTCATAGAAATGAGCCCATAAAAAGTTTTGAACTGAGGACGTAGTTCTGTGTTCAAATTATTAGAAAAAGAGTTGATATCACATCATTGCTTTTTGGAATGGAGTATTTTATCCAGCTCCAGGAGTGCTAGAGCTTAATTTACTTCTGTGGTTGAATCACAGCCTTATGCATAGATACAACTTCACAAGCTGTTGATCTATATGTCATTTCACATTTTCTTTTGTGCTGCTACCCAGTAATTCCTTGTCCAAACTGACAAACATTAACCCACCTTAAGAGAAGAAATATTCTGTCACTAGTCTCAGTTTCCCTGCTGGAAGATAGAAGTGAAGATCTATATCAGAAAGTATAGAAAAGGATGTACAGTGGAGCAGAAATCAAAGAATAGCAAAAACTTGAACACTTAAGCATTCAGCATGCCACTGGAGGACTGTGGGCCATTAAATACACACAGTGAAAGGTAGAATTCCTCTGAGAAATACAGACATTGCCAGTGCAAATGTCAATATCAAAATAGTTTGTCTTTGTTCCTTTCACAGAAAACCACTCAGGACCACTGATTCATCTCATTCTAACTTAGACCTGATTAAAAGTATCATAAGGATTGTGTCCTAAAAGAGCCCATTCCATTTCAGTGACCAGGAAGAAAAGATTTGGGTGTCTACCTTAGGTGTAGACATCCAGATAACTGATATCTGAACCTCAGTATAAAGCCCTCAAAACACCTTTATAGAATGTTGTGGAGAGGTCTCTACAGTGCTGAACTAGCACTGAGCAATCCAGCTGTAGCTGTGATTGTGGAACACCTGTTCCATTCATACTAGGGAGCCACAGCTCAGCACAAAATAATCTCCGTGCATTGTCAAGCTGTAGAAAGAATCAAAGGGATAGGCTCTAATAAGATTTTTAACTCATACATGATTTTCCTGCACAATTTTCATCTACTTTAAGAATAAAATTTGTCCTTGTAACTCTTGTGAGAGATGGGGAAGAATTATTCCTACTTGAAAAAAAATGGAGATTAAGGGCAGAGCTAGAATTCTGAACTCTAGTTAAAATTTTATCTTTCATGAGATGCAGTTGCACTTCTGATACTTGGGAAAATACACTAGAAAAAAAATCCCTTAATCAGAGATATTACAGTTATGTATATGCACTAAACTTGGAGCATCAGTTCTCCTCAGTGGTACAGAACATTTTAAATTTTAGGGACAGGGCTATAACAAAATGATACAAACAAAGTGGGTGTCAAGATAGTAGTGTTCATAAATTTACTCTGTGGAGCTATTAAACAGAGGCAGACTGGCAATCAAGGTCTTGGTTCAGCTTTATGTCTATGAAAGGTTGGTTTAATGCTGTAATAAAAGGGTCTTAAGTTGCTTTGTAATGGTTGATAGCTGCTATCACGAGAATACAGCACAGCTGGGAATAGACCACGCAGTGTTAACCAGAGAGGTCTTCCCTCTTGTGATGATCCTTTTATGATAAAAGCATTGGACTGAAAAGTCAAAGATTTATTTCTTGTTTTTACATAAACTTCCATTATGACCTTTGGAGGTCACTTATTCTGTCTGCACCTCATCCCTTTTTTTTTCTGAAATTCTGGTCCACAATACAGTTTCTTATACTGCACTCGCATCCAAGTGCCTCTCAGTGCCAGGTTAAACAATGTAGCTAATATTAGTCTTACCTAGACTGTCTTTATTCTTGTCTATCCCAATAAGGAAAAAATGTGTGTAATGCAGTATTGCAACCTGTGGATACAAACCTGATCTTGGGGTCATTATTTAGAGGAGCTTCTAATTATGCTAGGGTATAATTAGGGCCAGAAACAAATCTAAGATCAGGGGGCATCAGCTGAGTTATGTTTACACTGCCCAGCACTGCAGCATATTTGCCTTGTAGACAATTAGAAGGTTTCATTCTCTATCTCTGATTTCTTTGGGTTGCCCTTGCCCAGAAATATAATACATAGGAAATGAGCACAAGCCAGGGAGTGACTTTGGAAAAGAATAGATAATGGGTAATCTACTGCTCAAATTCATCTACTAGCCTTCTTTAATTAAGACAAAACTCAAAAATATTTGTACTCACAATTATGGAGTGCTTTCATATGATAAAGAAGATGTCCTGGAGACAGAATTAGAGGAGGAAGCCATGTCAGAAGGTCCTGCATTGTCTATCTGATATTAACCAAACATGGATAGATAGGAAAGAGTATAGGAGTGAAACAAAAGTAGTTAAACTTTCTCAGCATAGTCTTACAGTCTTTAGAAACTTGCAGCAGAAGGAATTTCTGAACAAGAAAAGCTGATGTGTTTGACGTTAGTAACTACTGATGAAAATTTCTTCCATGAACTTGCACAGTCCCCACTTGAACTTAAAAATTCATTTAGCATTTACAATGTCTTGTGGAAGGAAGTTCCACAGATTACTTACACAGTGTGTAAAGGTACAGACTTTCTTCTTTCGAACGTCACACCTAGTTTTTTTTGATAGCCTGTGGTGCTTTCATTCAAAGAAGAATGAATAGTCAATCCCTGCTTAGCTGTTTGCACCCCTCATGACTTTATTGACTCCTATTATAACTCCATCATTTCTTCACTGCAATTTTTAACATGCTGAAATTCCAGCCTGTGTACACACAGCATTTAGAAGCACTGAACTTGATTATTAATGCTATAGGGATGCATTGGTTACTTCAGGGCAGATCTGATGGACTGAAGCACCTATCTCAGCTGAGAATCCCAAAGCACTGAGGGTGTCATTCTTTCAGAAATGTCCTTGGCACTGTCTGAGCCATGATAAATAAATGAGTCCAGATAATTTTCCATCAAGATAGGTCAAAGCCTTATATCAGGTAACAGCAGAGATACTGCCAACTCGAATATAGATTGTAGAAATATAGCTGAGGTGATTTGGTTCTGCTTGAGGCACAGCTGAATCTTATCCAACTGTTCCATTCTGGAGGCAACTCTCTCCCACCACTCTAATATTGCAATTATAATAATCAGATGTAGTGAAGATTAGGTTTCACTGTGTGTCTTCTGCATATAATTGGTACTTTGTATCAGTGGTTGAAATTGGACTGTGCTGCAATTATATGCAACATCAAAACGCTTGTTCATTCAGATCAGGAAAAGAGCTAGAGAGCACGGTGACTTTCTGCCTACCCATGCACGGGTTCCATCTAATAGAAACCATTACATGGTAAGAGATATAGCCAGGATGCAAATTTTCATTGCAGGGATTCCTGCAGTGTAGGGGCAACTGTAATTACCTGTCTGTAGGCTGAGAAAGAGTGGGAAGATATTTATATATCTATATAAAAATGTATCTACTTCTATGTCTATATTTAAGAATTAATAAAACAATTGAACTGAGGTCATATTTCTAAAATATGGTCATATTGTCTAACAGTTGTAGAATGCAGACAGACCTTAATAACCCAATGATGTGTTTTTAGATTAAAACTTAGAATTCAAGCCTTAAGTGTAGGGACTAAAATCCATTGTCTGCTGAGATAATACTGTTCCTCTGACTCGAAGGGGCCACAATACTTATAAGTTTGATAAGGAATCCAAAGGACTTAAAAGAATTCAGAAATTTTATTTCTACCCAGTACATGAGAATATCTATCAGACTGGTGAGGATGTTTGCAGCTTTCTTCATGCTGCATGTTGCTTAAGATGGATACCTGTTCAATCACAAGGGCTGCTAAATTTGAGGTTTTCATTTCAAGAGAGGAAATATCACATGACAGGAAGTGCAGCTTCAGTCTTTTCAGCTGTTTTCTTACTCAGTGTTGTAAAACCAATTATTTTTCCCCACGTGTGGTAGTTAACCAATCTATGCGAGTAAGTCTCTGTCCCAACAGACAATATGGTTTCAAGAGCATTTCAGAGAATTGCACAAAGCTTTTAAAAAGAGTTTTTGGGAGTCAGTCTTGGATAGCTGAGAACTTTGATGAGGGTTGCTCTCACCCAGGGATTCAGGAAAATGTTGTAATGCAGTATAATACTGGCAAGTATTCCTTCATCAATACCTTTTACTGTTTTTATATGTGGATTCACTGAAAAAAACCTTTTTTTTTTTATGAGAATAAACTGCAAATGGCCTGAGATTTTCTGGAAAATACATGAGAGTGTCTATAATTATAAAGTCTCTGTGGTAGCTTTTGCCTTCATAGAAAAGTAATTAAAAGTTCTTAAAGGATGAAAGGAAGTTGAGAAAAACTGTTTACATCTCAGGCTGCAATTTCAGAATCTTGAGAGGGTGCTATTAAAGTCTCTAACATGAGAAATTCAGTAATAGCTGTAGACTGTGGTATAACTTTCATTCTCAGACATTAAAAAAATGGTTCCTGATGAATGCAAGTGCAGTTCCTGATGAATGTAAGTGAATCTTGGTGCAGTCTGCACTGTATTTTTCAAGCTTTTCATTGTGATCTGCAGCACTGTCAAATTCAATAAATAATGTTATGATGCTGATAGTGGAGTTTAAATACTAACATTAAATCAAACATTAAAAAACAATGGAGCAGTGTATTATGGCTGTAATGTTTGCAATAATAAATGCATAAGCAAAACAAGAATGAGTCTGCCTTTTGAACAGTCATTAGTTGTTTCTTTTTCCTTTAAACAACACTTACATGTGCAAAATTCTCTTTCCAAAACTCTGTTGGGTAATATATTTGCCATGTTATCAGGTTTCTTGAGACAGAAAATTCAACACAATATTGCAATTTTCTTTTCTTCAGGAGATGTAGTGCATCAACTAGTTTTGTCCAGAAGAAAATAAATTAAAGGTTGTATCTTTTATTGTTTCAATAAACATCTTACACATCATATACAGTGTGTCAAGAGTGAAAAAATAAAAGGGGAATAATCCCAAAAGATATTATATAATCAAAAGTAATTAACAGTATGCTTGCTTATTTTTTCATAGCTAATAATGTTTGTATTTAACATCTTTGATAAAAATTGAATCAAATGTTTGGGTGCTGGGAATTTAGGAAGAACCTGGGTCTTTGCTTGGAGTATAACAGTATTTGATTTACTGACAGAGATTATATACAGATTTGAATTTCTCTTTATATTATTATCTTGTTTAAAAAAGAAATCCAGAGTCTGCTGTCATAGAGCACAATCATTAGATGCTATCTTTCATCTTATAATCCATTGAAGCACCAGAGTTATGTCCTGAGGACAGTCTCCCAAACTTTAGTAACCCTCAGTCAGGAAAGGTTTTAAGTGACTGCCTAAAGGGTTTTCTGAAAAGTGATTATTTCCTCAGTTGAGGCAAAGCTATTTTGCAATCACTATCTAGACAATCCTTGTGATATTTTGATGCAGTAAGTGCTGATATTATCAGAATGTTATAGTTAATGAAACAGACTTAATGTGAGTTAAAGCCAGATTGTTGAATTGCACTATTTCTCTTAAGTGCTTAACATAAATGATTAGCTTTCCAAAACATCTCATTTTTTTGAGATCACTTTTTCATACAGTGAGAGTAAAGGGCAACATGAAGAAGTGGTCCCAGATCATCAGATTCTGGTGCTAAAAGGAAGTTGATTTATAGCATATTCAGTGAGGAGAATTGCCTTCAAAAGACAGTTTTGAAAAAAATAAGACCTTTTTCTCCTGGATTGTACAGGAAATGTAAGCAACCCATTCCAGGTAAGCAGTGTAGATGAGATTGCCCCAGGTTTTAGCATCCTCTGCCCTTCAGTACTATCCTAGAGTACTTTGAACCTTCAGATGCCATTCCTGTCCTACTGAAAATGTGCTATTAATGCAATACAGCCACATCTTCCTGTTTTTAGAAAAAAAGTCTAGTTGGTTTCAGCAGAGTTCTCAAACTGTTTAAAACACTTGAAATGAGAACAACACCTAGACTCCCTCTTCCTCCAGTTTTGTACTGTGGCAACCACAGTGCAGTAGGGAGCCAGGAGATCCAAGCTGAAACCTTTGAGGTCTTGATGCAGCCAATCTGCTCTAGAAGGGGCAAGCCACGAGGAGAGTGCACACAAGCGTGTGTAACCCCTCTTGACCAGGGATCCCATGTGGGACATATTCAGCAGCATATCTGTAGCTTTAGTAAATGTTTGTGTTGAAAGTGATACAAGGCAGTTTTTTGCTGGTTCAGGACAGAACCTGATATCTCTTGCGTTTAAGTATTGTATGTAATGCTGAATTTGTGGAATTAAAGAAATTTATTGTGAAGTTTGGAGGAATTTTCTGCTTGATATGATAAACTATTGGGCAATAATAATCTTTTTCTTTGTTACGCATGTATCTGCATATATTTTTAGGGAGTGTTTAGTTCACTGGGAAGTTTTCCACATAGGAACAAAAGTCAGATACAACTCTTTGCTATCAGTGCAACAGCAGAAGGTCCTTATCTAGAAAAGCCATAAAACACTGACTCCTTATGTTCAGCAACCAATCCTAACACGGCTTTTGTGTGCACTTCTCTTCCTTGGTAGCACGCTGATCTGTTACTGCAAATTACTGAAGACTAAATTACAAATAATGATGGAAGAAAACTCATTAAGAATAACATGTTAAAAACAATGAAGCAGTACCTCTATAGTAATAAAATAATTAAAAATTTTATCTCATATTAACAGTACTTTACAAATTGAATAAATATAAGATAAGGGGTTCTTGAAAAATTTGGGAGACATAATTAAATAAATAGGATATACTTCTAAAGTATTTTTTGAATAAAATGAAAATTTTTTTCTCAGGCAATTCTAAACACTGAACAGTATAACAGGGGATCTCTACTGAATTTTAACCATGGTTCAGTGTTTTCCTTTAATTTTTTCCCCAGTTTATTATTTCTATGCAATGAGCACATTCCCATTTTCTTTGCATGAATCTGTTGTCAATTAGGTGCATATCTCATCATTCGTACAGAAAATGTTAGTACTTTTCACAGGAAATTTGACATACTTCAGATTGATTATTTTTGGAAGAAAAATAAGCCTTTGTCTTGCACTAAGTAAATGATGTGAAGTGTCTATTGCATTGCATGATTTGAATATCAAGTATCTTATTTATACAAAGTTATTTATACAGTAACAGCTGATTATGGAAAATATAATCTGAAGGTTTTTTCCACAACACTTATTTTTATCACATTTATTTGTTAACTTTGCTGGTTTAGATAAAGACCGTATACAAGAATTCATTGTAAATAAAATAAAAGTAAATAAAGAATTATTTTGGTTTCTGTGTATTAAAACTAAATTTTTAGCCTTGCTTCTTTCATCAATATTAGTTCATTATCTGTCTAATTTACTGTAAATTTATGGAGAAAAAAATCACAGAGATTTTGAAGACCATTGTATTGCCTCCTCAGAGAGGGCTAATAGTAATTTTCCTCTAACATATATTCACTAGTGACTGGATTTCCACACCGTATATTATATGAAAGAAGGGAAATAGAGTCCAAGATCCAATTCATTCATAAAAGCGTGTAATAAAATTCTGTGAAAGACAGAATATAATATTCTAAAAGACAGAACCTGAGGGATAAAATTTACAGAGAAATATGTCCAATAATGAAGGTCTCATTTCAGTCAAAAAGAGATTGTCTCTACTCAAAAGTGACATCTGTAATGGGTTACACCTTATTTGAAGTGAATATAAATCCTTTCATTTAAAGAATCATATTTTGTTGGCACTTAGATATATTTCTTATTTGTTAGTGTGCACTAGTTTTCCTTTCCATGTATGAATAAGGATTCAGTTCCTAAATTAATTTTAAATCTTGATGCATTTGGGGTTAGAGAGCCAGTCTTCAGGCCAATCCCTTCACTACTTGCCACGATACAAACATCTAGAGAGAAAATAAATTGAAAAAAATAATCAGCATTTAGTGCTAAATGCTAAGCATTTTACTGCACAATGACTATCATCACTGTACAATAACATCTGACAAATAGGCTATTACCATCAGAGGGGAGGCTTTTAAATCAGGCCTTAACTACTTTTATTAAAGGCTTGGAAGGTAATTGCTGAAATTATATTTTTTTCTTGTGTGTTTATGCTTCCGTCTAGAGTCTTTAGAGATTTGCCAGTTACAATCTATCTACTACCTTTTGTGAAACATTGGGAAGGCGATAATACAAGCAATTAGAAAAGCATTGCTCACTCCTGAAGTGTTATTACCTTAAATTAAAGTTTCCAAAGGGAATACACAATAGTGTTTCAGTGACATTTTTTGTTCCTATGTTTTCCCAAAGATACCTTTCATTTCTTACATATTCTGTCTAATCAGTAGCTCACAGGTGGCTGGAGAATAGTGTTAGTGCATTAAATATACTCCCTTAGGAGTAAGTAACATTAAATCTGAAATCCACAAAAAATAAGGTCAGTCTATGACTCCTTTATACATTATGTCCAAACGTAGTATCTTAAAACACCTTCCTGGTTAGTTTTAATCTTATGTGTCTTAAATAGTTCTAAATCTATAATCTCTTGACGTGCCCCAAGGTTACTCAGTAATAGTGAGAATTACAGATGTGAATCTTAGCATACTGACATAAACCCCCACATGTCCCACTTGCCTTGCTGTGCTGCATGGATTTTCCAAGCTTGGAATGCTCTGTGATGGTCCCAGCTGGTCACCCCAGCCAGTGCTTCTCATATGGGGAGACAGAACGTGGGCTCTCATAAGGGGGGGTTATGAGGTGAAGCCCATCACTTTGCCCTCATGTCTGCCAAGGGTTGTTCTGCTGTTTTGCCTCTTATCTCTGCCAATCTAAAGTGATTCTGCACTTTTCCAGACTGTTACTAATCTCTGAGAAAGTAGGAAGGAGTTTACAAAGTGGTTATTAGAAATAATAACAAAATACATTAAAAACCCCCTTACCATTCTGCTGCATGTACTACCAGTACCCTTCCTGCTGGGTCACTGTCCAGCCCTGCTGGGAAGTTTGATCAGTGGACTCCTGCCCTGTTTTTAGGAGGCCTATGCTATGAAGAACCTCTACCTTGGACTGTGAGTTCTGGAGCCAAAGCTGGAGGAGATGAGTCCTTTTGTCTATAAACCCAAGGGTGTTCCCCCACAGAAAGACTGGACATGTCCACATTATATAAGATTTGCTTTTGCATCTCCCCTGGCCCCTGGGTATAAAATTGAGGACTAAAAAAAAAGCAATTTTTCTATATGTGTTATTTATTTTGTTTTGGTTTTCTTTAATTCGAACTTAGCACAGCACACCCCAATCGCACATTTTTAAGCATGAAAATGAAGGTATGTGATGGCATTGGAGGACATAAAGTTTTGCTAGCATGCTGTTGCAAGACCATGTCAGAGGAGAGTAAAACTTGTCTTCTGCAGTAGTCTATCCACACCAATTAACACAAAAAAAGAGACCAAGGTTCAAGGGTAAATTTGATTGCAAATGTATTTCACAGTGTAGATGTACCCTTCACTTGTTTTTGAATAGGTGTATGCTGAAGCAGGTTACTGCTCTGGAAAGCTAAAGGTTTGGGTTCACAGGGGTAGCAAGTGCTTTATGTATTTTTCTTGTCCCCTGCTTTCCACAATCTGCAAAAAATTTTTGCAAAGTAAATTGATGTGTAACTTCTTTTCTTCTATTAAAAGGATGGGTGATTTTTACACACAAATATTGAGAAATTCTTTACACACAAATATTGAGAAATTCTTCAGAGTGCAGAAATTAATTTTTTTTGGATTTATCAGTAACTTATCTCTTGGAACTTGAGTTGGAGAAAAAGTGAGTACTTTTGCTTTATACTCAGTCCCACAGAACATATAGAATCACTGTCATAAATCATAAAACGAATTTGTCCATAAGGGAGTTAAAGGATCATCTAGCTTCAACTCCCCTGCTTTTGACAGGTACACCTTCCACTAGACCAAATTTCTCAGACTTGCATCCAAACTTTGTCTTGAACACTTCCAGGGATAGGGTGTCAAAAACTTCTCAGGGTAATCTGTTCCAGGGCCTCACTTCCCAGTAAAGAATTTATTCTTAATGTACCATTTAAATCTATCAATTTTCAGCTCAAAACCAAACACAGCATACTCAGAATGAGATGCAGAAAAAAATTAAAAAAGAATAAAAAAGTCACAGCAACAGGAACCATGTATATTCAGATCACTTTTGGGCTTCTTTTTTCTGGTTGTGTTTTGTTTTATGTACTACTTTCCTTGCAACTTGTCTTATGGTTTGTCTTACAGTTTAAAGCAACACTATTTATCATTTTTCAGGCAAGTAAAAACATACTTTTGTTTTCCCTGGTTGTGTTTTGTTTTATGTACTACTTTCCTTGCAACTTGTCTTATGGTTTGTCTTACAGTTTAAAGCAACACTATTTATCATTTTTCAGGCAAGTAAAAACGTACTTCTTGTTTTCCCTGGTTGTGTTTATTATTTAAGAAACTTCTGTTTTTACACGTGGCATTGTGGCTCAATTACAACAAAAAACAATATTCATGCCAGAAAAGTGAGAGGATATTTTCAAAGGATACAAATTAGTTTTCAAAATCAGGTGTCATGGTCAGCTGAAGTCAAAGTTCTCAAGCACATTTTTTTAATCTTTTTGATAAGATGAATATGGGAAAGTTCATGGCCATCAGCAGCTGTAAAATGAAGTACAACCTATATGATGTATCATAAAATTAGAACTCTTTCATTATACTGTTGTACAGTTTTCTGTGAAAAAAAATGAACAAAATATATATTTATTTAAATTAATTGATTTATGTAAAGTGTGATGGAAAATAGAAGCAATATCTGCGTTTGCAGTCAATTAACACACTTTGCATGGTGAGGATACAAGTGGCATTTATTCCCTTTGAGCCACTTGCTTTATTGATACATTCAGTGCCTGAGTGGGTAAACCAGCAAGGAATTTTAAGGTCTAGAGACTACTTCATACTGTTTGTTGCTCCTGTAGAGATGATAGCTCCTTAAGCAAGCCTGTGGATGATACTTGTCATGTTAATCTCCTGCCAAATCCATTCCACAACCAGTGCAGTTAAGTTCACCAATTTAGTTCAGCTGACGAAAAATGCAAAAGAATAAATCCTGAAGGGGCTCATTTAGTAAGGGGCAGAAAGAAATTTATGCCATTTGGTCTGTACATATGTACATTTACAGAAAACCTCCTTGCAGTCATGCAGGTCTTCCTAGAGGACATCTGTACTTAACTGGAAATTTGACATCATAAAATCAGGTCAACTTCACCAGGTGCTTTACGATGGTAAGTTTTATCTAAATTGTCCTTTGTTTTATATTTGTTTTTCCTTTATCACCAAAAGGGGATGCTTCAAGTGTTTAGGTTGACATCGGCTCAAAAAAAGGTACATTTTTGAATATGTACATTTGGAAGAAGATAGTGAGACTGATGGAATTAAGAGTCTTATCTGTATTTTGAAAGTGAATTAAAGAAATGTCAAGTAACAGTGGACATTTAAGCTAGAATTCTACAGTGTCAATACATCAGAGACACTAATCAGTGACAGTCCCAGGGTACTATCTAGTAAACAGTAATTTAAGTATATTAGTATATTTATTTTTTATGTTTAAAAATGAGATTCTAGTCAATGTCTGACTTTTTTTTTTTCTAAAAAGAGGAAACAGAAGGTTGATAAGAGAAAGTCATAGATATAATATGTCCACACATTAACTTACAACTGCATTTTTAAGTACTACGCAGGCTGTTAGCTAAGCAACTTCTATTAGAGAAGGCAAATGAAACCTTATTTCCTGCTTTCAAACTGTAGGTGTAAAAATGCTTTTTGAAATGCACTTACAAATTTGGTGAATAAATTACAGTACTGACCTACTGGTTTGGAACTCCAAGATAGAGAAAATGTTTTAAATAAATGGGCAGAGGCAGGAATGACTGCTAAAGTAATTTTGTTCACTTTGTAAAGCAATGACCCAGAGGAAGAGATCTGCAGTAGAGATAAAATTTCCTGATACTAAAAACCAGAGTAGCCATTGACAGAAAAATTATAATACAAAATTACTCTGATAGACTGATTGCATGGACTGAAAAATGCAGTTAATTATTGAGAAATTTTCCTGTAGGTGGAGAAAACTTCATAATGAAAACAAGAAAAGAGAACATAATTTAAATGACTAAACACAGCCGAATTCTGAGAATTGTCTGACAAAAACAAAAGAATAAACAAACATTTTAATTATTTTTTTTCCTATACAGGAAATGGTGTTCAAAGTGTGGTGTGGACTACCCTCCATGTACTGAGAATAACCTCCATGAACTTGGCTGGTGCCTTGGGAGTCTTAGTGGCTGTTCTGACTTCATCTGGCAATTGGCTTCTCTGCTCTGTACCAGATGTGTGCCTTGTCTGGATTTAGTCACTGAACTTGGTTTCTCAATTTGAGTGTCTGGGGTCCCAGTGACTCGCAAATCTAGTGGGCATCAGTGCATTGCACTCTGATTCACCCTCTCCTGGTGTTTGTTCCTTCCATTTTTTCCACTACGGTTGGTAAATTCCATCCTTCACACATGATAATTTTGGTATTTCTTTTACAATTCTCTATATTGTTGAGTTGCTGATGATGACATGACCTCATAGCAGAAAGGGAAATAGAACAGATGGACATCCTCAGTCCAAGAAAATCCCTTCATGATTGCAAAAATTGGGCTCTAAAGCAGGTTTCAAAGAAGTGTTTGCAACAGAGGAGATCCTTCTAGGAGCCCAGAGCTAGCCAGAAGGGTGTTCCACCATATCAGAAAAACAAATGTTAGGCACTTTCAGTTGTGAGCTGTAACTAGATGCTTGTGGGATCACAAGGTAATTCAGGCTGGAAGGGACCTCAGGATAATACACATCTTCTTGCTGAAAGCATGGTGAGTATCAAGGTTGGACTAGATTGCTCATGGCTGATCTGGCCTTCAAAGTATTCAAGGAGAGAGATCACAGACCCTCATCTGGCAAAATCCTTCAAGGCTTGATTGTTTTTGCAAGAAGGTTATTCCTAAGCAAGGTAGATAGATATTACTTGTTGAGTTTTGTGAAAACAAGTTTCACATTTTTCTGATAAGAAGACATATGGCTTCATTCAGAAACAGATGATTATATAGAGCAGCAGAGAGATTTCTATGAGTGATGCAAATCACTGCTTCACAGGGAGTTCACAAGGCTCTGATCCCACTGCAGTAAATTCTTGCTTTTATGAAGAATTCCAGTCATGTCAGTGGAGCTGTTGCATGGATATTTTAGGTTGGTAGAAGGATCTTAACATTAGGCCCACAAAAATAATCTGAATTAAATTAATTAAATGTCATTAACTCAACATGCAAATCTTATCTATCTGAGGGAAAAAAGAAGAGTAATTGAGATTCAGGGAAAAGTAATAGAATTAGTTTTTCATCTCATGCTGAGGTAGATCTCAGGACTGCATGATGCTATGGGCAAGCTTTATCCTCAGAGGAATTGCTCGTCTTAAGATGAAACTGAAAGACATGATGCTGATCCTAAAGGCAAACAAAATCATGATGTGAAATGGGATTCAGACTGATAAGAGGTGTAAGAGGATCTGTTTCATGGATATGGCTGCATTAAATGATGCAGAAATGTACATGTTATTGTATGTCAGTGCCAGGAGTAGTCACACTAAATAGTGTCATTAGCACTGGCAGAATGTTATATCTATTTTCACAATTAGAGACCATGTGGCTAATTTTACCTTCCTACTTTCCCAGAACAGTGAGCCTGAGTAATTTTGTGGGTTATGTGAACTCATAACATGTAAAAAGCAGATAATACCTGTGGTTGATGAGCTGCAAATTCACACACACTTGTCATCGTATGCCAGCCAGGCCAGCTCCCAAGTCACAGTTTCATAGCTTTCTGTGTAGGAAGGAATTTGTGTCTTTAGATATCAAGAATGTATCTGTGCCTGGGGCAGTCAAACAATAAACATTTTCAAAAAGTGAGTCATTCTAAGGTTAGTACTTCTAACGACCATCTCTGGGGGAGATGAATTTTATTCTACCAGTGCCTATTATTGTTTGTTAGAGGATAAGGAATTTTATCTTTTTCTAATCCATAATTAGACATCTAATTTGGATTAGGGCAGATAATTCCTGCCATAATTTCTTTAATCATTGCATTTTACTGTACTGCATTTCATGTAACCATTTCTAGCTTTTCAAAGGTTTTCTTGTCCTGACATAAAAATGATCTTGGCAAATGATTCAGATCTGTTTCTATATAGAAATGGATAGATTCAACACAAGATAACTAGGACGGTAAAGGGAACACAGAAATATGGAACTGTAAGGAGAAAAACTGAGTATATAACAAATAAGGCCTAATGGTGATAAGCTCCTTAAAGAAATTGCTTAAGCCCTGTGCATAGTTATGCCAGGGAATCAATATTATCATTGTTTTGCAAAAGAAACTGCAAGAACTATTTAATTCTGCAGCTAACAAATTACTACCCACCAGCAAAGGCCGCAAACAAATATGAAGAACAGATAGGAAACAAAGCTGAATTTCAGCTGAAGTGTAGCAAGTGATGTTCTTTACTGATGCTTTCAATTTCCACCTTCTTGTGTTTGTTTTTTAGAAAATATAAGGAATTCCAGTTGATGATTTTTAAGGTTTGTTTTTTTTTTATTTTATTTTTTTTTGTTTTGTTTTGTTTTGTTTGGGGCTTTTTTTGGGTTTTCTTTCCTTGGGTTTTTTTTGGGTTGTTTGGTTTTTGTGTTTTTTTTTTTTTTTTTTTTTTGCTTGTTTGGGTTTCCTTGTTTTTGTTTGTTTGCTTGTTTTTAGTGGAGGTCTCATTTGTAGCTTTGTCAGCTCACAACTATAAAGTAGGAAAGCCAGCACTGAAGAATTCCAAATGAGAGTTAGTCATAGAAAATATTCCCTAGTCAACAAGGAGGGTTGGTCTGTGTCTGTTGGGTTTCACTCCTGACTCAAAATGTCATTAATATTGACGTGCTGGAACTGATGCTGTGTCTATAAAGCCTCACATACTGCAGTATTTCCTACAGCAAGAGGTGGACAATATGCTTCTGCAGTCTTCAAGGACTCCCCAGGGCTAAGATGAAGCCCTGACTCTGTTTCTCCACTCCTGTTATTTACCTGGCCTATTGCCTGGCCATCTGCAGAACTCTGTATTTATGCCACTATTTCATGTGCTTCTCTGAGGTGAGCTCTAAGGAGAAGGCAGCAAGGTGAATCTAGCCTTACTGCATAATGTCTTAAGATCTGTTGTTCAAATAGGGCAACCCTAATCTAGCAAGCCAAATAAAATCCTTCCTTTTATTAACTCACAGGAGTTGGGTGGTAAATGAATAGCCATGAAAGGAAGGGAAAGTTCAGTGCCTTTAAGAAACTTCTTGCACTCTGATAATGGCACGAGAAAGTTGTGTCTGTTACAGATGTGGTAGTCTGACCACAGAGGAAAGAAAAAGTTTGCAAGTGAATGGAAGTGATTTTATTCTACCAGGTGAAAAAAACAGAAAGGAAAAAATCAAATTCACAGGCATACAAGATCTTCTAAAGTAAGTATATGCACTGGGGAGCTACATTTGAAAGAAAAAACATCTCCTTGCTGTTTCAAGGTATTTCTGCTTACAAAGAAAAGAAACTTCTTCAGATCAGTGAGAACTGTGGGCATCAGAAACATGTTTTAAGCTGTATCTTAGGAGACACCTCCTGATATGTTTTAGCTATCAATAAATTTGTTCCACATGAATTCCCTTTTGAAAACATAGTATAAGTCAGGAAAATATTTATGGTTTTATCCCTCACACAAACAGCAGTCCCTATTTAATTCTATGTCCCCAGCTCTGCTCTAACTATATTACAAAGAGTCATGGAATAAAGTGAATTTTTCTCCTCCCTTGTACTCTTTTCCTTTGTCTGTGGCTGCCTCCAGAATACTATTTTGACAACACAGCTATGTTACCAAGAAGATATATAGGCAGTTAAATATAACATTTGACATTTACATGCCTCTTTTCTTTCTTAGATCTCAAAGAGAATTATGAAAAGATTTAAACACTCTCATCAATTCATACAGGGAAGAAAGTAAGATACAGTCAGAGGCAGAACTGAGAACAGAACCAATCCTTCTTATCTCTAGACAGGAGCTTGTCATTTTAGACCAATTAGATTGTCTAGCTTGGGTTTTATGGTGAAAAAACCCATATATCTGAGACTCTAGTATTCAATGTGAGAAAATGCATGTAATCATGCCTTTCATTAAGAGTTTCTTCCTTGCAGAAATAGCCCATCTAAAAAGTCTTATTGTCATAGACAGTCTACTTTTTGCTCAGTGTTCTTCCTGAATGAACAAGATAGGAGGTTGTTTTCATGTCTCAGCTTCTGATTAAATTGCTGGTAGAAGAAAGAAACCTTTCAGAAAGAAAAAAAAAATTGCTGAGAAACAAGCAAGTTTGAAGGAAGGAAGTTTGTATTGCCTAGGTTAATTCTATAACCTATAGCTGTAGATCTGAACATAGTTATGAGTGAAGATGTGATTTATGTTAAAGTAAGGAAAGCTGATAAAGATTAATTAGATCATCCAGTCCATCTGATCATCTCGTAAGCTGCAGTGACAACTTCTTGATAGAAAAAAAAATCATATTAAAATGATAAGAACAGAATTAACAGGGAACAGAGAAGAAAGAAAAAATAGTAAATGAGATTATTTTAGGAGACCAAATAGCAGAAAAAAGTAATTGTTGAATTGTGAATAAAAAAAGGCTCATTTTGAAACAGAGGTTCCCAATTTGATTTTGGGACTTTAAATAACGAACAGTGTTGTAGAATTACCTCAGAAACAGCAGTTCCACAAGCAATTAACCCCAGTTAAGATCAGGAGCAGATAGTCAGGAGTTCTTCCTTGATATGAAATCACATATTGATTTAATTATTGACAGGAGTAGAGCTACTGCAGGTCACATAAAGGTTTCCAGTTATTCACATCGATGTCTTGCGTTTTCATAGTGCCATTTCATAATCTGCAGAGTGAGACTGATGTATGGCTCTCTCAGGTAGCATTATGATTTTTGTCAAAGAAATATGAAGTTCAGCTTTTTGTAATGGCATTTATTACAAATCTATTAGGGCACTGCTCAGAAATGTTTCCATTTGGGGGAAAAAAAGGCAGCTCCCCTCCCCCTACACAAAATGAAAATTAATTTTAAAATATCTTGTGTATAAAGAGAAAAGTATTGAGTTAAGTATTTTCATTTGGAAAACAATCCTGAAGTTAAAATCACATGGGATTTGAATCCAAACCTCACATTCACAAATTTCTGAACAATATAAAAGGCAGGCAATAACTATTTTTCTTCATTCAATGCTATTTAAGAGTTGGGTTTCAAGTAGACTTAATTAGTGCAACTTAAACCATTCATTTAAAATACTTTAATGCAATAATTCGAATTTTTCTCATTACTAAACAAAAGAAAGATTGTGAAGAACACTCTTCTTTCTATTCTACCATTAACGATTAAGGTCTTCCTTATTTTAGAATTTTCAGAATAACAACAAACCCCAACACTAGACAACTAACAGATGACGTCTTTCTCATAGCAACTAGAAAAATCTAGCCTAGCATTTGGAAAACAAGTTTACCCTTTCAAATTAGTGCTGTGCATTCCTTTATAATGGCTGCCTGACTGTAAAAGTTCCTGTGGGCAGAGTGCCCCTGAATATCTATTAGAGCCCTGCCTTTCAAAGACAAAGCAGAGCGGTTCATGTTGCTGTGTAAGCTCAAAATGCTGGTTCTTAGGTACATTGCTTGACACTTCACTGTATGAAGCTATTACTAATTGAACAGCTTTGTTTTATGAAGTTTTTGAATTTCATAAAAAGTTTAGAAAAAAGTGTTTACACTTAATGCAAACAATCCAAGGTTAGAGTGTAAATACTTATTCATGAAGATTTGGACTTTCAGGGCCTTTTAGCTCCATTTTGTTCCCTATTTGATTACATGTGCTTGTTTAAGATTTTATTTTCTTTTTCTTCTTTCATTTCCATTACAAATCTTACTAATTCTCAACATAAAATTAGTAATCTCTGCATGGAATTTTTATCTTAATAGATGATGTTAATGCTGTGTGACATGAGTTAATATCGTTTCAACAATAAGTTAAAGTGCAGAAAATGCCTTAAAAGGGAGGTGAATGAACCACTTTGATGGAATCATTTGGTAAAAAAATATGAAGAAAGCACAGGGAAGACAAAGAGTCAGGGAAAAAAATGAGAAACAGCAGAGGAAAATGGACATGGTAGCAGAAATAAGAGACATATTTAGTGCAGGCGTCATAAAGAGTTTCTAGAAAAAGTCCATTTTTGCAAGTCTAGTGATGCATTTTGTAAGCCTTTATTTGTGGAGAGAAAAGATTCAAAGAAGAATGAGAGGGTGGGCAGTTTCATGAGTATCTGCTGACCTAATGACCCTTATTAACTTTTAACCATTTGGTAATGTATTGTGTAGGTCAAGGTGAGTTGATAAAATAGACATGCAGAGAAGAGTATTGTTTCCACACTTAGCAAGCAGATTGATTTTGTATTTACTTTAACATTTTTTATATTTATACTCATGGAAGAACTCTGAGAATTTTTTTTTCTCCTGGAAAAGGGACTGTATGGCGTAGAAATAATTTTTCAATACTTTTTATTGCACCTAGATTGCCTTTTCTCCTAGTCTCTGAGGCAGGAATCTGAGAACATTATTAACTTTAGTCTGAAATTATCAGATCTTTTTAATGAGTTACTTGAGTCCCTGAGTGTTCATTTAGAGGTCCTCAGTCACATACATAAGATGGACTGTACTCTTCAGCAGCTATTGTTTGTTTTTCCAAATTCAGTGAAGGTTTCTGTAGCAATCATTTGTTTAATGTCTTATTTGGCTTATTCAGTTTTCCCTACCTTACAAACACAGTGTAGAATAATAGATATCAATGCTGTTCCCTCAAAAAACTCATTACTCTGTTTGCAAATCAAAGAGTCTGGTCCTTTGCATGCAAGCGCACAATACTTTTTTTTCTCTTCTGTAGCAACAGTAGCATTGATGAATAAATATCAAGGAGGAGTTCTTCAATTTGCAATTATTTCTTCTGTCTGAAATTTTGTATGTGACATCTGTGTCATACTGGTCTAAATGTGCTTTAATTGTAATAACTGCTGCTTTGTATGAACAAAAACCAGTATTTTCTGCGGTTTTTACATGAAGCTTTGACTTAGATAAAATGAAGTCAACACAGAAAATAATGCCAGTTCTTCATGCCACCCTTTATCTGCATTTTAGCTTGAGTAGAAAGAAGGATGAGCAATCCAGTCAAGTGAGATCTGGATGATGACAGTGGCTACTGGAGTCAGATATTGTATTGCTTGTCTCCTGCTGCTACTAGAAATACACACCTTCAACCATGAAAGCTGAGGCACGTTTCCTCTAGGGCTTGGAAGAAGAATTGAAAAGGTAATGAAAATGTTTGCCTGAGTTGCACACAAATTCAGTAAGCAGGTCATGTATTTTGAAGATTTACTTAACAACAGTAACTTTCTTTCAGATGCTCTGGAGATAACAGTTATCTCCCATGCCATTTGAAGCATGAATTAGTCACTTTGTCAATCAGCTCAGCACAACAAAGCACAGTGAAGGGTCATTGTCATTCAGTTTCTTGACACAGGTATAGGATGTAATTCGACTTGTAGTAGCCACATGTGAAGTTAGTTGCAGAGGCAGAGGGCCTTGTAGATTCCCACTTTATCATTATTCTGTAAAATATGGTAGATAATTTCCAAAGAAGACATGCTAGTCTGGCTGTAATGCTGTTGATAACTTGTCTTTCGTCTGTGAAATTGCTTTTAGACTTGATACCTGCCTTGAACACAAGTACTGCAACTTTGCTACTCTGCTGGAATAATTTGAAAGATACCCTGCTGCTATAGCCTGGAAGAGCTACTGTTGAATTTTAAAGGGTTTTTTGGACTAATGTAATGATCACTGAGGACAGGCACCCGAGACACGATATTTGCATAACAGCTTTTAGAAGCAGTAGTAGAAAGCAAAATGTTGCAAAAGTGTGGATAAAGGGAACTTTCTTAGCACCAACTTATCCTAAGTACCATTCAGTGTTCAGCTGGCTCTCCTCTAATGTCTGTTCCAATAATACCTTCCCTGATTACAGTATTTTTAATAAAAATAAAAAATCTCTGAAGTAAGCAGGTATATATCCCACTTAACAACTTCATTTACAGAGAAGTAGGTGGCAAAACAAGAATTCAAATCTCTGCCTGCTGGGTTTGCACTTACTGCTTGAATTAAAAGGGAGCTCTGTCATCTCAAGCCAGAAAATATGATTTCAGATTTATCCACTGAATTTTTGTACTATTTCAGAATAATGTTTATCTCTAAAGAACCACAGGAACTTAATTCAGAGGGATACTTACCACAATCTTCAAGGTATACTGCAGTGTCTAATTGATCAATGTTATTTCCAAGGTGTGAGTGCAGATTAAGGAGAAAAAAAGAGAGCATGAACTATGATATGGGCATTACCATGTTTACATGTTTCAGTAAGAGTTCAAAAATTTTTGCCTTCTTACTCTCATATATTGAAAAAGGTAGACATTTAAATTGTAATGGCTATTTTTTTTTTTATTTACCACCATTTCTAATAGGGAAAAACAGGATTTTAATTTTTTTTTCTTCTTTAATTCATGTCAAGAAGCTGAGATTCTGGCACTTTGTGTCACTTGTAGATCATGAGTGAATATGTTTTTTGGAGGTTATGAAATAAAAAAAATATCTGAGCTGCACTAGTTCCTTGTGTGTCCCCAAGTCATCAGCAAAACTCCCTGAAGCATTCTCAGATGCCCGAAATGGGAGGCTGGGATGGAGTGGGGAGGAGACAGGGAAGCACAGAGAGCAGTAAGATGAGATTTATGTGAACCATATCCTTGTGGAGCAGACATCCTTTCAAAAAAATTATCTCTTTGCCTGGATAATTAGTCTGAGTTTGAAACAGCAGGAAAAAATAGTACATGCCTAGTGTGCATCTGCCTGTTCCCTTTACTCACACAATGATTTAGAGACATGAGACACACGCTTTGTCTTCCTGGTTACCTGAAAATCAACTCATTATGGTTTAAGGAGGGGCAGCAGTTCTGTGGTCGCACACTTAGGGCTTGAAGCAGTGGTATTTCTGTTTGGGCATGTAAGGGTATGGATATGTAAATCCAATACCATTCTTAACCATTTGAACAGTGTCCTCTCCTCAGATGACATTTCCCACTGTGTAGAGAAGCTACAGTTTCCCTTCGGGAATCACTTTGAACAAAGCAACAAATGACCATGTCTTTTATTTTGGACTACCCACAGTATGCTATTGGTCTCAAACAGGCAATGACCAGTGTGAACAAATGTTGTTTTTACCTTGATATCTGTTTTTTGCCTAGTAGGATGTTTTTCTTTTAAATAAACAAAGAAAGATGTTCTTTGGTGGCCAACTTATTTATTTGAGTTTGAAATAATGCATTACTTAATATTTGCTATATGGTCCTGTAGCTGGGATCCTGAAGTCTATGATTTGCCAGTCCAGGATAGGTCAGGATCCTTTTAAAGAACAAACAAATAAAACTGAAACATGTACTGACATCAAAAAAATAAATTTGAAATATTCAGGAAAAAATATTAATGTCTTTCAAAGTCATGAAGATGGCTGAAGTATACAGAAACTGCAAACTCAGTCAGCAGAAAGAATTATTTTTTTCATTTTTCTTTTTTCAAAATACATTTAATCAATATTTTATTGGACTTTTCAGCTCTGGAGTCATCAGACTCACAGTAAAAGGCTAAAAATTGATAACTCTGTGGAACAGCATCTGTATCTCCATAACGAAGATTTACTCATAGCCAAACCATGACTCCATGGTTTCACTACGGGTAAACGGCAGCTCCAGTAAGACAAGCCTGATGTGAGAGCCATTGCATCAGAATTCCTTATACTCTCTTTTGGCTTGGATATTGCATAACTATTATACAGAGTACAATAATTTCCAGTGTAGCATTTGATACATTACACAGATATGAATTATTGCTAGTGCAGCATGCTTTCCTTCTGCATCAGTGTTCTTCTGATGATTCTGAGGACTAGTGTTAGTGTACCCTATAGCTTCTACAATACATTTTGTGAAGTTTGCATAGTATAAATGTAAATGGACAAAATGGAGTTATTTGCAGCAGAGTTTAAGAGGTGATGAAATACGCTGGTACAACTCATAAAGGGAAATGTCTCTTTTAGCACTGGGAAAACTGCATGTTTCTCTGAAACTGCCCTAAACAGAGGTTCTCACATTATTGTCTTTGAATAACTATTGATCTTAAGGACATTCACTATTCCTATCCATCAATTCTTATTTTCTTCTGTTTCTCCTTATTTCTAAATACTACAAAACTTCATTCAAGGATGGCCATATATATTCAGCTCTTTCATAATATCAGCTTACTCAGTTAGCCACAGGCATGTTATCTGGCTGTGGCAGAAATACTCCACATAACTGAAAAAAAGAAGGAAGCTGTACTGCCAGATTTTCTCTGAAAGATGTTTCTCCTTAAGAGGGTGATTAATCTCATCCAACTTTAGCCATGCATAAGGTAAGTGTCTAAATTAGTTCTTTATGCTCTATTTGTAACCAATGAGGAGAGGTAAGAATCTCAAACTTATCTTACTTTGGACTCCTTCAGGTTCCAGGACTGTTTGTTGCTCTGCATTTTCTCTGAAGACGCCTCATTATCTGATTTACCCCAGACAAATTTTTTTAGCAGTTGCAGTTAGATAAGATGAAGTTCATAATCTGATATTAAAGTGCTGTGCACTGAACACAGTCCTTTGTGACATGAATTTGCTATGACAGTTGCTCGGCCTGGCCAAATAAAGAGCAATTAAGATAAGCTACTAAAGCATCAAGACCAAGGGGTTGTTTTCAACACTTCTCAGGAGCACTTGAGGGCCCATATGAGAACACAGATTCACTTTGTTATTCTGATTCTTCTGACAGAGATTCTTGGAAATTTCATATAGTAATTATATCCAGTTGAATCAGAATGAGTGATTTACCTTTGCATTATTACTGCAGTCATAATTTAAATTTATAGTTTTCATATCCAATTTTTGCTTTTCTTGCTTCTTTTAGCTTTCCTAAATTAGAGTCATACATTATGCTTGGCTATAATGTCACATGCAAAATAAAGCTGAAAATTCTTTCTTGGGGAATACCCATAAGAGAAATTGCCTTCTGGCTCATACGTTCTTCAATGATTCTGGTTTAAGTTGAAAACCTGGACACATTAAAAATAAAACATATTGATTTATTCAATTCTCTACTTGGACCTAGGAGTGGTGACTAAGCTCATTTGCATATCAGATTCCTTTACACTTTTCAGCGTGGTTTAATTGCTGGACTGAGTTCATTGCTTGAATTTGTATCTCCAGTTTAGCAGAGGTATTTAGAATTTCATTATCTATGTGCATTAAAAACCATGCTAAAATCCTTTATTACTAAAAAGAGTTCAAAGCAATGGGACTTTAAACACAAATCCCTTGAGCTGTTATGTAAGTGCCACATATTGCACAAAATTTAAATTAAGTAATAGTAATAGCAAAGAGAAGTTAAGCATGAAACAAGGAAATTTTCTATGCTAATTTAAAATTGTTTTCTTGTGTTTATATATGCAAAGTTTCTTTGGAAAATGAGATATTTACTTCTTTGTCCAGTGTTGACTTAAAAGCTTTCACTTGACTGTCTTTAAAACTCTGATTTATGTTCTGGGGTTTCAACATCTTTTTGTTTGGCTCAAGTAACTCGGCTTTATTTCCAAGTGTCTATATAACAGTGCACTGCATGAATACTTTACTAGAATGACATATAAATCAGAGGAGATTTTGGATTTTGTACCTCTTGTTTCTTGTCTGTCTAACAGCTATAAATGGTCACAGAAGATTTTGATGGAAAATATTTAAAAAGAAGAAAATATTTTCCTTTTGCTTGGCCTTCCTAGAAAATTGCTTAATTTTTGTATGCACTTCCAAATTGTGCATGTATGTACATGTTAAGTGTTTTGGATGCATTATATGCTGCACATATATATATGTAGAAATGTAAAAATAGGTGCAACAATTAGTTGTTCCTTAAATCAAATACAGTTGAATCCCAGATTAGTAAATGCCACACACTTCTTTGTCTGGTTAAGTTTAAAGCAATTTTCTATGCTTTCTGTGGCTGTGTGTCATAGAAATGCTTGATGAGATCCCCTCCCCTAACTTAGACTTTAAAATGTTACAAGTCTATGTGCAAATTACAGTCTACCCCTTTACAGCCAATAAAAAAGAAATATATTAAATTAACTGGCTTTTGGATGTGCATATTTTTATTAAATTTCAAAGATTCTTGTGTGAATAAATGAATTGCTTCCCATATAACTGGGTCACGGAACTGAGTCTAAGGGTGGTTTTCACCCAGTAGAACTCAGTTTCTGCCTCCTTGCTTGACAATTATGCCTTCTGCCTCAGGTGGGAAGGTATGTGCAGGCAGACTTACAAGATAAGATTGATTGAAAAATGAATTGACACAACACCTCCCTATCTTCTTTTTCTAAAACTGTTTTCTCAAAATGTTTAAGTCCTTATTCCTAACTCAAATTTGTATCCAGACCATTAAGATATCTGCAGAGCTGTTGAACTCTGGTTCTGGTCACAGATCTTTTACTGTTGCCAAGTATCTTTAAGGAATTTTTAAATATATTTTTACTTTGTATAATATGCTTTTGCAATATTGGTAAATAAGTATATCTGTAAAACATAACAGTCTATCTTTATTCCATTTTACCCAGAGAAATAACTTTAAAGCTAAACTGTTACTACTATCAACTGACATACCTGTCAGATGATGACCTATTCCTTAACTCTTGGTTTTGTTCCTGTTTTTTTTTTATTTCAATTTTTTTCTGAGTCACCCTTAGATGAATTAGGATTTTGTCACAGGACATTTTTATTCTCTGGAACAAGTTAGTGCATATTGTGCTTTCTGTGACACAGTACTTTCTTGTCTGTGTGTATTGTAACTACTGCATTTTAGACTTGAATAATTTTATTTTTCATAATAAAAATTAAACTGATTGAATACTTCTGCTTTTGTTTTCTATTCTTTTTCACTTTGCAGTACTTAAACTTAGGTGCTTCCTCCAAAATGAACATAGCCTTTTTTCCTGCTAACTATATTTAAAATTTATGGTACTTTCAGCCACGATGTAGGAAAGAAGTGACATTTAGTATAAGCTTGATTTGAGTACTCATTCAAAAAAGCTTTTAGCTTTGATTGACATGACAACAACATCAATTCCTATCCTTTAAATGGTTTGATGTGCACTGAAAATGAAGAATTTCAGTGAGTTCCTCTACACCTATGTGAAATTAAAAAGAAGTGATAGAGGATGGCCTAATATTGAGTTAGGTAAGGGACCGTGTACAATATTTTGTTGAATTAAATTCCCATATAAGATAAAAATAAAATGATAGGTATTTAAGCTCTTATTTCACTAGCACTTGGACACAGATCTTTAAATCTTAAACAGCATTTAAATCCTAAATAGCAGCCAATGTCAGCATTGGTTACTGACACTGTTATAGGAATCTAGTCCATTCTTGGACTTGCTCTTAGCAGATGAATCACAGAACCATGCAATCATAGAATTGCCTGGATTCAAGGGGACCTTAAAGATCATCTAATTCCAACCCTCCCCGACATTGGCAGGGGCATCTTCCACTAGACCAGATTATTCAAAGGCCTGGCTTTGAACACTTCCAGTGATGAGGCACCTGCAACTTGTCTGAACAATCTTTTCCAGTGCCCCTTCACCCTCACAGTGAGGAATTTCTTCCTAATATCTAACATAAATCTCCTCTCTTTTAATTTAAAGCCATTGTCACTTTTTCTACCTCTACATGCTCTTGTAGAATTCCCTCTTCAACCCTCTCATAGCCCCTTTTATGTACTGGAAATCTTCTCTAAAGTCTCCTCAGAACCTTCTATTCTTCAAGCTGAGCCATCCCAGCTCTTTCAGCCTGTCTCCACAGAACAAGATGAATGCCTCTACAGTTTGATAATTTCTTTCTTCTAATGTATAGCTTTATTTCTGTGTTTATTCTACAGAGTTGGGAAGATAGTCTTAATATAGAGATCGGTAACATAGGCTAATATGTCATTAGAGACATTATTAAGCAGAAATTGTTGAGACAAGAAAGTAGAAATATTTTAGAAAAGCTGTTTACACAGCGTGAGATGGTTAATAGCTGATAACTTATTTTAGCAATTTTCCAAATGTATGAAAAAGGAATGTATGGTTAAGAGATGTAAATATATGTGACAGTTGAGGTGCTGTTGGGTGCCAACTGTTAGCAGACATCTGCTTGTGAGTGTCCATTGCTGTAACTGAATGTAACTGTGACAGAGAATACCTTTAAAGCTCTGCAAAAGATTTATGGCACTATTTAATACTGTCTTCTATGTCTATTTTTAAAATAGCCTGCTGTTAAACCTAGAAAAGACTTTTTTTTTTTTTTCTTTTTCTCTTAATGTGTTTTCTTCTAGGTGACTGAGATTATCATGAGTATCTAACCTAACAAGACAGGAAGTAATGATTTTGTTTTGTTTGTTTGGGGCGGTTTATGGTTTTGGGCTTTTTTTCCCTTTAGTTAGGACATCTTATGAGTGGAATCCTCGGTAACCAGAGAGAATAATCATAAAGAAACAACTTCTATATAAACAGTATTTACAGTGAATGCATGCAAATGGTCATAGATTTTGATGCAGTGAATCAATACATTCCTATATATCTATATCTATATATCTATATCTACAGCTACATATCTATATCTATATGTTTATATCTATATTTATATCTATATCTGTATCTATCTATATATCTGTATCTCAGCTTCTTTATACTAGTATACTAGCATTGAAACAGATATCTACCTTAAGTGTTATTAACCTGTGCAGGTTACTAGGTCTTTGCATCATCAGAGTAGATGGGAATTGATGACTTTAATCATTGATCTTCACCAGTTTTGAGAGTTACAAGCTTAGTTCAATATTCAGGCTTATCTTCCCTCAAATAGTTTAACATTCAGAGCTTCCCTTGAAGCAAATGAGTAGTACAGTACAACTATTCTGGGATTTTTCCATTATTAATGAACCATTTATTTTCAAACTGTGGAAGAGAAAGGAAGAATGGATCCATGGCTGAGGTAATATGTCCATAACAAACCCAAAACTGATATAACTTTGTTTCTCAAACAAATGATACTTTTTAAAGCAACTTTAGGATCAGATTTAGTTCCGCTCTTTAACCTAGATTTTGTTGCAAGGATAGGTACCATCAGTGAGCTCATTTCTTAACAGACACAGTTCTTAAAAACTGATAGAGCATTCGTTGTTTCTCAGTAGGTGTACCCAGCTTGCTGAGATTTTCATTTTCATAGGGGTCTCTTATTTCTATCCAGGATTTTCTGAGGGGAAAAAAAAAAAGTGTATTTCTGCTGTTCACTGCATGAGCAATGCTTGTACAAATGAAAAATTGTGTAGCCTGTCATGGTAGATTTACTGTGTTTATCTGAGCCATGTTCATATGAGAAGCTCAGAGGCTTCCTTGTGGTGCATGTACTGCGCAGGTGATATATTTTCCCTTTCACCATTAAGTGAAAATGGCATTTACCAGAACATTCTCTTTACCCTCCAAGACTTTCTGAGACACTGCAACCTTTGCTAGTCAAGGCAAAGAATTAGAGAAAAAGAACAAATTGGAAACATCATGTGATATACTAAAACAAACATCAATATCTTTATCTTGAGTATGACATTGTCTTAATGTACCTGTACTTTATTTGCATTACATTTGCCATCATAAAAATGCTAATCACAGCTTGAATTATCTTGGAAATATTAATTATTTAAGACTTGTGTAAGTGCTTTCAAAGATGTCACAAAGTGGTGTATGTTTTCTGGGTTAACTTGCTTATTTGGTTATCTTTCTCAAGTTATAGGATAGAAGAGCTGTGAAACTCTACAAGTGTCTAAAATTTTTTCTGGACTATACTTGAGAGCTTGGAGTGACAGTAACTTTGTAATGCAATATTTAATGCAGTATTTTTAGGCAAGCATAGCCTTAATATCTATAAATGCTTTAAGATAGAAGGCATTGTAATAATCAGGTAAATTAAGGGTTGCTCTGGCAAAATGTTTGCTTTTATGTAACTCTATACTGTAAAACATTCATTATAAAATCTTTTCAGATTTTTTGCACCCCATTGCATGCCTAGGAGTGGCTACTTGAAAACAGAGGCTGGACAAGATTAAGAGAATAAAAGCAGATATTTATTGAAGGGCCTTCAAAGGTACACCTTGGGCAGGCAAAAAGTTCCCAAGAGGCTTCACCCAAAATGGATCCCAGGTCATGGGTTTTTCACACTTTTATAAGTTTGGTCCATTTGAATATCAGGGTTAATACTCCAATTACAATTTCAGGTAGCAATGTAATTACCCCAAGTTTGGTCCACCTTTCCAGAGGTTCAGTTTACATATTTCAAGGCCTGGGACAACAAGATCTCCTTGAGTACACGCCCAGAGAGGGTTTGTTATGTCTAACAGTAGCCAACAGATAATGTGAAGTTTTAGAGTTACCCGCTATACCAGAACAGGGTCTGAAAATATAAAAGATAAATCCTAAGGCATCACCATTAGTTCCAAATGCTTCAATAAAATATCTGATATGTTACTGGCAGAGCTGTTTCTACTCTTTTCCTCTTCTTTCACCTTTCAGACTCCTTGAATTTCATGACATCATTTTAATATTATTTAGACTTAGAAACAAAGTTTCCAACAACTGTAAAGGGAGTAGAGAGGTCATGTAAAATATTCAGGGACAATTGTCTAAAATCTCAAGAAATAGGTATTTTTATTGTCTCAAAAGATCTTTTTGCAGCAGAGGTCAAACACCCAGAGAGTGCCTCCTCTACAGTTTTCTCTTTGGGGGCATTTGCCTCCTTCTTTATCTTCTCTTTCCACAAGGCCTTTCCCTCTTCTTCTTACTCTTCTGTCTTTGCTGTCTCCTCCTTGTGTACTTCTTACTGTTACAGTTATAATATTTTCATTTGTTCCAGCAGCTTAAATAGAAAATACTGGGGTCAGCCTGAAGTTGAAATGCTCTTTCTTATACAGAAGTTAAGAAAAAAGGTTGACCTTTTCAACACTTGCTTCTACATTTCCAAGAGCTATGAAAGGGGAACTGTGCAGACCTGGATGACACTTCCCTGCTTAGTAATCAGTGTTTTTGTTTGCTCTATGTGAACAAAGCAAATGCTTCATTGGCTGCAACTTCAAAAATCTGTAGGTGGTTAGAATAGGGAACTACAGCTACAGAGATTAAATAATTCTTTTCCCCTCAGTTCTAAAATTTTCAAAGATAATTGATGCAGTGTTGATTATTATTATCTATTTTCTTTATGAAGTAATAATAATAATAATGATGTTTCAAAATTAGACTAAAACAAAATTCACTATACAAGCACCCCTAAATTTTGGAGGAGAAAAGATTGGAGGAAGGAGATTTTAGAATCCTCATAGGAAAATGAGGCTCTACTGTCACTTTAATGAATTAACAGTAAGACCTAACATGTCTTTATTTGCCTGTCCTGACTCAGGACTGAATTTTGTTTCCAGCTTTACAAGGAACTAGCTCAAACAACATCCAGTAGGGATGCACTTCTTTCCTGTTCCTTTATTTATCTTTATGAAAAATATGAACATTCACTGGAACTACTACCCCCAAATTCCATCTGCCACAGAAGATGTGAAGGTCTGGATAACAGGCCAGCAGTTCACTTCCACATTTGTCAATATATATTTAAGTAATTAAGAAAGAGCAATGTAAACAGGAAGGACTGAAAAAATCCTGTCTGTTTATCTCTTTAGTATTTGAGGCTTTCATCTTCAGATTCAAACTTTAAATTACCTAGGGACGTCTGGAATGACTATTTTTGTCTTTAAAAGTTTGGTTTCTTTGCTTTGTGAGTTGATCTGTTATGTGTTGAGAGATCTTGTTTATAGGTAAGACAAAAGATTTTCATCTCTCTCAAATAGGAGAAAACAAACTGATATCTTAGAATCTGCGGGAATGCACTACAGGCAGGGCTGTCAAATAAAAGGGCAACAGCACTGCCAGCTCATGTAAGCAAAACAATTACTTCCTTTTCTGAAGCAAAACAGTAAGAAACAATGTTAAATTTATTTCTTTCTGGCCTAAACAAGATTAAAAGGAGATTTTTCAGTATTTTTGTGGAACAAAACATCATTTCTTTCTGTGATAATGGTCAAAAGAGTTTGTTAGGAAAAGACCTGCCCGGCACTCTTCTGTGGCCATCTGAGTATCTCTTTTGTAAAAGCTGACAAACTCTACTAATGCACCTTGTGTACCACTCCAGTCAATGAATAGGTGCTGTAAGATCACAAAGTCCTGCTAATATAATTAGTCCATTTACACAGATTCTTCATCAGGGAAGGTTGAGTTGGAGATTAATTCAGTAAACTGCACATATACAGATGATGCATTCAAAGTGAGCTGGCTGCTGTCATTGCAAGGCCACTATCATCTTTCAGAAGTTGTGATGTCGAGGGCAATACTTCAATACCTTGAAAAAATGTAATATGTTCAGTCCTTAGGGGAGGAATTCTGGTTGCATACTGAGATGCATCCAAGAAAGGCAAAAGCTCCAGGAAAGTGGTTGTTCCTCTCTTTTCAGCTTATGGGAGGAGACCTGTGCGAGTCCTGTGTCCAGCTATGGGTTCACAGCTCAAGGGAGAGAGACAAACTAGTGAGAGTTCAATGGAGGGGCACTGAGGGGAATGGAGCACTTGAAAGGCTGAAAGTCTAATCTGGATTTCATGGTGCAATGGAATTTTTAAGTGGATACAAAAATATATTTAAATCACTGCAATCAACTTTTTAAACACTTTGGAATAACTGCTAGGGGAGCTATAACACTTATATGTGCTTTGAAGTGTGCAGGTGTTATCTAGATAATTGTATGGAAAATGCATTTACTTGGTCTTACTCAAGAGCCAGAATCCTGCAGCACATCAGGACAATGAATAACAGGATTAGGACTTTCTCAGAGTACTTCTTATCCAGAAATGAGTGCAGTTGAAGTCTTCCTGCTGAGTAGAGTTTCAATGATATCTGATGTTACATTTGCTGTTGCTGTGGATTACTGTAAGTACTGGAGTCTGGATCAAATGACATGCTTACAAAGTGAGGATGTACTATATTTTTTCCTTTTTTAATCTCAGAGACACAAAATTCCATTAGTACATTTGTTGCTGACTCTGTAAAAAATGGTTTGTGATTCTGAACCAAATTCATTAGTTCCTTTAAACAAACTGCAATAGGTAAAGACCCACCACTGGTAGATAGAGGTACAGAAAGTTAAAAGCAGTCATTCCGAATGTCGATTTTTTTCCATTTTAAACATTTGGCCAAAATGTATGATTTTCCCCTTCCCTCAGTAAATTTTCTCTCTTCATGAGAAATTTGTCACAGAAGAATGTGGAAAATTGGAAGGTGGAAAACTGTCCTAGAATCTCAGATAGATACGTGGAAACTTAGAATCTCAGAGAGTATAAATTGCCCTTGACTTACTAGTCAACAATGATCTAGACCACATTTTTTTTTCCCTCAGTAGTGACATAGAATGTTAAAAGAAGAGGAACATGAAATGATAAACATTAACTCCATAAAAAAATCAAGTAAATATTTTAACTGAAAATAGTCACAAATTTAAGTGAGTCCAGATTCATCACTTTTTAATGCAGCTGACTTTTAAGATACTCAGGCTTGAAGCTTAAGCCAAAATGTGAGAAATGGAAATTTTGTTTTCAAAAAAAAAATCTGAATTGAAACAACTAAACTCTACTTTACTCTTTTCATCCCCAATGAGTCAACTGCATCTTTAATGTCAAGATAATTCCTTGGGTTTTATAATTTCAGAAGCTCTAAGACAGCAATCATCTGTAAAATACAAAAACTGAAAGCATTCTTTAACACAAGGTGTTTCCTTACAACATGAAGACTCCCTTTGAGAGGCTACTCAGTGCAGCCTCTTAGATTATGGGTATGGGCATAGTGAATTGATTTGCCAAGCATCCTAAATATTCTCTATATACACTAAAATTTCCATCTTAAATTTTATATTAAGACCTTTATTCCTTTCCACTCTCACTTTGGTGGGTTTCTTTTGGTTTTTTTTTAAGAACATTCTCTCGCTCTTAACTCAGGTTGATATTAGATGTGAGAAACAGGATATTTTCCATATGTGCTCAGAGTACTGCACATAAAACAGTGAAGAAATCATGTCGCCTTTCCCCTCCTTCCCCATAAATCTTTTCAATTTTATAGGCAGATCAAGGAGGAAGTAACATTGCTCTCTGCCACTGTAACTTTGTGGTAATGCCATGCTCCTACCACAAATATTTGAGATTCCTTTCTCTCATAGAGGCAGACCTGTATTGTCCTAGCATTTGGCTAATACCTTCTACCCTATTTGGATGTTGGATGCTCTTTTTATTTATCTTTGTTCTGCAACACACGTGGTTAAAAAGCTGTAACTGTTGTGTATTTTCATTGTTCAGCTGTTGGTATTTTGATTCAATAGAAACTTCCTCTCTTTACCTTCCCAGAAGTTAGCTAAGAGAGAGCTCCTGGAGAGAAGTGCCAAGAGCAGAAGAGGAAGAGACGGGGTGAGTTGGGGTTTGCAGTATAAGCAGACACTAGGAGGCATTGAACAGAGGCCCAGACCTCAGTGGACCAGGAAACAAAAACATTATTCCTGTTGCTTTGAGATGACTGTGTAGAGTTTGTGAACTCAGGGAACCAGTGGAAGTTACTGGAGGAAGGCTGAGGCAACCATAAACTGGACAGAGAAACAGGGAAATTACAAAAAGTTTCTCTGCTAAAATAAAATATTCCTTTCAGGTAGTTATAGAGAGCACTAAGGTCGCCTCTCACCCTTCTTTTCTCCAGGCTGAAAACCCCAGCTCCCTCAGCCACTCTTCATAGGATTCTTGTTCCAGACCCTTCATTGACCTTGCTGTCCTTCCCTGGACACTTATGAGATGATGCAAAAACTCTGACTCCTGTGCAAACTTTATGTTGTTTTGATACTGCTAAGTAGCAAAGGAAATGGAAATTCTTGAAGTTTCTTATCTTTGTGAGTCAAAGTGTATTAAGATTTGTGATATATAGACAAGATAGAGAGAAAAAGATTCATTGACTGCTATTGAAACATTAGAACTTTAACCAATACTCTTATTATTCTTACAACATTTTCAGGTGTTAAAATTTATATATGTATGTGAAATTTATATTAGGGTTTATGTGATAATAAAAACTTCTCTTTAAGTTGAATGTGAGGCTGCATAATTTTATAATTATAGCAAGGAGAAGATTAATTTTATTAGCCCTAGAATTTGTTAAGTTTTTGCTGAGAGTGATTAAGAACCGTTCAATGTCAGAGAAAGTTGATAAATTCAGAATACATGGCTTGCTTATTGTCATCAGTCTTTTAATAAAGCTTTTTGTTGTGCTGAGGCTATTTATTGATTAATATACTCCAGATCTTGGTGTAAATTTTGTTCCTAGTCAATATGCTTACTTGTCCTTAGCCATTTTCTTTTCAGTTTTAAGTTTCCTTTGCCTTAGTTCAAAGGAAGTTATGACGTTTTTATATGATTTCAGGGCACTCTAAAATCATATTAATCTATTTTTTGAGAGTGGCAAAATACTCTCATCTAAATTGTACCATCCACTTGCATAACAAAGTTGTAAAATTGTAAAAACAAAAGTTAAAATAATAAGGAAAAGGCACAAGCAACAAGGAAACTTGCACAGCTGCTCCAAAAGGGTCCCTACTAAAGTGGAGTACAGGTTATTCCTTGTGTATGGTTTTTTTTTTTTTCGCTGCATTTTCTTTGTGGCTGGGATGTAATGCCATTCATTTCTTTAAAAATCGTTGCTAATCTGATTTAATGATTTTGTGATGTCATTTATATTACTGTGCCTGACATTGACATTAAAATTTTTTCTGTTTAGATTTTCCAAACTGAATTTTGTGTCTTGTCAGTCTTTATAATATTATTAAAAATGTGTAAAATGGGCCAGAACCGTTTAGTCTTTGATGGATGTTTGGAACTGGGAAATGAGGTATGACCTGCATGATACAGAGTGGAATTCAATAGAGTTAACAGAGCTGAAGATGTCTATTTGAAAGAAAATTAAAGAGCGTTCATTCCACATATTATGTTTTAATAAAAGATGAACCTTGGCTTTCTGTAAGTCAGCATGGATTCATGAATACCAAGAGACATCTGAGGAGCTCTGGCTGTTAATTGAGAACCTTCAGGATTCCACCTTTTGTTTTCTTTGTCCTTCACATGGAGTATGTGTTTGATTGTAGAAACAACAAAACCTGTTGTCTGTATTTCATTCTATGATTACATTACCATTTTAAGACAGATAAAAAGTCTGATTTAAGTCTGGTTTCTTCATATTTTCTTCCAAGTGCAATGGTTATAAATGGATTAAATGATGCAATTCATCACAAATCAAGTTTCTCTGGTTTTGTGTTGTAAGCAGTCTAAACAAAGTGCATAACAGTATCAAAGGTGCTTAGGTCCATATTTTACAGCAAGTATTCAGATTCATGATTGAGAGAAGAGGTTCTCTTTCTCATCTTGGATATTCAAGGCTCATTTTGAGCTTATTTATCCAATTCTATTCTAGGCTAACTGGCTGAAGTTTGCAGATGATGAATGCTCTGAGTTATATGACATGAGATAATAATGTTTAACCAGAAATCATATTCTGATATTAAGCTGTGATTTTGGGGGAGGGATTTAAAACAATTAAAAAAAAAAAAAAAAAAAAAAAAGCAGCTTATTTAATTCTGACACTGTTATTCTAGAGCCTCTTTTTCTTGTTTTCATGTTCATTTCCTGCTTTTCAGTTTTATTACTATAGATGCTTGCAATAACTATTGTCACCTTTGAGTACAAAATCGTGGCTTTAAAAGCTACTTTTTACAGGTATTATAAGATGTAGCGAAGAACAGAAAATAAGATATTTTCTGGTAAGCACTGATTGTGCTAAGATGAAGTCACTTCTTAAAAATTTTTGAGTTGTCCAGTATTCTAATGCCATTTTATCCCATTACCTCAACACCGTTGTAATTCGTACCTTCATGCTCACTGTACACAAAGCCATCTCATGATGAGCTAGCTAATTTAAACCAAGAACCTGGTTACTGGACATAACGCTTGTGTTGATCCACTGTTTTTCTTTTTTAGTCTCTATAGTATTTTTTTTTCTGATTGTTTAACATCTCAGTACTAATTCTGACTGTAATTCTTACAATTATTTTAAACAACTCTTCAATCTAACTGGAAAACCCAGGGCTAATTGTGATTTGGGGTTTCCTTTTGTTTCGAAAGTGAGTTTATGAAAGTTTTGATATGCCTGAACAATTAAATGCCAGCTAACCATGGCTTGTCCTTGTTTTGTGTAGCTGTGTGCAGCACTCTCCCATCCAGCCAGCAGCAACAGTGCAGATACAGTTTTGGGCTGGTTTTACTGCTTTGATTTGCTCTCTCATCCCACTGATGAATGTTTGAGTGAATGGCTGTATGGTACTGAGTTGCCAGCTGGTGTTAAACCATGACAATTTTTAATTCAACTTCTGCCTTGCTGTTGCTGATAATAACTTTTAAACCAAGAAATTTTGATTGTAGTTCAGTAAAGGAATTTTTTTTCCTAGTTTACCATATCTTTCTGTCTCTTGCTAGAGGTGAGGTTGTAATGAGGATCTAGCCTTTCTCTTCTATAATTTCTGCTTGGGCTAATATGGAATAACCTAAGAAATAGCTGCTGCACAAAATGGAAGTGTAGCATTTAATGTCTCTGGTTTTGATGTCATGGACCAGCATGTCTTTTGAAAAAAAAATGCAGGCTGTTAGTCTTTGATCATACAAACTCTCCCAAATGAGCTACTCCAGCGTTTTAAGGCCTTCAAGGGTAAGCAGGTTGATACAGGATTAGCATATAAATATGGGTTTTCTGTGTTCTGACGTTTATCTTTATTCTTCCATATTGTGTAGCAAGGAAAAATGCCAGGGTAAGATCCAGTCCATTTAGGACTAAGATTTGAGTGCCAGGACAGAAAAGTGACATGCTGACTGGCAGAGATATATCAGCTTTAGTGAGAATGTCTGCCAGAAGCATCTTGGGTAGCTTAAAGCCTCATAAAATGGTAATTACTTTTACATTTTTGGTAGAAAACAAAAATCATAGCAATTTATGCATACAATGGCTTTAATTAGATGTAAAAATACAATGTGGAGAGTATTGCAAAAATATTTTGGGACTGCAGCTCTAGGAGGTATCAATTTAGGTTTCTTCCTACAGTTTAGTAATCTATTTTGTTTGCTGTCTTGACTTAGCTTTCTTACTCTCTTGCTGAACTCAATATCTAGGTATTAAACAAACAAAAAAAATATTAAAGGCAATAAATGTATTTATTCCTGTTTCTTATATTATTGAGTCATGATGACTTGAGGAAAGAACAGGACAACCATCAGGAATGTAATCTAATTCTGTTTTATTGAAGTAAAAATCACACCTAATTAGAAATAATTTTCTTTCCTGCATCACTCACTTCCTTTAGAAAAAAGAGAAGTAAAACAAGTTCACTTTCTACTCAAATCATCTAGATTCCTTGGATTGATTCAGCGTTCATTCTATATGCCAGGAATTTGTGAAGAATTCTATACATAATCAGTGTCATGTTCTTTTTATTCATAACAAGATGAAAAGGCCTAATGCAAAATGAATTTTAATGGGGTTCTTCAAAGCACGTAATACGCTACTAGTTGACATGTAACTTGCTACATCAATTTGGATTTTATGCCTTAAGACTAGGGAACAATGACACACTACTTGTGCTCACATTACATCAAGCTGTACCACATTCACACTAGATATGTGGTGAATTAATCTGTTGCAGTTTTTCCACCAGCAAATAATGATTACTCTAAAGCCATTATGATTTCAGCCTTTTCTTGACATTTGTTGTAGTCTCAGTGACATGCTATTACCCTTGTCACAATTTAGAGTAAAACATCTCTCATTCAAACACCATTCATTACCCTTGGGCTAGACTCACATTCAGTACATGTCAGTAAAGGGGCAGGAGGTCAAATCGCAGTAAATTAGCTGTCCTTTGTGAAAAAATAACTCATCTCAGAAGATAATTTACCTTTAAACAACTGTAAGATTTCCACTTTTGTAGAGTTGGATTCAATTTGGGCTGTACCTGCTTGCAAAACATGTTTACACTATTTTTATGTTTCCTGGATTGTCCCCAAGTACCAGTTAGTGCATACTCATCTCTGTATGACATGGTCTGAATGCATAGTATTGTAGAATCAACAGCAGCTCTGAAGTCCACAGCCTGAACTGCATTTTGATTCTCTTCTTCTACCAGTGTTAGAGTGTGAAATATTGTTTGGGAAAATATAAACTCTTCATTTTATAAATACTCTCTTTTTTGTACCAAATGAAATCAACTCTTCTTTGATTTTCATCTTTGAAGCTGCCTTGTATTAAAAAATAGTGTGGTTTTACACTCTGATTGTAATCCTGTCAATGTAATCTATACAACTGGCTCAAACTGGAATTTTACGCACCTAGTTAAGTAGTTCTCATGAAATATATAGATACATCTAAACTGTGTATTACTTCCTAGCCTGTAAGGCTGATTTTATGGTGTGGCTGTGCCTCAGATTCTTTCTCTGAAACACCTGGGTGGTGGTTCAGAGTCTGTTGCTTTCACAGAACTTGAGCATGCTTGGTGGCTTGGTTTCACAATGGATTGGAGTTCTGTACAATTTCTATATGGGGAGAGGCTCAGACTGATTATGTTCAGTGATGATATTACATCTGGATCTTCAATTTGGTGCTTCAAACCCTACGTTGACCCTCAGTGCTGTTGATGCTGTTTAGCTGGGAGTGTTATTGAGAAGGGTCCTCCAGTGGGACTTTTCTTTCCACCCACTTGTACAGGCTCACATTCAGCAATCCCAGACAACCCTGTGGGAAGGCATGCGCAAGAAATATAAGGGGAGGGACTCATGTTCCTGACAACTCTCTGTTCTCAGCTTGAGTTCAGCAAATATGAAAGGAAAACACTTTGTGTGGTTTGAACTCTCCAAATAAGTCTGGTCTTCTGTTCACTGAGCAGGAGATCTTGCTACTGGAGTATTATATTGTAGGCATGTGGTCTTACTTCCTTTGGGCACATTTTAAAGGAAAAGAGTTTGTTTTGCTAAGTTTTCTACAAAGATACTAAGGCATTCTCCATGGAAAGTGCCATTCCTGTGCTTCTGAATTCTTGGCTGACATAGGGTCCCCGCTGGTCTCCTAATGACCTAAGCCATGTCTCAGCTTTGACCAAGAGGTTACTAAAGACATATCTTTTGTTCAGAAACTCCTGCTGACTCTTAGCAGTCTTTTTCCAGATTGCTCTTTTACAGGACTGTTTCTTCCTCAGTCATAAAGACAGAGGATAAGTGGCTTGCCCAATGAATCTGAGAGTCAGAGCCTTCCTTCATACGAGCTGTGAAAATAGTCATTTTTTAAAGCTAACCATAAAAGATCTATATGCCTTTTCCAGATTTGAATCTTTAACACTTGACTTACAATGTATAACGACTTCTTTCAGACTCATTAAAATCAAAGCAATTTGGGGGGCAGTTGGTGAATTCCCTTGATACAAACCAAATCTTCATTCTTCGATTTTTGACTATACCAATGACATTAAAGAAAGACAAAAATTTAAGTTTTTTTAATCACAAAAATTGCATATAATTTAAAGAAAAATACAAACTCTACAAAACACAAACTTCATCTTTTGACATTATTTAAATTACACTTGTGTAAAAAAATTGAATGAGTCACAGAGACTTGAAAATCAGGGTTTGCAGTAGAACCTGACTGGATTTTTACAGTGTTTTTAATCAAGTTTAATTGTTGTAAGCTGAGTGATCTATGAAAGTCTTACCTTTATGAGAGGCTTGTAGGTGTGGGTTTTGCTGTTGTTGATATTTTGAGCCAGAAAGAGTTGTGTGTAATTAAGGATCCAGGGGTAAGGTGAGATTTTGTGTTCATTGAAAGGGACTTAGCAGGGATTCATGTGGAGTGACACAATTTTGTACATTAGGATAAGAAGCTTATATTCTTTCACTGTAATCACCTCCACATGAAAGAAACTAGGGCTCCATACTGATTGACTACAATTTTACATGGCTGTGTTGTTGAGCACTGAGTATATTTGGTTCTGCACTTTTCCCTAAAAACATTACATTTTCTCACCTTGTGTGAGTTGAGTGCATTCATTTAAAAACAAGAGCACTGTGAAGATTTTTACATTTCAGACTGAAATGCCATACACATCATATTTTCTCAAATGTAAATATACATGTAGTATGTTCTTTCATCCAGCCAAAGACACAATTTGAAGAAATGTTGGCTGAAGAGTAAGTAATGATATAATGGAAGCATACTTATCTGTAACCACAGAAGAAGTGCTGATGTGATGTTATATAAATTGATTTTTAGAAAAATATTTCTTAAAATATAAGGAGGGATTAAAATCTTGCAAGTCTGTAGAATTGACAGCCAGAAAGTCATATAGACTAGCCACTAAGAAACAAAAAAACAACAGCCAAGGTGTTTGAAAGTCAGGACCTGGCTTACTATTTTTAGGTCACTGTCATGTGATAGGAGATGACCAGAGTCACCATCCCCTTTCTCCGGTGGAAGACAGGAGTAAAGGAAGTGTGCAGACATAGTGGGACCAAACACACAGACAGCTAGGATGTGCCTGGGTATCCTTTTCCCTTGCCCCTCAAGCAGACAGGTGCCTTAAGGCACCTTTCTACTCTGATTAAGCCTTGAGTCATTTCTGACTTCAGGGTACTGCATGCTGAGCGTGCTGATTGTCATTTTCTCACTTCAGAGAGTACTGACTCCTTTAGATCTTTCTCTGTGGTGTCTACCTCTTTTGTATAGAGAGCCTAAGCAAATTCCACTGGAAGGGTGAATTGCCTATAAGTTACACATATATAACTTACAGTACTTTGATACTCAACTTTTGGGTAACTAAACTATTATGGGAACTGGCCTACTTTTCATATTGACCTTGTTAGGAGTTTTTCCCAAAAGTTTTGTATTGTAACCCCGGAAGTGCTTTCAAAATCTAAAGTATTATGGCAATAAAAGGTGGATCATAATTTATATGTCAGCAGATCAGGGTTTAAAGGGTTGATGGCTCCTATTCCTATCTGATCTTCACTGGTAAGACAGGAAAGAATTTCTGACCTGGGAAAAAATACCAGAGGGACCGTAGAAAAGACAAAAGATTTCAAGACAAGACAAAAGACAAGACAAAACTATGGCTGATGTGTGCTGGCAAACAGTCCAGCTGTGAGTAGGAGATTAGGCAAGAAGACACCCAGAGGTACATTCCAACTCAACATTTTTCCTATTCAGGATATGATATGATATGATATGATATGATATAATAATATCATATCATGTCATATCATATCATATCATATCATATCATATCATATCATATCATATCCACTATGAAGAGTTCCAGACCTGTAAGAAAAAAACACAAAGGAGAATCTCAAAGACAGACTGTTACTTAAGGAAGAACAGGAAGGACTGCATCTGAAGAGGCCTAACTGGAACGGTAGTAGTTTGGATTCTCTCCTAAATGGGTTCTTGAACTTCAGGACAACCAGTAGAGGAACTGTTAAAAGCTGTGGAGGTCAGATCATTCCTCTAGCAATAAAAATGTTCAAAATGGAAAAGGTGTTAAGATAGAGGTTTATGTATTTAAACAGCAGCAGAGAGAAGGACACTTTTGTAGACTCCGGCAAGATTCCAGGCCTCAAGAAAATGAGGGTTATCTGCTTGCCTCCTTGCAAATACCAGCTGTCTGAAACTCACTGGCCTGTGAAAAATAAGCTACCTGTACAGGAGTACTATAGATGCTAACTAGATTAAAGCACTGTGTAACATCTTTCTTTGGAAATACCACTTGCTGAACTGGGCTCCTCCATTCTCACCATGTCCAAAAAATTGAAGGAAAAGCATGGTGACTGAGTACACCATGAAATGTCTGAAAATTTCCCTTTGGGATGTTCTTGAACATAGATTAAGCCTGAGTTAGCTCTCAATCATGAACAATGACATGTCTGAATTTGAACAGACCGATGCTTGACTGACAGTATAAACTTAACTTACCAAGTGTCTATAATCTTAAAAATACCCCTTATTGCTCTCTGTAATCAAACTGCACTATCTCATTCTTAATGAGGTTGTGTCAGGAGAATGAGATATGCTTGGGTAAATGTATCAGGAAAAAATCAGTACCACTCTAAAGTAGGTCCATTATTAAATGAGATGGAGAATTAAATTACTAATGACTTCAAAATGGCTGAGATAAAGAAATTCCATGCCAAAGCTGCCTTTAATAAGAGAAATAACATTAGGTCAATTAGGAGTGCTGGAAACCCCCCACAAAACTGTGAATTAAGTGTGAGAACAGTTAAGGGAATAAAGTTTTGAACATGACTGCTACTACCCAGTAAAATGAGGCACTCTCTAGTGCACCTGTGGTACTAAAACACCTCTTATCCTCTGCACTGGTTAATACTGGGACTGTATTTTCCAAAACCATCTTAAACTGTTAATTCTATCAAAAGAAATACCACAACAGTGCCTTGGCCTCTAGGTTGCCTCATTCATACCTTTTCTCTTGTCCTGTTGCCCTACCTGTTTTGACAGAAGTGTTTATACTGCCTTGTATCTAACTGCATTTTTGTAGTTTTCCACTGGGACAAATAACTTCTACAGTGTAATGAAGTTTATTAGCTTGAGTGAAGGTAATTCAACTGTATTGCTTCCACAAAACAAACCAATTTGTCAGTTCAGGTATGTCTTCGTGGAACAGCATTCATTGTACTGTTTAGATTTACTCTAATTAGATGTTAAGCTGAAGATTTCTTACTGCTCTGGAGCTGGCACTGGCTGCCATTTTTGCTCTTATCAGATTTTATTTTAGATGTTTCCTCCGTGTTGTGGCTTTCATTCTCTCCTTGTCTACTCAGGTCATTAAATGCTACCTGAGTGATTTTTTCAGTCACACTCTTTTGCCTTTCATACACCACTTTGAACTCTCTCTTCTTTTTGAGGAATGTGGTACATTAGGAAGGCTCATTTGGAAATGAAATGCCCATTTTTTTTTATCATATTTTTCATGCTTATAAAAGTATGAGGTGCATTGGCGTAATGTAATCTTGAAACAATCACCCTGAGCAGTGTGAAATGTCTTTCTTTATTGAGGATTTCCTGTTTTAATATCAAGGTGATTAATGATTGTAAGGGTCAGTAACTTAGCAGAAGCTAAAGTGCTGGGTGATAGGTTGTTCTCTAATCCTCAGTTTTTGAGACTGAAAGACCCAATTGTTATTTATGCAAAGGAAAATACTTTCAAGCTGCTTTTCTGGTATCATTGGTAGTTCTGTTTTTTGATGTAAACAAAATAAGTTGGGTGATGAACACCAGAAATGTTAAGGCCAATAGAGATAATTATACTTTTTTACTGTAGAACCAGAAATGAAACAAACATTGACTTTATTGCAGTATTTATCAGTACACTGAACTCAAGATTTCTAATTTACAAGGATCTCTCACACTATTCTAATTCTGCCACAGAGATGTTCCAATGAAAGCAGGGCATTATAAATCAGAAGCAGAGAATGATCTTTCCTAGAAGAACATTTAAAAGAAAAAAATCAAAGAAACCAAGAACAAAAAAAAAAAAAAAAAAGCAAAAAGGAGCCTCATTTTTCTGCCTCCCAGATCATTTATTTTGTTTCTAAGACATTTTCTGAGCCCCATTCATTAGCCATTCCTCATCTGGTGTTCCTGTTCCATTTTATCTCCCCCAGAAACACTATTATTTCATACCAAGAAATGGTTGCTGATTAGGGAGGGGAAATCAGAAGATGAGAGACTGCAAACATAGCCTTTCTGCTCTCAGATATGGGGAAAGAATGCCAGATGGTGAGGGAGCCTTTCCTTGGAAATTCAGTGGTGGATAAAAGGACAAACACAATATCAAATACTGAGAATTATCTGGAAGTATAATGGAAAAAGAAATGGTTTTCACGCTGCTGTAGAAACAAGGTGTGTGGTTCTCTGCATATAGATTTCAGTAACTTCCTTGTGAATCCAAAGCTCTTGTGCACTGCATACTTTGTTGAATATTCAGAAAACCTATAAAAATGTCTCAAATGTCTCAAATCAAGACTAGCACCTAGATATGTCATTAATAAAACATTTTGTATCTGTTGCTAAATCTAATGAAATCTAACAAATGATAGAGAATGATTAGTAAAAGGTCAGACAAAAACTTAGAAAATGTTAAGCACATTATTTTGGCTTCTCATTTGCATTCTAAGACTTTGGTGAATTTACATTCTTCTTTACATTGCTTTACATTAAAGTAATGGCATAAGGTAGCCTTCTTATAAATGAAAAAATGGCATGTACTCTGTATCTTACTGTTGAACATAGTGGTAATATAATTAATGATGCCAGGGAAAGAAGTTTCAGGGAAATGATCAGATTTTTACTAGATCTGACAGAAATCTAAGAAATGGGGGTTAATAAAAATGAAGATCCTGAATTTGACAGAAACACTTTGATATCCTCCTAGAATAAATGAAGATTGTTAAAGTATTCTTAGGAAAAGTCCTTAAATACCAGAACTAAGGTCAGCACTGAAAATTGTAATCTGAATCTCCAGTCAATTCACCTTGTCAGGAGAATCATGTTGCATTATATGCATCACCTAAATCATACTATAGCATGTTTGAATCAAATTTCTTAATAATCATGTTTTGGAATTATGTAAATGTTCTGTTCAGAGCAGCAAGAATAAATCAGTAAAACAAGAATAAATCAGTGAAAGTACTGCTTGCACAGTCTTGTAAGAAGTTAATTTACCCTGTAACTCAGGTTCTGAAGGAAGATTGCTATGCCCAGCAAAGAAAACTGACATTTCCTTGCAACATGTATTGAAATATTTTGAAGAATATTTAATTGCATGTGTGTTGTTGAAAATTCATGGTTTTTATTTCTTTAGCAGCTTTGATAACAAGAAGAGGTGAGGAAATGTTTTTTCACAGTTTTCAAAATGTCAGAGAAAAAATTAATTTTAGTTTTTTATGATTATCTAGACTTCAAAGACAAGAGAGTGGTAGGAATGCACTCACTCAGGGAAATCAAGTGTAGGCATCCACCTTCATACTAATGAAGCTTGTTACTAAAATCACACTGTTTTTCTCTAAAATTATCTAATGCCTATTAAGGATCTTTAGTATTATTTCAAGCACATAGAATTTTGTACTGAATGCTCACACTTACTGGTGTCTCTTTGGAGATTTAATGCAGCAAAGATATGCTAACACAGTTAATGGTTTTTTTTGAAATGGGAGAAGCTCATGCAAAGGGATTTATTTATGTTGGTATCTATAAAGCCATGGGAAAAAATTCCTTGCTGATGTAAATTCCTTTTTTAAAATTTATTGTTCATGTATTATGCAACTACTGGAATGTTAAATATGTGGGGGTTTTAAAAAAATTATCTTTTTCTCAGACAGAAAATTCCAGCTTTATAATGTGACTTTAATCCTAGCCACTGAATTATAAAAAGTAAAAAAATCTTTGAATTACCAAGGTGTAAATTGTACAGACAAATAATTTTTGAAATGAGAAAAACTTAAAGAAAGATTAATTTTACTATCTAGTGTATTTCTTTCACAGTATTGCATGCATGATATCAGCATATTGCAATACAACAATCCAGAGCTGAATGAATACTGTCACTTTTATATTTTACACACCTATTTTAAGTCTTAGTCTTTTAAGCACAGTTTCAATTGAATAACTGCTCGTTCATGCTGTGTGCCATTGCAAGGCTGATTTTTGAAGTTCATCCAATAGTGATTTAGAAATTAACTTAGAAAGACTGTAATTGATTGCAGTCATAAAGTGCAGCTGTGTACAGAGGGAAAAAAAGCAAAAAAAAAAAAAAAGGTCTCTTATGAAAAAAATGTGATTTAAGACTTAATTGAGATCTGGAGCAGTTCTAATTATATTAAGATTTCTCCACCTGTTTGTGTAACGGAAGAAAAGAGAAACATTTTCTTATAATTCATATTCATTAATATTGTGATTCAAAATATTCAATTTTATATTTTATGTAATAAAAAAAATGTTCAATATTAAGTATTATACAGAGCAGAATAGAGCTTGCAGCTTGAGACACCTAGATATAGGTGTCCACATGCAAATATCTGTATGTTTAGCTGGGTCAAACAGGCCGTCCTGTGCCTATATCGTGGGTACTGCTGGGTATTGCAGGTGGCACAAGGTGGCTCTTTTCTTGGCAATTGAAGCTCAACCACGTCCAGTTCAATTAATGCCTCCTAGGTAATGGCTCAGCTGTCCACTCACCAGACATCTGTTTTAGGGTGAGAGTAATAGCTCTCTGGGGCTCTATTCACTTGACTAAACATAGGGATCTGTTGTCATCTGGTACATCATAGAGATTCTGAGGCACCATCTTACAGTTGTAGACATACCTTGGGGCATACAAGAGACTGTGCAGACAGTGGGGATACCTCAGGGCATGTTAAACAGCATTAGATGTCTATGTGTGGGCAGTTCCATGCAGGCTCCATCAGCTGGATTTTGTTGCCTACACCTAGAGGACTTTGAGGTGGGACTTATTTGCCTGAACACAGGTGACCTGTGTTACGAGACGCACCAAGATACATCTCCAGACCTCTTGATACTTCTCTACAAGGTGTGGCTTCAGTTCTCACCAGGATCATGCAAGTCACACAATGGCATATAGAGTGACACTTGATGCTACATTGAGATAATTTAATTGTGACCTTAATTTCATTTAAGAGACACCCTAAGCATTTGTACTAAACTGGTGAATGTGAGAAGAGAAGCAGAGGAGACTCTTACCCTTAGGGAATGGCAGCTAGAGGCCAGATGGGATGGCTTTTCACTGGTAATGGAACTGTTATTTTAGATCCTTGATAAAAACTCCAGATGTACACTGCTTATAATGAGTATTTTTACACTTAACTCTCAGGTAAAACCCTATATGTAGATTCCTAAACACAGGTGTCTTTGTGATCTGAATTCTACCAAAAAGGAAGTCTAAAAATGTCTATGATAAAAATGGTTGTCAGGACCCTTTTCAGAGAATAGTCACTAGTGTTATTTTTTAAACTAGCTTATAAAATACTATGCTAGCCTCTTTTAATATGATTTCCATCCAATACACAGTGTTTCTCTAGATTTGTGTTTATTTAACTCTTTTCTACTACAACATTATGTTGCGGTGGACCCCCCTGGTCCCCTTCAATCCGGGTCCCTGCCACGTGACTGAGTCGGGTCTGTCTGATGTTCAGGCAGCCCGGGCTCTGATCTGGTTGGTTGTTTGTCCCATCTCCGCCCCTGGTATCCCCTTTCCCTCCTGTCTGTGACAAAACCAGCAGGACACAAAGCTCCCCCCTCTTACCTCACCGACTCTGCCCAGGTCGGGTGCTCTGTCCCCCTCCAGGACAGAGGGAATAAATGACTTAACATCATAAAGGAGGTTTGAGCTATATTTCTCTTCTCAACTTCTGCTTCTGGTGAGTAGCTGTCCCTGACACTGGCTTGAAGTGGAGCTGCACAGTTGAGGGATATTTAGGCTGTTTGTGAATGGTCTAAAGATATTCCAAGACATAAGGAGGAAAGCTCACCACAAAATTAAGCAGTGGACAAGTTATTTTACCACCAAGAACATTACTTGTAATTTCTTCATCTGCAGAATAAAGCCAAGATCTCTCTTCCACAGAAATGTATTTGGCTATATCTGGATGCTAACTCTAAATTAATACATATTAAGTCTCTCTGGCTTCTTTCAGCCTTGTTTCCCAAGACCCTTTGGGTACAATTAGTCCAGTTCATTATAGGGGAACATGGGTCTCCTTGTGATGTTCTATGTAAAGAACAAAGCTGAAGGAAGCATAAAATGATATGCATTTTTTCTTACTGCATGTCCACAAATATAATCATTATGGTAATTCTTCAACTATCTTTTGCTTACATTTGGTGAGACTTTATGGTTTTGTCCTCTTTGAATTTAAGTCCACAGGCAGTAGTAGACATACCTCTCTACTGCTAAACTGATGTCCAAGGGCAGGGTCTGACACAGGACTCTGATTTGGTGTGTCTGTCTATGTGTTAGCCCACTTCACATACCTATTTTGATGTGCTTCCACAAGCCATCTCCAGATGAAATTTGCCTTAAAGGAAACTAGCCATAAGCAGTGTAAATGTGTGCCAGTTTGTGCAGGACTTCATGTCTCTCTTTCATTTAGCAGCACAGCATGTAACAACAGTGACTCTAACCCTTTCTAAAATATTCTGTTTTCCCCAGGACAGTCTTTCTAAGCTGCAATTCATAATAGTGATTCTTTTCTTCACAATGCAGCTGTCCGAGCAACATGTTGTTATGAGATTGAGACTGGTACAGCAGCTACAGTCTACCTCATAATGAAGCAGAATGGGGTTCACAGGTGCCAGCTCTGACAAGGACTGGAAAGTCACAGTGTAGTGATAGGAAGCCTGCCTTCTGTTTAAGTAACTCTGCTTTAGAAGTTCTTACAATTGCTATTATGTCTAAGATGCTGAATAGGAACCATAAAATTCTGTCATTGTCTCGCTTTAAATGGCCACCTTGACACTTGATCAAAAAAGAATTACACCTGTCTCTCTTGAATTATTAGATGAAGAGCGTGTGTAGTATGGAAATTTTTAAAAATGGTATTTTATATATGTAAAAATACCACAGGCACAGATTTAATTTAGTTTTGTTTGAAATCCAAGATAATTAACCCTGGAATCAATCTATTTTGGAGATAATGTTTTCAGCTGCAGCTGCAGGCAGATATTTTAGTTTCAGACACAATAGCCATAGTTAATTATCCAGTCAACAATAATTCTATTTAGTCTGAGAAGAAAAAAGCCACCCAGGTTTTAATTTTCAAGCTTTAAATCAGCAGATGCTGGAACTTAATCAGTCTTTGTCTGATGAGAAATTAAGCACTGTCCTTAGATAACAGATTTCACTCCTGTCTTCTAGGGTGAAAATTTAAGTTTAAATTTGTCTCAAAAAACCCCCCAAATGGCATTTTTAGTAGCTATAAGGAAAGTGATATGAGTTTAAGCTGGGAAAGGTCATGAATTACAGAAGATTACACTTGGCATGAAAACACCTTGAGAGGTTTCAGCTGGAAAAGCAGACACAAAAGAACACTAATCTATTTCATCACAAATGCTTTACATTTAAAATGCAAGGAAAACAATTTTTTTTCCCTATAAAGGAGGTTCACTACTCACTCTGAAATACCTAGCAGCATTGGACCTTTAACACAAGAATTGAAACTCTTAGGCAGCAGGAACAGAATAAAACTAAAATTATAATAGGTACATTGGAAGGAAGCTTTTGCTTTCTTATGCAATGTGCACATGATCTGCCTGATATCATCTTCAAATCCCTTACATGAGAAGGAAAAATGTACAGTAGTACTGCAGAACTATTACACAGATAGTAAATATCTGGAAAGGAAAGGGCCATAACATGAAGGCAGAATACTTTTGGCTTTTACATTCTAATTTTCTTTTCTTGTTGGGAAAAAAAACTCCCCAGTGTTTTCCTTCCTCTCCCTCAAACTGTCTAAGGTGACCTGCAGACAAAAGCACCTGGTGTGTGTTGTGATCTTCTTAGAGGAAATCATGCTTCTGTGTTGGATCTAACATTCATCTGGCCTAGGAGTTCAGGTTTCTCTGTGTGAAAACCAGGGCTTGTAGGAAAGATGGACATATGAGCAGGAACCTGGCATTATAAAGTGTTGGGTTGTGGAGCAGGTATGCACATCATCAATGCTTTTTTAATTTGCTTGGTTCCTGCCTGATGGAGGAACATGTCAGTAGGTAATGACTGTTGACACTCAGCTAGGAGTAAATATGTAGAGGGTGAGGAGTTCCTGTCATTTCAGGATTATCTACAGCTCCTGGCAGTCTAATGAAGCTGAAGCCATCCAAAGACCCATGCTGTTCTTGCCCAGTGTAGTCAAACAATTACTATATTGAGTGAATTTTGAAGGTGATAAGCTTTTTCTCCATTTGCCTCTTTATGTCTGCTTGACTGCAAGAGTGCTGCCATTGGTTTGACCTTTCTTCAAGACAGAAGGGCAGGGGACTTTTTAACCTCTGCTCAAAGAATCCGTACCCATTTATTACAATATGCTGACTTTCCACAATTTTCAGCTCCTCTGTCCTGTTCAGTATGACTTACACTACCAAAACCAATGGGTGCAATTTCTTCCCCTTATCCCAACATGCAAACTAATATTACATGCATTTTGTATCTTCTCCTTTTCAAAAGTGTAAAAATCCTCATTTCCTCCTGAGCTAATGAGAGGAGTGAGGTATTAAGAAATCCTCTTCAAAGTGTGGCTTCCTGGAGCTCTCTTTGTTGCTTGTGACATGACCAACCACAGATTCACTTAAATGCAGCTTCCCAACTACAGGACTGGGTCTAACAATGCTTTGCAATAAGTGTTTTGTCTATGTGTTTCACTGTGTCAGGGAATTCTTTATTAAGGAGATGATATAATCATTAAGATAGTAACTGAAATTAGTAGTCTTAACCTATGTTTAATTCATGGAAAATAAGACATCAGGTGCTTGGGAAATTTGGGACTACCTTTTTGTAGGGTAACCTTGAAAGGGCTGGGGAAAAATTGAGCTAAAGAACTATGTAACTAATAGATCTATTAGAAAAAAAGATATTTGGAAAAATGGTGATTCTTACTTTTTAAATACATTGATTCTGGGTGTAATAACATCATGCACTTTTTGAAGGGAACACACGAGAGTCAGGTAGCCACAGAACACATATTTTTGTCCAAAAATTGGAGAAAAACCATCAAGAGTCAGCTAAGGTGAAACATTATATTTCTTTTTTAATATTAAAAATGTGTATGTCACTAGGTATTTTTGCAATCAAGTCAGACTTGAGCAGAGGCTACTTTCACTTTACATGTCACAAAACATATCCTTATGATTTCAGTCATTTGCATGTACCAGTGCTAATTATAATTACTCCAGTTAAAATATTACTTTGGTTGTTTTATGCAATTTTTTGATTAATAAATCTGTAAAGCAATCTGCAGATAGAAATATGTATAATTTGGATTAGTACTGAATTTTTTGAATAAAAGGAAATATTCCATTTGGCTTAAAGAAAACAAATTACACATATATGCTAGCTATTTTTTAAAGCAATTTTGAATATGCATACCTGCTGTGCATATACTTCTATATAGATTAAAGGGATTATGTCTTTTATTTTTTTCAATTCAAATAGATAGCAATAGCTCAAAGTACAAAATGAGTTAGAGTTTACTGTGTCAATGATCTGCGGATTAAAGACTCCCCAGGTATATATTCGTAAGGTAAAGCAGATGATTTCTATGGAATCAGACTAGGCTATCATGGCAAAGAACTGCAGATTAAAGATCACTTGGAATAGTTAGGATTGCAGGGGAGCAAACATAATGGGTTTCCTATTGCCAAAGTGTTCTCAATTACAGTTTTTATTTTCTGTTTTTTTAAAAAATCGCAGAATAGATTGAAGGTGAGTGTAAAGGCTTTCTCAGCTTGGATGGAGGTATTGAGGTGTCATTGAAGATTTGAGTCAGGTCAAAATCCCATTCAATGTGATTACTACATGTATAAGAAGACTGGAAAGAATGAGAAAGCATCTCAGGTGTGTTGGGATTCCTCTGTCTTACATTAACAAACACTGATTGATTCAGACCAGTCAGAGAAAAAATTACTTTCAGAGGCCATTTAGTTAGCATGAGTAGAAAGGATCTTCTTTACCTATGAAAGGCTTTAGTTCTTGTTTTTACAACACAAATTTCCCAAGCACCACCATGGCATGAAGACAGAGCAGAAAGAGAGGCCAGTAGCAGCAGAAGCCTGAGAAAGTCATGGGTAGCCATAGCCTCTACTGAACATTTGGAAGAATGGACACACAGTCAAGAGGGTAGATCACACTCAGTGAAGAAGGAAAAGCAATTTACATGTTAAATTAATTAAAAGAATGAACAATATTGTACAAAGGCAAATGGGATAATCATGAGTGGTGTACTGGCAATACAGAGTATCTTGTTTAAACTTTGCCAAAATGCAGAGGGTTTATTTTAGTAAATTATTTATTTTATGTGAAGGCTGCATTGACACATCTGAAAAGCTAAAGGCCCTTCACATGTACATCCTACATGTATTCATAACAATCATAACTATTTTGCTTGGGATTTATTCATAACTATAGCAAAAGAATGAACATGACAGTCATTATTTTTCTGTACATGATATAGTGAAAAACTCCCCCACGTTCATATCATGGATCTTTGCTCTCTGTTTACCATTCCTCCCCTCCTGTGGGCCCATATAACAAACAGTTGCACTTCTCACAGAAAAGTAGAAAAAAAAAAGCCATATAGTATTAAAAGTTAAGATACAGAATTTTAAGATTTAAGAAGACAACTTACACAGGACTTGATCAGACAGCAAAGATTTATCTTAAAATATGTTACACTGAAACCTGTGTGTTACTGCAAGCAGATATTTAAATAATATTGAAGTTAGAGATGTTTGCATTCATTGGTGTTTTCATGATGCAAGACCCTACCTTTGGTGCAGTGTGATGGAGCACATCCCCTGGAAAATCTATTTTGAAAGTCATAGAAGTAGAATAAAAGGTAAGTATAAAAGAGTATTTTTTAAAGGGAACTAGCAGAAGTTCCTCGAGCACTGATTGTTTCCCTGAGTACAGTAAATATCACTGTTAATGCAGTAAAAAAGCAGTACATGAAGTGCATTGGCAACAGAAGTATCCCCTCTTATAACACTTGATAATATAGAAATGGCAGACTTTCCAGGGACTTCTTATAAAAATTGAACTCTGCCTGAGATTTCTAAATTTTTTTAAAGCAATTTGATGTTGTGAGATGAAAAAAAAAAAAAAAAAAAAAAAGAAAAAAAAAAGGAAGTATCCAAAGCCATGATTTATTTTTGCTTGAGGCTAATTAAGGAAAATGAGAGTGTAACTTTTGTAATTTGTGAATATTGGCATGCATGGTCAGTCAAGGGGGAAGAAAGCTGAGAGCTCATAAAACACAGGCCATCTGTCTTCTTTGCAGATAATTAAGTATAGTACAACCTGTGGCAAAATGACAAAAGTATAGACATTCAGTATGGGGATATTAAGGAATATGATTTATAAGTAGTTGGTTAATAATTATTTTTCATACACCATTCAGATCACACTTCTTTTCTCTTTAAAACTATTTTCGAGGAAATACTATTGGATGGTAGATAAAATTCAAGAAAATACGTTTTTGATCATGTCTACAATCAAACTGTAATGAAAACGTTCAGTTATTTAAAATAAAAACATTTCATAGTTGAACAAAACTACAAAAAAGTTGAACATTGAATAACTTTCCATAGTTTAACAAAATTTTTTAAAAGGTTTTTGTTTTTTATAGTTAACAATAAGTCTTCCTCAAAACACCTTTTCAGAATGGAGAGAGAAGTAATAAAGAATATATGTCTATTTTCTTGACTGTGTTAGGGGAGTCACACTAAAGGACACTAAAACTTTTCCTAAACATATTATTTGAAATGTTGTTAAACTGATGTGCAGTGACCCAGTGAGGTCATGTTTTTCCTGGGGTTTTGACTTTTTCAGCCCAGTGTGCTTCACAGCTGAAATTTATTTGATTGTATTTTTCCCTGTAGGATGTTTGACAGGCAAATGAAGGCATTTCTATGTCCTGAAAGCTCAGGTGCCCTACAAAACTCCTCATTGTAAGAAACACCAAGGGTTCCTGTGAAGCCTATGAAGATGGTATCACTACTCTGTGGAAGTTCTGCAAAGTTCTGCAGTAAATGAGTTGGGTCCTGGTTATGAAGATTAGCCCTGCCAGTGAACTTTTAACTCTCTATGTCTTTCAGAAGTTACTGTCATCACACATAAAAATATATATAGACTATTTGAAGGTGAATGTGTAAAAGATGCACAGAAATGTAACTAAAGCAGAATTTTGGTAGTAGAGAAACTGACTACTAAATGTGCTTAGGTATTTGACATATAAGTCATCACAATAATGTATAAAGTGTAAAGGAAATGCAATTAAATTTGAAGTGGAAAAGTTGGGTATGTGCTCAGTCAGTATTTACAGTCCATTAGTTTTTCTCAATGTGACAGCAGTATCCCTCAAAAGCAATGGATTTGCTACTTAAACTTTAAAATCACAGAGAAAAAGCATTACAAGGTGGCTTGGGTGATTGACCTTCATTAGTCATTAACAAAATTTCTTCTGCTGCTCACTGCTTTTCTAGGCATTGGCTAGTGCCTTGCATTTTTCTGCAGAGCTCTGTTGGCTTTGTCATCTTATTTTCTTATCCATTGCATCCCCATTCATCTCTTTTGATTACTTCCTGAATACTATGCAAATCTTAGATTACATTAGATAAAATAATAGATCACAAACGTATTGGTGTCACAACTTTTTAAAATCTTGTCTTCTTCTCTGTATCATCTAAAAACACAGCCAAATCTTTGGGGTTTGTAATCACTCTCAATTATAAATGATATTTTGTACCCATTGCAAGTAAATTACTCCTTGGTTCTGGAGGAAATAAAACCCCACAGCCCCACTAAACACATAATTTGAAAGCTCTGACAAAACTTAAACTCAACTGTCTCCAGCTTTTAGGAGCAAAGTGGAGTTTATACAATCAGAGCAGATAGGTATTTTACTGGGAGCGTCTTGAGAATCAGCCCTTCTTCTAGGCCTATGGATACACACAGAATTAATTTCACAACTGCTTTTCAGACTGATGCCAGCTATTGCAGCTCTGTGCAGATGCCAAAAGCAGTCAATATACAGAATGGTAGTAAATTTGCTCTCCTTTCTGCAGTGCTATAAATCACTGGTTTAGCACATACATGGCAATGGTATGCAGTTACTGTGTCCTCTCATCTTGTGCTGCTGTATGTGTCGGAGTGATTTTCTACTTCTGTAAATTAATAGACTCTTACTTATTACTAGATTCTTGACTATTTAGAAAATACATGTGAATATTTAACACATTAGCAGAAGAACAGGCTCTTCTGAGGAGACCAGTGATTCTTCTAGTAAGGTATGATGGCTCTGAGTGTAGCATCACTGAGCTGATTCAGATGAAGATGTAAAATCATACATTCTGACATCTGCAGAAAATTTCTTCTGCAATGAAAGGTGCTTTGAACTATTAGTGTCTAACCTGTGGGATTTAACATATCACTATGTAGTTTTGAGATGGAAATCAGGCTGGTAAGCTTTTGTGGGTTCTGCCTTTACTATGCTCTTATCATGTTTAATTTACAAGGTACTGCTCATCCATTTTAGATATCTTCCATTTGGGAAGTAGCTGGACAGTGAGACAGTGCAATCCTTTTCCAGAAGTCTTTACAGAGTGCTGATAAATTTGCAGTCCTCTCAAGTATATCTTACTGAAGGTTTATAAAAGGAGATTGTTGCATGGGGAGGAGATCACTAGCTCCTATGAAGCATGTTAACCAAATCACACATCACGCTAAAGAGTTAGCACACTCAGGTGAAATCACCTCTGTCTTTTAAAATAGCATTTTTCATCACTGAGTTATTAAAGTTTTGTCTGTTGTCCTGAATAGTCTTTTATTGACTCAGACAATCCTATGTACCTTCCCAGCATGAAATTATGATAAAAGGTTGAGTCCTACAGAGATCTAATATGTCCTTGAAACGGAAAAGGACCTAGGTTGCATTTCAAAAATTAATACATATCACAGAAAAATGAATTGACTTTGTATTCCTTAGATGATCTGTGAAATAATCTTCATTTAAATGAACAAGAGATTTCTAGCTCCTACAAAGATACAATTTTAATCTTACTTTTTTTTTTTTTTTTTAACTTCCTTTTCCCCACATGTTAAAATAGTGTTTTTGTTAAGACAATGAATGGAAATAGAATAGAAAAGCAGCCATAAGAGAGCTCTCATAAACAGCATGGTAACTAACACAGTTTTACAATTTTTTTTAGGACTCTCAGAATCACTGAAAGGTTTATTTGGCCAGATAATGTAACATAAACCTAGAGATGTAACATTTCTCTTTAATACCAATTTATACCTTTAGGACATGACCTAATGAAACTTCCCCATGCACACATGGGGAAGAATGATAGCAGCACTTATGGTTTTACTTGCTTTTTGAGTTCAAGAAAGATTATCTAAATTTCTCTTCTGCCTTTACATGTGCTATAATGATTATTTGAATTACTGAAGTGCCAATGGACTCAGCCATGAATAAGACCTTTTTTTAGATACCACATAAATACATTTACCTCCAAAAACCTGAGTGGTAAGAAGACTGATGTATGCTACAGCCAGATAGTAAGGAAAAAAAATAAACAGGGTAAAATGAAGCATTGTCTATAAAGAAATAAAAATCAGAGATTGAAGACATAATTTTACTAAAATGTGAAATGACTGTGTCACAATAAAAGACAATGATTTTTTGGGAGTGACAAAAAACTAATGAGTACTCAAAAGTGTGCTAGTTTTGGATGTAATATTGTTAATTTTTTTCATGGTAGCTGGTATGGGGCTGTGATTTGGATTTATGCTGAAAACAGTGTTGATAACATGGAGATGTTTTTCCTAGTGTTGAGCCATTCTTATGAAGAGTCAAGGTCTTTTCTGCCTCTTGCTCCATTGCAAGGAAGCTGAAGGGAACACAAGTGGGACTGCTGACCCCAACTGACCACAGAGATATTCCATATAGCATCATTCTCAGCATATAAAGCTGTGGGACAAAAGAGGAAATGGGGGAACGTTCAGAGTGACAGCATTTGTCTTTCCAAATCACCATTCTACATGATTGAGCCCTATTCTCCTGGAGATAGCTAAGCACCTTCCTGCAAATGGGAAGTGGGGAATGAATTCTTTGTTTTGCTCTGCTTATGTGCACAGATTTTGCTTTAAACTGTCTTTATGTCAACCCTTGAATTTTCCACTTTTACCCTTCTGATTCTCTAACCCATCCCCAAGATGGGAAAGTGAACAAGTGGTTCTGTGTGGCTTAGTAGACAGCTGGGATTAAATCACAACAAAAGGGTAGGACTGAAGCTAAAGTGTGTTACTTACTCAAATATGAAGCTGGAGCTGTTCTTATTTTTTCTAAGAGACAAGTGGAAGGTTTATTGCAAAAGAAAAAAAAAAAAGGTATAAATTTTGCACAAGAAATGGGGCCCAAATTCAATGAGTTCCCTCCAAGATATTTTATACGGAAACATGGCTGAGAATGCAGCCCATGCTTCCTTATAAGAAGATGTTTTGGAAACTTCCTCCCCCTGAAGTTCCCTGGGCTTCTTTCCCAAAGTACTCCCTGTGCACTCTGTTAGTGGGAGAATAAAAGGCCCCCTGAGCCCTGGGATCTCATTCATTATCCCCTGTTACCAGACCAAAATGAATAGTGAAAATTAGTAATAATTATATCACATTTCTGAGCTTATTAGCAGTACATTACAAGCTTTTCTGTTTCTTCATTCTGTGGTTTCTATAGAATCCTTCTTGCTTTAGCAAAAGGAATGAGTGTCTACTGAAACAGGAACTGTTCCCATTTGACAGTATCAATCCCATAATTCTTGTATTGCTCCTTTCTCAGCTGGTGGTCTCAATTTTCCCTTGATTTTCTTCAACACAGTATTTGCCCAAGACCTTGTGCTGAAGCAATGACTGAAAATAAACCTCTCACCTTAATAATAAGCTTTTACTCATTTAGTGCAACAGTTTGAGGATATTATCTGCAGAGTGCACGGATTTCATTTTTGAGACTGAGAGTTCTGCTTCTGCCTGACAAATTGCAAACTTTATTTTTACTCCAAAGACAATCATTGCTTTCTCACACTAGTTTAGCTTGAACCTTAACTAAAATTCAGAAAGGGTTCTGATCCAGGACTAAAAAGTATTACAGGGCTTAAAATGTATCACTTAAACATAATTGCTCTGACAATAAGTTAAATCACATGGAGGAGAATTGTTTTGTCACCTTGGCAATAAAGTCATTTGGAAAGGATCAGAGAACAGCTTGTAAGGCTGATCAGGGATTGACCAGGCAGAGCAGCTAAAAAATTACAAAAAAAAAAAAGCAAGCAAGTAAGTTGTTTGATCTGCTTTAGTCTTCTTCAGCAGTGAAGGATGAAGGAAAGCTGTTTGTCCCAGGGGCATAATAAAGCAGAGAAGGGCAGAGCATAAATAGGTTCTAAAGGGATTCCAGAGAAGGGCTAAAACGGAACAAAATACCTAATGTTTTGAAAGAATGTCCAAAACTGTGTATCTTTCTTTAATTTCTTTATAATTAATTTTGCTTTATTCTTTGACTAAAAGCAATAGTATGTTTAAATTTTTTTATCTGTTTTCTCCTCTTATTCAGTTGACAACATGTTTTGAAAAGTATTTTTGGAAACTCCTTTGCCTATCTTTATTTTTNTTGAGTGTCTATAATGTGCCTTCTCTTCAAAAGTAATGCAATCTGTTGGAAAGAAACCCAGTAGGCTGAAGCTTAATTTGTATTTCCTTCTTCCTTGACAGCTGCTCATTTAATAAGAATATTGAACAAAACCTTACAGCAACATCCATAGACCAGCGACTAGAATGAAGAAGAATCACATAGAATCTCAGCAGACCTGAACTTTAAGCTATATTTATCAAACAAAAATACAACGTTGAGACATTTATCAGGCTATTTTGATGTGTTTTCTGATAAGTTATGCTATGATTTGAAAGTGGTTGTTTGTTTGTTTGTTTTTAATTTTTTTTCAGTTATGGATTTAGGTTCATAACTTTTCCAATATCCTAAATTAGTTTTTGCAAATGTAGAAGCTATGGATGCATTAAACTTTAGGGATTCACCAGCAAAAAAAATCACACGTCCAGTCTGGGTAATTCCTCATTTTACAGTGTACAAAAAGGGCAGAATATGACCAGAACACTGGAAAATGGGCTATTCTGAGGAGTTAAGAATGAAGAGGCTCAGCAATAATTTAAGCATGTTATGTAAAACACATCTGGGATATGGGAATTTCAGTTATTTAATTACAGCTATCACTAGGTAAATCAGTTTACAGAAGATACATGAGCCTGGAAGACTGAGATAAGTTTTTGTGTCTAACCTTTGCTGTCTGAAAAGTTGATGTGTTGGGTAGAAGGCTAGATGAATACTAATTGTTCCATGGTGTCTTGAAAGGCAGACTGGTTGATATTTTGGCTTTGATTTGGATGTAACTTAGCTATCTTGTGAGACTGGCAACCTACTAATTCTCAGTTGCATCCGTGCATGCTGGAGGACATACACGAACAATTCTTTTTCCCAGATGTTCACCGCTGTTTTCAGCAGAGATTCCAAACTTTAAACACTGGTACTTTGCCAGAAATTCAAAATTCTGGACACTATTTGCATATAGTCAGGCAGATGGCAGGTGCCTTCATTGTTAATTTAGAAGGTTACAGCTCCTGGCTTAAAATATTCCATCTTGATGTTTGTATTTTGAAAAAAACTTTCCTTTTGTCTGTGGCTGAAAGTCCAAGTGTTTTGGTAATAGGTCAAATAATATACCTATATATATAGTCCATAGAAACAAAAATACTCTTATGTAAATGCCCATATATATATCATGACATCTTGTGCCATTTGTATTTGTGTGCACTTTAATATATCTATGTTTATGTACACATATAAAAAATATATTTGTTGATAAAAAAATAAAATTATTAATTTTTTGTACAGGAATTAATAAAAAATACCTTTCCACTTTCAAAGTTTGCTAGTCTTGATCTAAATATAAATAACTGATGCAGGTTTTAATTTTATCAAGAAATTAATTTATTTTTCTGTACTGCTGCAAATTGATTTTGAGCACAAATGGACTCCATTTGTTGCCAGGTGATCAACTTTTCATAATTTAAGCTTCAGTGTGGACTGAAAATCTAAACTTTGTCTGTTGGCTGCAATAATGAGACCATCACATCAAAATAATAGCTCTGATATAACAGAATATCTTCTTTAAAGTATTTTGGAGAGGCATGAAGAAATCTGCAATGCATCCAAATGATTGTGTGCTAAGCCATTTGACATCAGAATATGCTCCTGATAGCTCATTTAAAGTCTTAAGAATATGGTTGATTATTTTGTTAACCTACTCAGTAAAATCACTGAAAGTAAAAATATTAATAAAATAGAAGTGGATTTAATCCTTTCTTTCCTTTCTTTTTATGTATTTTTCTTCTAAATTTTAGTGCACTACACTTGTCCATTACACAAAATACACGAGGATTTTATCGACATCCTTTCTCAGTACAGATGCTTGCAGCAGTAAAACATCAAGACTATGACCTTAAGCATTGTTTTTTTCTCATCAGGTTCATTGAAGTAGGTGAGTTTTCCTGCTTCAACTCTTGCTGTGATATAGAAAAGCCCACATTCAAGCCCAGGTTTTTTCATACTTCTACCATGTAGAATCTTTGTGAATATTATTTTAAAAAATTACCGAAGCTCATGGTAAAAAAGATGTTATTGTTTATAGATATTCATGTGAAAGTCCTTTGGCCACTTTTCTTTTCTCAGGCAGAGACCAAAAAATGTGAAAAGCAAGTGAGATAAAGCACTGAAACACCCTGAGCTGAACAGTCACACAGCCTGAAATTTTACATCATCCATGCAATATCTATAAAAATGAAGCAGGGAAAGGACAGAGTAAAATTTGATCTTTTAGGAGTTTCCCATTGCATAGCTAGAGGTCTAATGTCCCCAGTTTACCATTTTAGGCAATCAAAATTTTAGTTATATTTAGTCTGCAGCTACACTGGCTGCAGGATCTATCTGATGGCATCCCAAAGAGCAAGAAATATGATCATGTGATTGTTTGTGACACAATAGTACCTGTACCAAAGACTTGGATAAGGAAAAGGGAAGTAAAAGCAGGCTAACTAACTTCAGAAAAGAGTTTAAAAGAAGAACGAAAACAAAACCAGTAAAGTTTGGTGGAAATTTATTTAATCATGCTGCAGTTGTAGATATTAAACTCAATGAAGTCAATAGAGATGCATCACTTTACCTGTAATTAGGTTCTGTGCCAGTATCAAGTCTCTTGCCTGGCAATACAAATACAGTGATGCTAAGCTGCAGATTGGAGACTTAGAGCACAATTTTCTGACTAGAAATAAGGTGATATAAATCAGAAAATATATGCAAACTCTGGAGAGTAACTGTTAGGAGATTTCAACCTCACTACATGTTGGGCATCTCCATTTCATCTTTAAGTCCAAAATGTACTTTTATAATTTGCATGAACTTTCTGAATATAAAACAGGCCATAGAACTTCTCTGAGTGGTTCTATATAAATTTCTGGGTGTATATTTTATTTGAACCATAATGTCTCACTCACTGTTAAGATGACGACTTTGCACATTCCGAGTTTGTGTACTGAAAGTGCTTTTATGAGAAACTGACAGTTTTATTTGCTATAATATTTAATTACAGCTTGATTCTATGGGAGATTTTTAGTGTTGTGGGTTTTTTTAAACTGCTTTAATATTATTTTCAAAATACTGCCTTTAAAGGTATGTTCGCACTTCATTAGTCATCCCTAAGCACACAGACCAGTAGAATAAACACAAGAATGAAAATCCCCAAACACCTTTAGTTTCTACAGTATATGAATCTCCATAAACAGAAATCAGTCAAGTAATCAATTTTATGATTTTAATCCTTCCAGCTAAGCAATCAAAGAAATAGTCATGAAGTCTGAAATTATGAAAACAAAAATATGCCTTGATGTAATGAGCCAGACAGCATACCAATAAAATCCTCAAACACAATAATTCAGTCAATAAAAGTACAACAACATTTTGCAATACAGTTCACAAAAAATTGAAAATGGAACCTTTTTCCCAGTACATCATGAGAAGTAACTAAGGTTCTATATGATAGGGATTTCAGTATTTTACAAATACCTTGCTCTTTATTTGTTTTTATATCCAATGATAAAATATAAAGAAACCTCTAATATATATAAGACTGTAATTATTCTCAAATTACTCACTTTTCTTATCATTTGCCATTTTCAGTAGCCTTTCCCAATTAACCTTCCTTTTCTGGGAGAGGTATTCCCTTTAGATGTTGCATGTGATCCAGTCATGCTCATCCTTTAAAAGGTGATGGAAAGAGACACACACCCCCAAAGACCAGGAATCAGCCCCTGATTCTACTTGAGGAACAGAAGAACCATCTTCTACAGGTGCCTTCATCCATCAAGGATGGAAATAAGCCTGTAAAGGTATGTGGAAGGAGAATGTCTGCTCCTTTAATGGTACCTGTTCAGAGAAGGCATGAATAAGATCACACAGAGACAAGTATGTGATAAGGGAAGTATTGATAAAAACAACCCTGGTCAGATACACTGATTAAAAAGGATATATGGAGTGTGAGGACGTTTATTTTCTCAGTTGGGAAGATAAGGAAAAGGAGGGAAAGAAACACATTTTTAAAACATGATCAATTGGCAGTAACAAAGAACACAGCCAGAAACAAACCTTGTCTGTCACACTAATTGATGGGGTATCAAAAAACTGCGAGGCAAACCAGGAGTTTGCAATGGATAGTGATGCAAATCTGAGTGTCCAGAATGTTGGAAGGGGTTCAGTGGGACTATGCCATCTGATGAGGTCATGTGCAGAGGAAAGGGGAGCAGAGAGGAACAAAAAAGAGATAGGCAGAAAGGGATAGAAAAGCAGCTGACATGTAAAATGGGGCCAGTTGCTAAGTTTGTCTGGCTGTGCCCTGCTCCTGTTCACTCCAGTCTGTCTTGTCTTAATAAATTCTTAACAATCTCTCTGCATGATCTTTCCCTCTACTCTGTGTGTTCCAGTGCTGCAAGAGCTCAGTGACAGCTACTGGAGGGTGAGCAGAGGGCATGAGCATCAGCTGATGGGAGCAAGCATCTGTATCTTCCCAGCCAGTTGTGCATAGGTTGTGCATGTGGGTCTGTTGGAAACTCCAGGCTGGATCAGCCCCAGGTTCAGGCAGGGCTATCAGGCAGGGGAAGGGTCTGTGCTGGTATTTGGGGAGACCTGGGATTCAGGGGTGTCCATGGGATGAGTGTGTAATTGCAGTGTGTGTGCAGTGAGCACCCAGATGGACCAACTGGTGAGTCAGGGATGCATGGGGTGAGTTAAGGGGGCTGTAATTCTGTCAGGGGTGCCGGGTTGGCACCAGTGCTTGAGGAACCAGTGATTGTCCATGTGCTTGTGAACCTGGGGAGAGTGGTGTGTATGCTGCACTTGTGACCTTCTGTCTCTGCCAGCCCAAGAGGAGGAGGAGATGTGTCTCTTTGTGCCTGTGTCTCATGTGAGCCCTGAATGTGGGGGATGGTGGGGCAGCACCTTGTCTGCAGCTGTGTCAGTGTCCTGTGTGTGTGCCCTGCTTTATGTGTGTGTTTGGGATATGTGCTCAGCTTCACTCCTGAACCTAAAAATGGGAAAGCAGCATCTGAATCCTTCAGCCTGACCCACTGTCTCCAGGCACTGGGCTGAGGTCCAGCACATGGGTCCTGAGTTGGCACTGGTGAAGAAGGCAGCTGCAAATTTGGGATGAATTTTTCATCTTGAATCAGAAAACAGTAGGAAAAAAATTAAATACTACACCTAGATTGCAACATATATTTCTTAACTGTGTACTAAGGAGTTAAAGATTACCCTGGGACTATGCAGTTACAGGTAGTCCATCTTCAGCAAGATTACTTAAATTTTTTTACTGAACTTACTCGCCTGCCTTTCTTCCCTTCTTTTTTCTGCTGATTATAGCCTATGTTTTGCCGTGGTTTTGACTCTGGCTAAGTGCCAGGCACCTTTGAAAAAACTATTCACTCATTTTCCTCTGCAATAGCTAGGCAGAGGAAGGGAAATTAAAGTGAAAACTTCAAGAGTTGCGACAAGGATTAGGGGAAAAATATTTTAAGGACAAAACAGGCTCAAAACTTAAACAATATAAAGAAAATTTATTATTAACAGAATTAAAAGTAAAGAAGGGTAATGAGAACTAAAATAAACCTTTACAACACCTTCCTTTCCCAGTCCTTCCTTCTTCCCATCAACAGCACAAAGAGACAAAACATGGGGTTTTGTTCAGTCTTTTAAGTTCTTAATAATCTTTCTTCAGTACTCTTAAGGAAAAAGAGTTTCTTTCTTCTGCTGTGCCATGGGAACCTTCCCACAGGAGATAGTTCTTTGCAAACTTTTCCAGTGTGGTTTTAGCTTTCACAAACAGCAGTCCTCCCTGACCTGCTGCAATATGAGTCTTTCCCACGAACAGTGCAGTCTTCCCAAAATTGCATAATGTGGGTCATTTTAGTTCAAGGGGTTTAGTTTTTTAAGGATAACCTGTCCTAATTTGGAAGTAAGGGTTCTCTATCTCTGGAAGCAAGGGTCATCTGTCTTTGTTTGAGTTCCCCAGTAGATTACAGCTTTTCAGCATCCACTCGCTCCAGCATGAGCACTTTTTCACAGGCTGCACATGGATCTCTGAATCCCCCCATGCACTTTATGAATTCTGGGGAAAAAATTTGTTGTCTTGTAGTCCTCACCATGGCCTGCAGAAGAATCTCAGCTCTGATGCCCAGAACACTTCCTCTCTCTCCTTTTCACTCAGTGTAGCCATGTTGGTTCTTCTCATGCATCCTCGCTTTTCCCTTGTCTCTGACTCGGGAGAAAATCGGTGTCCTTCCGTTTTGTTTGGACTGAAGTTCTGTCAATTGAAAAAGTTTTTATAGAGTTCTACAGTGCTGAAAGGTTGATCCCATCAGGGCTTTGCATCAAGGAATTGCTTGTCATGCCCCTCGCTGCTGGCCATGTGGTCCCTGCTGGCACCGCATAGGCCACACTGGCCACCAGCTCCACTCAGGGCCTCTCCTCACCTGGGGCACCAAACAGGAAAAGTTGCTGCTACCCTACCCTTCTGTCCTCAGTATGGCTGGTTAAAAGTAGCTAAGCAAGTAAAGTTCATTGAGAGCCACGCTGAGATGGCAGTGACTGCTTTGCCCAGCTGCATGAGTGCTCCTGGCACCGGTCCTGGCCACATGGTCTCAGCCACATGGCTGCTCACAGTGCCAGGGTGGCTCCTGGAGCAGCAGGGCCCCAGCCACTGCACTGGGAAGGGCTCTGCAACCCCCTCGCCACCCCTCGGAGGGGAGGAAGAAAGCAAGCTTCCCACAGTTTTTCCTTTCTTAAAAATGTCATCACAGAGGCATTACCAGCTTCTGCAATTGGGCTTGTAACCTGCCCATTGTCAGAGCCTTCAGCAGTTGGCTCTGCGCCAGACATAGCAGCAGCTTCGAGCAGCTTTTACGCACCCACTAAAATCCAGGCTGTGTTAAACAAACACAAGATTACTGCCAATACATAAGATGGTCTTAGAGTCCTGTTATTTTTTCTGGACTTGGAGAAACTTTGGTGCCAATACAGAGTTTTCTGCCCAGAGCTATTTTCCATGCAGTCATCCTGGGACAAGATTTGAGCTTGCAAGAAAAATAATCCAATGCAAGCATCCCCATGAGAAACTAAAAATTTATTTTTGGGCTGAGGAAAGTAAATCAATTTTAGTCAGCTGTGCATAGCACTCTGTCTCCAAGCAGATGCAGATTTCATTTTGCCTGCACACTGAGGCTGTCCACAAGGAGGCTTGGAGTTCCTTAGATGGACATTGTGGTCTCTTCTACAGGTTTCAGAACATGATCTGAAGTGACATATTTTTCATAGATTCTGGGATCTCTTGGTATTTTATTTGCCCTGAGGCTGCAGCTATGAACACATGTAGACACCATTTCCGTATCCTCTGAGGAGGTATAAAGCTCCTTGAAATGAGTTCCCCAATGGTCATGTATTGTCTTAAAAGGAACCGTGCTTTGGAGACTCAGCAAAGCAGGCCTGCATCAGTGTAAAGTCTTCAGAGTGCCTTCTGTAGGACTGCTGCTACTCTACAACTTAGTGCTTGGCTGAGGACAGATGGAAGTGGACACAAGTTTAGGGGAAAGTGAGGGAAGGAGGCAATATTGAGGCTTCTTTATGTACTACTGTTACAGTAGGAGACTGCAGATGCGAACAGGCAGATGCATTTTGCAGACACAGCAAAAGAAAACCAGTGTTTTTCCTTGTAAAAGGGGCAGGGGGAGAAGTCTGCTGTTGAAAAGAGGTTTTCAGATGGCTTGCATGGAGTTTGGGAGTAAACAGAGGAAATATACACTGTCAGTGTGGCCTGTGTAATTGAAGGCAATCAAGTGTTTGATATGACATGTTATCACTCAAAAATAAAAGATTTGAAAGAAAGCACTTTCTGAAAATATTGCTGTCTTATTATCTTGACAAATTAGAGGTTTTAACTCTGTTTTCTACTTCTAGAAGAAAAGGAACTGAAAGGCCTTGATGGACAAAAAATTGACCATGACACAGCAATATGATCTTGTGGTAAGTAAGTCCAACAGCTTCCTGGCTGCATTAAGAAGAGTGTTGCAACACATCGAGGGATTGGCTCCTTCCTCGCTGTTCAGTACTGATGAGACAAATCTGGAGTGCTGGGTCCAGTTCTGGGATCACCAGTACAGGAGAGAATTGGAATTACTGAAGTAAAGCCTCATTGGAGAACCAAATTTTGGAACATCTGTCCTAAGAGAAGATGCTGACAGAGAGACTGGATGGTTCATCCCTGAGAAGAGAAGGCTCAGGAGGGTCATATCAATGTATATAAATAAATGTCTGTTGAAGTGGGGTCTAAAGTAAGTGGAGGTAGGTTCTTCTCACCAGTGCCTAGTGAAAACACAGTAGGCAATTGACACAAATTAAAATACAGGAAATTACCTTTAAACATAAAAATACCCCAAAACTCCCAATTTTTTAAAACTTTGGAGGTGGTTGAATACTGAAGAATGTGCAGTCTCCATCTTTTCAGGTACTCAAAACCCAGCCAGGCAAAGCCATAAGCAATTTCACAGAATTATAAAATCATTAAAGTTGGAAAAGACCTCCAAGATCATCAAGTTCAACCTTGACTTAATAAAACCATATACTTAAGTGCCATGTCCAGTCATTTCTTAAACACTTCCAGGAATGGTGACTCCACCACTTCCCTGGGCAGTCTGTTCTAATGCTTGAAAACCCTTCTTTCTTTGAGCAGGAAGGCTGAATTTGATGCTCTCCAGAGGTGCCCTCCAGACTCAGCTATTCTGCAATTCTATGAAACTGCAGTGCTTGCATGGATGCTCTCACCATAGTGGAAACTTTTTTAGTAAACTGTTGTTTAGTGATTGGTTTCAGAAGATGATTCCCAGGTTCTTGGGAAGAATTGAGTGATGCCTAATTTTGTATCCAGCTGTTGGTTTATAACGCTATATACTGATCTGTCCATAGTGCAAGATTTTGTGCTGAACCAAATGTAGACTAGAATTGGCTGTGGCTGGAGAGGCTGCTACATAATATTCTATGAAATATTAATAAGGTTTTTCAACACTACATCCCACAGTTTTCTCTTTTGGAAGCTAAGGAATTATGGTCTGTTGGAGCAGAATTTGGATAAACCCCTTGGTTTAAAGGGTATTTACTAACGACATAAGATCAGATGTCTGATAACAACAGAATATCTTACTGGGATCTGTACTTTTCAGCATCTTCAGTCACACTTCAGGATGAGGACACAACATGCATCCGTAGTGAATTTGTGGATCAGACTAAGATAGGGAGAGTGTCTGACACAAGGGTTGGTAGAGCTTCTGTTCGGAGCGAGACTGATAAGCTCGAAGATTCAACCAACAGACACCTCACAAATTCCAGTGAGGAAAAGGGCAGAGATTGGCCTTTCAGGTGTAAGAACCTTACACATTAATGGATTCCCAGATAGGAGCCTGAAAAATACTGGGGAGTATGGTGGATACCTCGTCAAATGTGAGCCAACATCATGCTCGTTTCAAGAGGAGTGCACTGTGTAGAGTAGCTAACAAAGGTATCATCCCTCTATAATTGACACTAGGGAGACTGCAGATTAAGTCTGGTTTTGGATCCCCCAGTCTCCCTTTGAAGGGGGATGTGGAAAAAACTGGAGAATATTTACGGTTGTGTTCCCAATGCAATTAGGGGCCTTACATACCATATATTGTGAACACAGCTCTAAAACATGTCTCTGTAGAAAATTTGGTTTCCCTGTGTTGTGGAAGGCAAGTCCTATCAACAGACTTACTTACCACTTGTATTCTCCTGGCAAAAGAAAGAGAACTAGCCTAGGGTATGATCCGTGGTGCTGAGCCTTTGTTGGTTTGCTGAGGGCTGTGACATAAGCAAGAAAACTAGTTGTGCTCACAAATAAAAACTGAAGCCTGGGAGCAGGTACAGCTGCCATTTCCTTCTCTTGAAGGTACCAAGAGAAAAGAAAAAAACAACCAAAAAAGAAAAAAACCCACAAAACAAGCCTCTTTTGTCTGGAAAAAAGGCCAGAACTAAACCAAACCTCAAAATGGGTGAGGCTATTTCATTGCATAAACACTTTGAAAGTAAAAAAAAATAAATGCTTTGAGGTAATCACAGCACAATTTAAACATTTAACTGACCTTATCCTGAATATTAGAGGACAAGAGATAAGCTCTGAATTTATCATCACAATATATAAACTAGAAATTCATTGGAGGCTGTGTAAGTATACAGTATCCTGTAAATACAGCTGTTTGGGTACAAATGGAGGTAATATCAAGAAACTATATTGCGCAAACCTTGTGTTTCTTTTTACAAGAAAAATAAGGATGAAAATTGAGAGAGTGATAGTGGATGCAGAGATTCAAAATATAGACAGAAAGGTGAGTTTATTTTGAGGTTTGGTCGTCAGCTGCAATGGGTGACACATACAGATGCAATGGGTGACACATAGGTTTGTTTATTCCACTATGTATTTCTCTTAAATTTTAACAGCCCACCAGAGACAAGGCTCTTGTCAGATCCATGCAATAAAAAAACTTGCTTGGGATGCATTGTACATGAGCTGACACTGACCATGCTAAATGAGCTACAAGAGCACTTAATCAATTTGCAAATTCTGAAGTAAATGTATTACATGCAGCATAGTAGAGGATGGAGTTTATATTAATGTCACTGCTAAGTAACATCCACCATATAGGTAGAGTCAATTGAAGACTCTTATCCTTCTCGGTCTTCTAATACTGCTGCTTCTGATATAATCCTATTGTCTTTGGGAGAGATGACAGAGATCCAGAAAAATAACCACCAAAATCATTCAAACCTTCCCTAAAGTGAGAAGAAACCTACTATTAGACTTTTGGACCCTTTTCTTCATATTCCATCAAGGTCAGTTCTCTTTCCAGTCATATTTACCATCCACAGTACCCTTTCCAGGCCGTGGTAGTAGTTACTGTTGGGCATGTTGCCTCTTCCCCTAGAGGAAGAAGCAGCAAAAGTCAAACTGTGAAGTGGCATGATAGATTTATGTATTCAGCAGCAGTACTTCAGCTGGTTTCCATTATTTCTATCAAAGCCGAAGTAGTGATGAGAACCTGGAAAGATCCTAAACAAAGCTACTAGTCCCACAGTAGCCAGCACAGTCAATTGCCTGGTTTGCCATTGCCATTGTAGCTAGCATCTAGACTCACAAGTACAAGACAATTTCCTCCTACCCTGCACTACATTAATTTATTACACTGCAGACAGGCAATAGGGAGCTCAAAGATACAAAACAGTTTTTCAAAAGTCACATCCGAGGACCACAAGAGTTCTATTGGTAGGGCTAAGAAAAAAATGAAGTTTTTACCTCTGGTGCAGCATTGTTGTGTGGAAGGTGCACATTCTCAACTGTTGTAGTGCGGGGAATCTTTACAACAAGTATAAGACAGCAATGCACTTGGAAGGAAAGATGAAGCCATATTTTTGTAGATGTTCAGGGATTATTTTATTCCTCCAGCCCGCATGGCTGGAGTTCCCAGGCAGACTCCAGTCACGGGACCCTGCTCTCCTTCCAGCCCCCAGGCACACAAACCACCCAGTCAGGAACAGTTATGGGGCACACATGACATGGGAGCAGGGACAGGGACAGACCCGTACCCTGCAGGGTCCCTCCCCCCGGGATTTCAGGGAGAGGCACCACCACAATTCACCCTTTCTTATTAAACAAAGAACATTGGAAAGTACAGTTGGAAAAACAACAAAACATTTTCAAAGGAACGGAAGCCACTATCTTGAGTCTCCAAATGTCCAAAGAGATTTTCTTTGGAGCATCCGAAGGGAGACAGGACTTAAGCATGCTTCAGATGGAAACTGAGGAAGGGATTTTCCTTTTTGCACCTGTTGGAATCTTAGAAAATGACAGTTAATTTCTTCCCTCCCTCCTTTTCACCCCCCCATAGGCATTGCAAAGGGATTAATGGCAAATGAAAAGGACTGGTTTTGTGAGGGGAACCAGAAAGGGAAATTTGGGCTGGGCATATATGGGGGATAAAGGGACATGGGATAAATGGGGAAGGTAGGATAGGGGAAAGGATAGGGATTATAGTGATATTGTCTAGCATATCTACTACCTTTGACAGGGACACCCCCAGGGCCTGTTACACAGGCAGTCTGTGGGCCCTTTCTTCCTTGAACAATTTTAAATTCTACTCTTTCTCTTTCTTCTAAGCTTGGAACATCACCTTTGGGGTTATTTTTCACAATAGTAGATTTATGGACAAAAATACTTTCTCCAGTATCGTTTTTCAAGAAGAAACTGTAATTTTTCTTTACATTATACCATTATAAAGTTCCAAAACCCTAGCTGCGATAACTTATTCACTTTTCTGAGTTCTTTTGTTCTTGCATTCACTTTCGGTTTCACTCGCTCTCTCATGTCGGAACTGCAGCAGCCGGGACTGCCAGGGCCAGAGCAGCCAGTACTTTCCCGTCGTGGGGTCTTGACTCCTCGGGATCGTGTGTGGGGCCGTGTGGGTCCGGTCTGACTGTGCTGCTGCACGCTGACCCTGCCGGCTGCTCCACCTTCAGTCACCTCTGCACCGCCATTTGGCACTGTGCTCGCTTCTCCTCTGGAGCTCTGCATGACTACTCCACGCTTTCCGGGCGTTCGTGTGGCTGCACGGCTGCACCCTGTGAGGCGTTCTGTTCCAGCACGTGTGCGCTTCTTTGTACCACTGGGGCTTCCACCACTGCTGCTGCTGTCAACTACAGACGTGTCGCTGCTGGGTGCTAGTGCGGTTCCCTTCTCGACGCCCCCACACCTGTCCAGTTCGGCTTGGCGTGGCTCACCGTGGTTGCCATAGCGACTGCCACAATCGCCGCTGCCTTGCTCAGCGTGGGGCTAGGGATCAGGCTTGGACCGTCGCTCGCCACCCGGCGTGGGGTGGCCATCACTGGGTTGCTCCTCTGCTGCCGCCGCTCTTGCTGCCGGCCTTGCTGCTGCCCTCACTGCTCGCGCCTCTGCTCTCGTGGCTCTCTTTTTGCGTTTTTCAGCAGCTATTTTTACTATCTGTCCTTCTTTATTCACTGTAAGAATACCTCGGAGACCCCTAGGAATGCACTCTCGCATCCAGCATCTTTGTCGCCGCTCTCTTGCCTGCTGTCGCTCAGGAGTGCACTCCGATACACGGATGGGGTCTGCTCTATGGCTGGTGCTTTCAGGGGGCTGGGCACCTCCACTGCAGGCACCTCTGCCGCAGGCACCTCTGTGTTACTGGGACCGAGTATATGCTTTATAAGCGCATCTTCAATTGCAAAAGATGCTAGTATCAATTCTACTACCATTCCACTTCTTGACTGGATCATTATCAACTCATTGTTTTCTTTCCAAAAATTGTCCCCCCTAGTCATAGGAAAACCAACATCAAAAATTAAGTCTCAAGTGACATAAAAGAAATTCTTGAAAAGGCAGTTAAAGAAGTGTTCTAAATGTCCTGGGTCCAGTTTTGCATTTTGTTTCACTAGAATTTCTTTCACTCCCAAGTATATTTTTTTCTGTGGCTCAGATAGCCACAACTCCTCTGATTTCTCCATCTGGTCAGAAAGTAAAGCCAAAAACTAGGCAATAAGAAAGTTCAATTACTCACAATTCACATTGGGGTACTCCGGACCTTTAGAAATTATTTTCAGGGATCTAACGTCCACATATCTCCACCATTTGTTGTACTGCGGGGAATCCTTACAACAAGTATAAGACAGTAATGGACTTGGAAGTAAGGATGAAGCAATATTTCTTTAGATGTTCAGGGATTATTTTATTCCTCCAGCCGCACGGCTGGAGTTCCCAGGCAGCCTCAAGTCACAGGACCCTGCTCTCTTCCCGGGCCCTGGCACCCAAGCCACCCAATCAGGAACAGGTATGGGGCACACATGACATGGGGACAGGGACAGAGGCAGACCTGTACCCTGCAGGGTCCCTCCCCCCAGGATTTCAGGGAGAGGCACCTCCACACTCAACCAGTCTACTTTTCTGACAGACAAGCAAAACAGACAGGGTGACTGTGAGTGACCTGCGATATCTGTGAATGATGCTTCCTGTCATTTCTAGCTCGCCAGAGGTCTCTGTCCTATCATAGGACAGAGGTCTCTGTCCTATCATAGATATTTTTTGCCTAAATTTATTATAAGGTTTATTCAGGCTATTTTTTTCCTGCTGGTGTTTTTCTTTAATGAAAAATGGGGGTTATAAATAACTTTTATGAATCATGCAGTAACCTACATCTCTTCACTTCTTTTTCATGGTTTAGTTTTAGATGTCCCCTACAGTTATTCATGGTTTGCCACCTTTCCAGCTATGTAACAGTATTGTATATCTCTCCATGAAACTCAGCATTTGGGAGGGACTGAAGTACACCTCCTTAACAACAATGGCTATTATATCAGAAAAGTCTTCCTATCTTCCCTCTCTCTCTTACACATCCGACTAAATCCAGTTCTCCTTCCTTAATAAGAGGCTTGCTAGAAACTCCAAATAGTGCACAACAGTAATTAAGGATTAATAAAAGCTCTATTCAAATGATTAATTGCAATTGTGATTTTCTAATACAAAGCAGTTTTCCTTGTCTGTCTGGAGACTGTACTCAGCATCCACCACATGATGATGAGAAGCATTTTAAGATTTGAACAAGAACAGCTGAGAAAGCTGAAGACCAAAAGGTCCCTGTTTCATTCCTGGGATTTAGCAGAAATGTTTGACACCTTTTCTGTGTAGGTAGTCAAGGCCAGACTAGATGGGGCTTTGAAAAACCTGGTCTAGTGGAAGGTGTTTCTTCCTGTGGCATGGGACTTGGAACTAGATGATTTTTAGGCTGCCTTCCAATCCAAACCACTTTATTGTGGTGGGGAGCGCCAATGTTGCATACCTCCTACTTTAAACACTTCATAGCTTCACCGTCGATGACAAGCAATTGGCAAGGTATGGTTTACTGGATTTAAGAGCCCTCAAACAAGTGTTTCACTGCATACAATTCTTCAGCACAAGAAGAGTATGAGAACAAATACATTTGAGTTGTTTATCATTTAATAATGCATTTCTCAGAAACTATGATAATGAGCACTCCTCAGCAGCCTACACTGAAAGGATTGTTAATAGAATTTTACTCTAAAATGTAACCCTTGCTGTTTAGGATCATAATCTCTCCTTAGTTCCAAGTATGACTTTTGTCAAGGACAAAATGTTGTTGAGATTGGTTTTGCTTGGGGATTTTTTTCCTGGAAAAAGGCTGAAGAACAAGCTTTAACATAGTTATGCAAATCAATGAGGTCATAATCTAACAAGTTAGTAAAATACATTTAGATCAATTTTGAATTAATTCTGTTGGAAAATTCCCTGCAATAATGAAAACTGAAAGCATTAAATTATTTCTACATCTTTAAAGGGCATTTTTGTTCCATAGCAGAAAATATTTGATTTGACAGAGATGACTAATAAAACTATTAACAAGAGCTGCTTTTTGCATCACTAGAAGGGTTTTACAAGATTCCTTCAGAAAGTAGTGCGTACATTTCCTTACAATCAATCTTGTTAAAATAATCACAAATTGAAGAGCTAACAATCTCTGAAAATAAAAAATGCATCTCACTGCTACAAAAGAATTACATAGAGTGCTTTACTAGAAAGGGTTGGAGTAAAAGAGCTTGCTAGGCTGTGTTCCTGTTTGCCAGCCTACATATGTCATTACAGATGACATTGATTTATTATGTATTAGCTGCAGTAGAGTTCACTGTTTAAATCTAAAACAAAACTCAGAAAATCAATGCATACAGAATATTAGACGTAGTGTTATTGTTGGTGAATCTTCAGAAACCTGAATTTTTCTCATTGTATTTCACTAATTAGTGGCCTGTTTGGATTTTTTTTGTTTGGTTGTTTTGTTTTGCTTTCCTTTTCGTCCCACCCCCTCCTGCCACCCATCTCAAATCCAGAAGCTGATTCTGTGTCAGGATGAATTTTAAGTAATATATAAGTCCTTGAAATATTTGATGACAAGTGTTTTTACAGCAATTTGATAACAAGAGATCTCTTCAAGGAAAAAGAGACAAAGAAAAAAGGAAAAAGTCTAGAAGTATGTTATTAAAGCTTTTGATGGAACAAACTCATTGCAATGAAGAAACTAGTATAAATATCTACAGAGAAGGATGAGTTTATACCTGCAGCAGCATTGATAGTGGTCTGAGATAAAAAATGAAGATTTCAGCTTAGCTGAAATGTTGTTTTTGAATACCTTGCAGACACTTGTTACAACATACTGTTGTTAAAACTACTTGATACTTGGGCCAATTGTTTCACATCAGAGGCCCTCATCACAGACATTACTGATTATGTCCTGTCATACAACCGTGCTATGTTGCAGAAAGGTGCAGTGTATGGTGTGATTCTCATTTTCTGAAAGCTAACAAGATTACCACACAAAGGAAATGTGCATAATACCTTCAAAGACAGCCTCAGGCCAGCCTGCACTGATGTGGAAGAGGAATAAATCCCATTTTTCAACTTCTCCAGTTTTACCAACTGCTTAGACTAAATTGTCTTTAAGCACAGCAAAAATAAAATTGCTCTATGGAAAAGCTGAATAGCAGAGCAATCTAAGAGCTGTGTTTGTGTTGACCGTGGTTTTCTTATACTTAAATCCTGTAAGTTCAGGCTGGTCATGACTGAAGTAGCAGAAACAGCAAATCACATTCTCCTGAATACATTGGTATGTTCATTCATCTCTGTCCTCCCCTCTACATCTCCACTTTTGATGGCAGAAGGGAACTGAACTGTTTTTTCTGAAGCACCAAAACTGCTTCTTATGTGTTCTATGGCACTCCAGTTAGGGTCTGTGCCCAAGGAAAAGAGGCATTAATGGACATAGGTTTGACTTCATTCCCCTAAATGTGGGTACACCTGCATCTGGGCAGCTCTTGTATAAGACAATTTTTAAATCAGTCAAATCTAAAAGAACAGTTACCTTATACCCTCTTCTTCCTTCTGGCCTCTTATGGATGCACAGTGAGGCTGTGAAGTCTCTGTCTGTTCCTCTCCTCTGGGAAAGGGTAAGACAGTGGGAGTTCTTCAGCCTGAAGAAGAGAAGACTTCAGGGATACCTTACTGTGACCTTTCAATACTTACAGGGGGCTTTATAAGAACGATGGAGAGAAACCTTTCTAACAGAGTATGCCTGATAGGACAAGAGGCTGAAACTAAAGGAGGGTATATTCAGGCTAGATATAAGGAAGAAATTTTTTATGTTGGAGGTGGAGAAACACTGGAACAAACTGCCCAGAAAGGCAGTAGATGTCCCATCCCTGGAAACATTCAAGGTCATGTTGGATGGGTCTCTGAGCAGTCTGATGAAGTGGAAGGTGTCCCTCTACATTAGACAGGGGTTGAAGTAAATGGCTTTTATGGGATTCCAACCCAAATCATTCTTTGGCTTTATGTCTGCCTTGCTCCTTCGCAGAGCCCATGTCGTGGGAAGGATACTTGTACCTGATAAACAAAACTCTTGTGCATTTCCATCTTCACACTCTCATCACTGCAGTGTAAATTAGCAGATTCTTGTTTTTATTTGACCTGGGTTCCTATAATTTGTGATGGTAACTTCTGCCTTACAAATGATACAGTATTCATTCAGTATTTTGGAATACTTTGTGCCATAAACGCTATACTTTTCTGGTTATTTGTTTATTATTAACAGGCTGTACTTAATTTTTATTAATTGACATATTATAGGAAATCTGTTTTGATTAAACACTTAACTGAGGCCCATACAATCCTTTGGCACCAGCTGACTATAACACTATTGGATGGAATTTACACTAATCTTATCTCAATTAAGCAATAATCATTACCATCAGATTAAATTGGTATCTTGTGAGAAGTCCAAGTGTATTATCCCTCCCTGTCTGAGTGTATTTACATTAAATGGAATAAATTTTACTATGAAAAATAATCAAGGAGAGTTCTGACTTATTTTTACCATGAGAAGAAGCAAAAAACTTTTGCATGACCAGTTGAAAATGAAGAAACAACAAGAATTATCATGCATAAAGGTCTTCCAGAAATTCAGTGATGTCATTCAGAGTTGCAGGGAAACATCTGTTTTCCTCTCAAGGAACAAGTACACAGAATGATAAAGGCTCTCCTAGACTATGGAAAAAAAGCTATTACTGGACAGACTGAGACAGCTGCTCTTGCTGTCCTCACAGTAGAAATCTGTGTTGGCCCTCGCACAGGAAAGAGCAACCCCAGGGAGGAAAAAAATGCTTGCTTGAAGGACAGTCTCCATGCAGGGATGTTGCAAGTTTTCACCCCAACATACCAGTTATCTGCACTGTCAAAGCTGTCAGCCCAAACTCTACAGCAAGTCCCTTGCCCTCTTTGCTCAGGACATGCTGGAAGTGTGGCGGAAACACCTCCTAACTGAGTTGTGATGTCTACAATCTCTGCCTATCAGAATGATATGATATGTGCTACTGAGATTTGGTAACAGAATGCACTTCAAAATTTCTTTTCCAGGTAGGGAAGCCTCCTCACTCAGGAGATTCTGCTGGGATAATTCTTCCTTCTTCTCTTTTCATGGCTTAAGCTCCTTTCTGCTCATGGCCAAGGCTGTGATATAATAGTTTGAGATCCTCCTTGAACACACTGTGCTTCAGTTTGGTAATTTAGGTTCTCTGCTGGAAAGTAGAAAACCAGATTTGAGCTTGGGGTTGAAATTGGATTATCTTTAACATCTCTTCCAACCTAAAGCATTCTATGATTCCTTAAAGGCAGCAGAAAAGACTAAGCTTGTATTCCTTTCCTCTTGTAAGAACACACAAGGATAGATCACCTCAACCCTATGGTGTGGGAAGACCTGGAAAAGGCAAAGAGAAAAAATGTCCTGTGGAAGAAAGGACAGTGTTTTCTCAGCCCCGATCAAATACAGATCACACAGACTCTGTGGCCGTGGCAAACAAATCAAGGATTTCAGGCGAGGCTTTCTCCTCAGTGCTTCATTTAGGGAAGCCCTCAGATAAATTCATGCTGAGGTTGGGTCAGACTTCTCACAATGTCCTGGTATATTTTAGCCTCTGGTGAGATGTGGTTATAGAAACTAGGATCCCACATGTGTCTCAAGAGGACAATGCCTCAAAAGTAATTTAGGAATTGCATATAATTTTACATAAAGAACTCCTCTTTTAATTTTAATCATCTATCCATCTCAAGTGTACATGGAAACAAACAACAACGAGACAGAACAATAAGATTCACATTGCATTATATCAGGTAGGTTCCAGTAATGCATGTGACACAGGGAATGGCTAGTTTTCTCACTGATTTTAATTTAAAATGAAAAGAACATAATTGTTATGTTTAAGGAAGAATTTTTGTATTTTCCTTTTTGTTTTGTATTTATCTTTTATGTTTTGTATACTGAAGAATAATATGTAACTGTGATATAAAACTAATCCTAAGATTCAAGAAGGTATCTTAGATAACAGCTTTTGGATAGTTTCAGAGAATATGGATTTCAATTTGTGATACAAGGTATACTGTCTCTTCTGGGCAGGAGGAAATTTTAAAACATTCAAATTTAGATAATCAGTGTTGGCAAATGTTACTAAATTATTTGCCTCTGCCATCTCATTTTGAAAGAGAAAACCTTATTTTATTATCACTATTTATGATATATTAACAATATTCAGGTTAAAGGCTTACAGCCTTTAGCTTTCAAAATTACCGATATACTGTAAATATGAGCCTTATTTGCTAATTTCATTAAAGCATAGAGTGCAATGATTAAAATCCTACATCCCCACATCCTCTGGGGTTCAGTGTGCTCAATAAACCTGGTGGGGATTTTTTGGCATGGCCATTTTTGCCTGAATTTATTATAAGGTTTATTCAGGCTATTTTTTTCTGCTGTTGTTTTTCTTTAATGAAAAATGGGAGTTATAAATAACTTTTATGAATCATGCAGTAACCTACATCTCTTCACTTCCTTTTCATGGTTTCACTGCAGCTGCTTGCTCCACATTGGCAGCCTTTCCTTTAATTTGTAGTCAATTACACTGATTAAATGTATTTTCACTGTTTCTCACCTGAGCTTGAAAAAGTGTTTTATAACACATTTGTAGGAGAATTTTGGTTTTGGCTATTCCCAATTTTTTTTCAGACTTCTAAATTTATCTCAGTGACATACGATTACCTTTTACGAGCAGTTCTCTTTTTTGACAGCTCCCCAACTCTATTTCACAGGTGACTGCTAGAGCAGTGCAACATACAGTTTTGGCAATGCTCTTGAGTCTAGTAGATTCTAGATTCTGTGGCATTTGAACTAAGTCAAAGATGACTTCTCAGAAGAACACAGCAAAGAGAGAGAATCTCATTTCTCAGAAGCTAGAAGAAAGTTTCTGTGATAATTTTCCCTCGGTCAAATATTTACTAATGCATGAGTAAAACACAGAAATAGAACAAGAATAGAAGCTGCTTTCTCTAGTAATGAAAAGGCTGCATCTTTCTGAAAGCATGGCTTTCATACATCGTAAGATTCCATGTGATAAGGTCCTGAAATGAAGTGGGGACTCAAGAAAGCTGGTTAATATTCAAAGATCACCTCCTACAAGGTAAAGAGAGTTCATTCAAAATGAATAAGACATCAGGCAAAAACGACTTCTGGCCAAATGCAAACACAAAATAGAAGCACATAGAGAGTGGAAGCAAGGGTGGGTAACCTGGGAGAAGTACAAAAACATTGAAGGAGCATCCAGTGTTGAAGTTAGGAAAGCCGAAGCCCAAATGGAATGGCTTCTGTCCAGGGATGCCAAAGGCAACAAGGAGGACTTCGGTAAGTACATGGATGACATAAAAATGAAAAGTCTGTGGAAAATGTGGGTCCATTGCTGAAGGAGATGGGGGACCTGGTTTCACTGGTCCAGGGGATGGAAAAGGCTGAGTTTTTGAATACTGTCTTTGCCAAAATTTTTACTAACCAGACTGGCCTTCAGGAATCTGAAGTCCCAGAGAACAAGGGGACATTCTTTGTCCAGGTCAGGAAATACATAAACAAGCTTGACATCTATAAAGAGCAGTGGATTTTGTCTAACTAGTCTTCAAGAAGGGCTTTGACACTGATGAGATCCTCACAGAAGGGCTATGTGTATCTCTTCATGTTAACCTATTTTTGTTTTTCTCAGGAGATGCAATTTAATGGGTGTTAGTTGTGTTTTTGCATGAAAGGGTCAATGAAACACAAATATGTACAGTATGTTCTCAGCTATGTAGAGAGCTAACTGTTACAGATATCTTAGGTGTTTTTTCTTCAGACTGTGCAAGCTGAGGAGACCTTGAGAGAGGGTTAGTGTAGGTTACCGCTGCAATGGCTGAGGGTGAACCTTAAGTAAAATTTTCTTCTATCTTAGAAACTAATCATGGTTGTTTAAGTTACTAGTTCAAGAAGAAAACATAGCTGGACTGTGACTGAAAGCTGAAAAGCTATGCTTTTCAAAATTGGGAAAAGAATGTAAAGTTTTCAGGTCTAGTTTGGTGCCTAGGAGAAGAACTGGTATTGGGGAAGTAGGTGCTATTTTTTATCCTCTGAAGATCCTTAGTTTCATTCCTTTGCTATAAATGACCCTTATGCTGATCACCTCATATATGAACAGAACTCCTAGTTGAGTCAGGTTAAATAAATCTTATGAGCATATCCAAAAAAACTCTCTAGATTTCCTTTTCTCCCCTGTTTCCTGAAACACTGTAATTTTACTGTGATGCTGAGGTCCAATTGTAACATTTTTTATTGAAGTCATGGGCACACAGTTACTCTCTGAAGCTCTGTTGGCAACCTTCTACAGTTACCAGAATGAGAAAGATGTAATAAGTGTTCCATGAATACTTTTCTGGACATCCATGAGACTAAATGTCAATTTTCTTATTTTTCTACATCACTGTACTCAATTCTAATTTTGCTGCATATGAAATTTTGATTGAAAAAAGAACGTGTGTAACTTCTTCTTTAAAGGTCTGTTGGAGTCTTTTTTATTACCATTTCCGGGGAAATTAAACCTCTTGAGCAAATGTACAAATCCTCCTATTATATGCCAGCAAACAGAAAAAAAGTATGAAAGCTAAAACTGTAGAGATAGAAGGTGCTGTAAACAGGGTTGGTTTGAATGGAAGCTGAAGTGGTCTTAACTGCTGTTTCTTATGTTTTTATCCATCCTCTGTAACAAAGAAGGCATATAGGATACCTTGTCTATTTAAGGTTAACTCTCAAAATGACCTCATGGTAGTTGAATATTTTTCTATTACTTTTAGGTTTATTTGTATAGGAATAAAAGAGAGGAAAACCTTTTTTTTAAAAATGAATTTTTAAAATAAACATAGAAAAACCCTTCTGTGAAACTTGATAAACCAAAACCCAAAGAATTGGCTTTCTTCTAAGATTGAACAAAGGACTTTCCTAGAATAAACAAATAATTTTATCATCAAAGTTATTTGCTTTCTTTGCTTCCTTATACAGTTTATATGTAAACTTAATTTAGTTTTAAAACTTTAAAGAAATAGTGTTCCAAATTTTAGAGAAAACTAACCTTTGGCTGCTGATCCTCAGTGTTATAAATGAAACTGCCAATTAAATCGAATTAATAAATTGCGTGAGCCAAATTATTAATATAAAAGCAAACAGAATTTATTTTATGATCAAATTGACAATTTTGAATAGCCACTATAAAACAGCAGGGCCAAGCCTAGGTTCTTGACCCTGGGTGACACATACACAGCCCTGAACACCAGCAGTTCGGGTAGGCAGTGCACACCTTCGAGGTTTCTGAGTCTGGTTTTTATACTGTTTTTCTTGCCTCCGGCTAGAAAATCCTTTGTCTTTTTCATATTCATCTTGTCTTCTATGGTCCTCTGGTCCAGAGATCAGGGGTCTGTTCAGATGTTGATGTTTCCAGGAACTCTTTTTTGTCTTTGGCTGATATTTTCCAGGAACTCTTCTTGTGTCATTAAAATGAAGAGTCTTAGGTAAGAGGTCCGTTCATCAGCATGGTCCAGGGAGGAACAGAAACTTAGATGATCATATCTGTTGCTTCTTTCAGATGGAAAAAAGGATTTTCCAAGGGCAGAGTGGATTTGGAGTAGGTTGATGTGCCAGATGGATATCTGACTTCTTGTTGATGGGTACTTGAGACCTCTCTGGTGGAGGTGCGAAGTTCTGCCTGTGCTTCAGATGCAAATGTTATCACTGAGAAGGGTAACCCCTGACTTAGGCTGGGCTACCAGGGAACATGCCAAGGCACATTCCAAACATAACATCTTTGGATACATGTACAGTCTAATATCCCTTATACTTAAAATCAACTTTGATACCATTTAATTTATTATGAATTTTGACTCATTTCTAACATCAGGCAAACAGGAATGCTTGACATTTTATGGCTTAAAAACAATAAAAACATGTTAACAGTGGGGTTTTAAACTGAAATAAGAAGTCAGGCAAAATAGTTCATACTTTTATCTTCTGTTAAAAGAAGCAGAACAAAGAGCAGTGGGATTTTCAGATCTATGCAATTGTCTAAAGAAATGAAAAATGTTAATCCTTTGCAGTTATTTTCTGCAACTCTGGTCTCCTAAAGACCTTTTATTCTATCCCCATTCACTCAGTTTAAGGAAGGTGAGCTTGAGGACACAAGAAACATGCCTAAGGTTGCAGTAAGTTGATGATGCATCACAGTCACAGCAAGTTGCCTTCTTAAATGGGTCTATTTCTCAGCTAAAACTGGGTAAATAGGAAAAATGATTTTCTTGTTGTCAGTACCTCATTGCAAGGTCAGAGGAAGAAAAATAAAACCAGCCTGTCTGTAACTGAGGTGGAATATTGAAGTATATTGAAGCACACCATACAAAAACACTCAGGCCTGAACTATATTGCAGACATTTATTTATGTAAAAGATCATGCATTTGTTTCTTTAAAGGGGAATAATATTTGCTTTGCATTTAGTGAGAGTTAACCCTTCTTTTCAATAATTGGTTTTATATTTTTCATAATGCTTCATTTATTTCTGGAGTTTCAGCAATTATACCCTGCTTGATATAGTCAATACAATAAAACAGTCTGGAGTTTGTTCTTGAGTGAGTTTGGAATTTGAACTCAGGAACATACTACAAGAAAAACGTAACATTTTTCCAGGCACAAAAAATATTTTTCCTAATAAGAATCAAAGAATTATTGTCATATGTTCATTCACTGTCTTTCTGTCCATATAAATCCTACATAAAACGCTGTCTCTGATCAAGTTGTGTGGAGTTTGATGAAAATTTTTGAAAGAATCTGATCCTGAGTTTGTAGAACCTGACCCTGATCTGTACAGATGGCTTGGGATGGAGAAACTGGTAATGAAAGGAACAGGAAAGAAAGAATTTCTGAGTTCTTAAAGTGTGACTCTGATCCTACGTAACATGTGCACTTAGGTGTTATCTTTTTCTTGCTTTCCTTGTATTAGAGGCTGTCTTCCCTTTGAGTGTTTTTCTCCCCCTACTCCCACTGTGTGTTTGTATAGCAGAAAATATATGATGTTTGGAAAGAAAATACTTCATTCCCTGCAGCTACTAACAATTTACTTTTCTCAGAGCTAGAATGCAAACATTCTATTTCTGTTTTTCTTCACCTCATCTTAACGGTGCTTTACTTTGCTGGAAGGACATTTTGATGATGCGTGAAAGAAAACATAGCAAAGTATCCTTGTTCAGAGCTTATCTGACTGATGTGATTGTATGCCTTGAGCACCAGTCTTTTAGAGCCTGGCTGTTGGTCTGATAGCACAGACAGATATAGACTGAAGGTAAAGGACACTATTTTGCTCACATAACCATACAACCTCCCTGACTTCTTTATACTTGAAAAATGTCCATGAGTACATACTTCCAATTAAATACTCCAAGCCCATTTGTGCACTGCCTCTCAGTTCAGGTTCATTTCTCATATATGAGAACAAAAGCTAACAAATGTAAATACATTAATCTATTATAAGTGAATAGCATTTCAATTAATTCAATCATAAATATTAACTTAAGTGCCTCCTTCCAGTTCCTGTAAGATCATCCTTACCATATAAACGCTCCATTAATAACATTTATTTTGGTGTCTGAAAACCTCTTAGTGTGAATAGCCGAAGATTGTTCTAAGTCTTTAAGGTCTAGTACCACACGGAAGAAGAGAAGTAATTTAAAATCTGTTCAGAACTTTCTGATTGAGTGAAAAAAACCCCACAAAGCTCAAAACTAGCAACCCCCAAATCTATTAAAAATCCTGCAATAAAAAATTAAGAAATAAAGTGATTGGTTAATGTTTTTGAAAGGCACTTGTGTGAATATATTGTTAGAAAAAATTACATCAGCATATTTTTCTTATTTATTTCATAAGAAGGATTAGAAAGCATAAAGTGGCTGCATCATTTGAAAGTAATTCAGACCCTTAGAAAAGCCATGAATCACACAATTTAATTTACAAAGTCTGCAAATCCTGTCATTCTTTTACTTTATGCCAGATAATCCTATCCCCAGATACATGATTTTGCTTACTGTACATTTTGATTAAATAATTGAGAACAAGGAAAGAAATTTAACAGACACAGCAGATTCATTTGCTTTCCTCATTTGAGTACCTTTTACCTTTAGCCCTATCTCAGATTTCACTGAAGATCAAATCAATAGAGAAGGGAAATTTAAAAATTGTTGACACTTTTAAAATTAAATAAGAAGAAAGAAATAGTGATAGACTATCTCATCATCAATTCCCAGCACATTTTTACTCAGAGACATGTACATTACTGTAATAACCATATCTTACAATTGGATACATTTGTAGATACCTTAGGAACCAGATAAGATTCTCTTCAGATGCAGTTTTACTATCTTAAACTAATTTGGACTCAATCACTATTGACTCATAAGTATTTAATATCATAATGGCTGTTTTGGCACTGTTTTTCAAGGCATCTTGTTAGATGCTTCTAGAATCTGAAATAATGTATTAAAACACGTTTATTGAGAAAAATAATTACAGTTACTGAATTTCTCCAAACTGCCAGAGAGAAAGCCATGTAGCTAGACCTCTAGGCTTGGAAAAAAGCCTCACAACAAGCATGATTACAAAATGCAAGAGCAATTGGTAAAGCACATTTCTGATTTATGATTATATCAATTATAAAATACTTCCTTTATTATCCACTTAACTTCTGTAAAACCCCATATATTAAAGTAAGGTTTGTCGCATTACTGCAAGGTTTTCTATCCAAAGGATTTATTTGGTGGAACTACTTGTGCCAACACTAGGAATAAGCAAACGGAGAGTATTGAAAGGGATTGAAAAGAGATCTAAGTGATTATTTGAATTTGAAGTCCATGGCAGTATTATCTGAGTGAAAACCTTGGTATAGGCCTTAAGGTTACTAAGATATGAACAAAATAGCAGAAGTTTTACTTGGAGATATATTTCACTTGTGCATTTCCATTTTATTGTTTCTTGCTTGTTTATTTTGATAGTCTTTATTACTTTAGCTGAAAGCAATCTGTATCATCACTGAAACAATGCAGGTTATTAGATAGTGGACTTTACCACCCAGTTGATATCGTATCTTTAAGAAAAAGTCAATAACCTCCTGTACAGGAAAAGGGCTTTGGCCTTTCTCCTAGTGTCATATCTTTTATATTAAAGAATTTGAATATCTGGATGAGATGTTAATTAGACTATGTTGAATGAAGAATGTTATATGCTGTGTTCAAATGAAATGTAGTTCATTTGAATATTTTGTGCTTGACTTTCGTACAGAAGATTTATGGACCACAGCATTGACAATATTGTTAAAAGGGAAACTTGTACTTTTGAGAAGTTGGACTTGCCTGACATGATGAAATGGTGTGCAGAATGTAATCTGGAAAAAAAATCTCATTAAAAGCCCAGGAAATGATCAAATAAACCAGCTAGGGGAGAAATGAGTTTCCAGCACAGAAATTAATTGCATTGAACATTTGTGGTGCAATTCACTTACTTAATCAGGTCATGTGTCATTTTTTGTTACTTGATTTCATGCTTAGGTACAGGCCTGCCCCTACAGGTACCTTCTCCCGTACGTCTGTTCTGCATATACCTTCAGCATCCTAAAGCAAAAACCTTGATGTGATGGAGCAAATCCAGTGGAAGGTCACCAAGATGATTGGGACTCAGAACTCTTTGAGTAGAGGTAGTGACTGTGAGGACAGGGTTTATTATAGAAGACAGAAGTCATCTTACTGCTCCTTCAACTACCTTATGGGAAGATGTGAACAATATGTAGCCAGATTCTTTTGGCATGTGCACAGTGATAGATGAAAGACCCACGTACAATTTACCGAGGGATGTTTTGATTCTGAATTAGGAAAGCAGTGTTCAGCATGAGGACAATCAAACTCTGGAAATAGTTGTCCAGAGCAGTTCTGGAATCTCCACATGTGGAGATATTCCAAATTCCACTCAAATTGAGCAATCTGAACTGTTTTGAGCCAGGTAACCCATACAAGCCCCTTCCAATCCAAATTATTCTATGATGCTATGTTTGTGCACTTGAAGTGTGCCCTCTGAGTTTACAGAGTAGGCAGTTTTGTGTCATGACTCATTTGATATGTTTCAGGCATCTCTAAGAAGAATCAGTCACTTAAAATATTAACTGTAGTGTAATAGCTGTAAAACTTTACTATTATGAAGGTAGTCTTCTAAAATTTATTCACATTAATCATGCTGGTGGAATCAGCATGATCATTATAAAACGACACAGAATGTGAAAGTAATGGACTTCAGACATGTTCCTCTGTCCTTTGATCATCAATATTCTTTAAGTTCCTTTGTCAGCTTTTCTTTCAAAATGCTAACAAGGATTTCTTCTTCCGTAGTCAAATTTGACTAAAAATTTGAAACACTTTTTGCTCAACAATTTAGTGATTATAATTTTCATTGTGGGTATGGAAGGCAGTTGCTTCATGACCTCAGCCAGAGGAGTTTCTAACCTTCTTGAAAAATGAACAGTCTTTAGTTTAAAGGCATAAACCCCCTCCCACTGAACTGGTGACATCAAGGTTTCACTGTCTATTTTTTACCTTCAATCACAAAAGAGATGGGGTTCTGCTGATTTATCCCAATCCATTCCCCAGTTTCAAAGGATTACAAGAGATGCCCCAATCTGAACAACTGCTATATGAGTGTGTCCTAGTATATCTGCCAAGCCAGTATTTACAAGTTTATTCATCCTTAATTTATAGCAGTCATGCTGCTTTCCACTTAGTAAATAGGTAAGATGCTGAGCTACTTAAAAGTATAGCATTTGCTTACTGACATTAATCCTTCACAGGCAACAGCAGAGATTTCAGTTATGTGGTTTCTGTTACTGGAAGTGGTTATGGACCATGAGACATTGTTGTAGTGAGGGGAATCCTTACAACAAGTATAAGATTATGATGGACTTGGAAGGAAAGATGAAGCGATATTTCTGTAGATGTTCAGGGATTATTTTATTCCTCCAGCTTCATGGCTGGAGTTCCCAGGCAGAGTCCAGTCATGGGACGCTGCTCTCTTCTCCCGGGCCCCGGGCACCCAAACCACCCAACCAGTAACAGGTATGGGGCACACGTGACATGGGAAGAGGGACAGGGACAGACCCGTGCCCTGCAGGGTCCCTCCCCCCGGGATTTCAGGGAGAGGCACCTACACAAGACGCTACAATTGATAGATTCTCATGCTCCAAATAAAAAAACTGAAACAAAACAATAACACCCCCCCAAAAAAAACCCCCCTCCTCAACATTAAAATCCAACAAACAAACAAACAAACAAACAAACAAAAAAATGCTAGATGGCATGAAAGACAGCATTTGAGATCTTGCTTCTTTTTTTTTTTCCCAGAAAAAATCCTCTCTGATAGATACCAGCTTTTTACTTCTGGGTTTTTTTTGCCTTTTTGAATTGAGCCAATGGCATCTTAGAAATTCAGTATTAGACTGTCTCCTCCCACCCCCACAATTAGCAGAGTTGTCTTCGATGAGTAAGATGCCAACATGGGCTTAAACTCTGTCAAATGTATACAACTGTAAAACAGGTGCAGTAAACTCCTTATTCTGTCCCTGATGGTTAGAAAGTTTTAATCTTTCTTCTGATCTCTGAAGATTGGATGGTGTTGAAAAGGGCTGAAGAATGGAGTACTGATGATATAATCAGGTATATAATGCCTTAAGATGCTCAGCTTGAAAGTTTCAGTCTCTTATCTCTCACAGAAATGTAGAGTTCGAAGTTACCTCCAGCATTTTTGAATGCAGTGAACTTCTTCACAAGCAACCATTTAATCCAATCCCTTTCACCAAGTTTATAAGATTGCTTAAAAGAAGCCAAAAATCTGCTTCTAATTTGAAAACTGGTTTTGAATTTCAATTCCAGTATGTGAAAGATTTTTTCAAATTTTTTAACACTGAAAGAAATATATTCTTGGAGATCTGAAAATCTTATGTGACTCCTTCCCTTAGCTGGTATTTTCCCTAACAGATATACAGAGTAATCATACCTCCTTTTCTTCTTCACTTTCTGTAATAAGCAAGCCATTCTCTTCTGTCTTCTAATCATATGCTAGTAAGATGTATTACTATTCCCAAAATCTTCTTGATAAAAATTCTTTTACAGTCATGAAAGCTGAGCTAATCTTTCTTAAGCACAGATGACCAAAACTGCGTGGGGTTTTCTACTCAGAGTTTAATGAGAGTCTTTTTTCATAGCTGTCCTCACATTAATATTTTTTTGATAATATTTGACATTTTTGTGTTTGCACTGCTTTTTCCCAAAAGTCAGTTTTTTCTCCTCCCCTTAAATTGCATGACTGAAACTTTATTTTGTTTTGGTCTATCCTTTTGCCCTCCCCTCCCATTGCCCCTCACAATGTTCAGGGTTCTTCTTTCTTGAATAAATATCATTAAAGAAATACTAAAAGATTAAAAAAAAAAAACTTTTTAGAAGAGTTCCATGGGGTTTGGGGGTTTTTCCTATAGTAACACTAATTTTCCAAATTCCAATTCTACCTATGAAGTGCTGTCGTCTTAAGTTCAGTGAGTAATTTCTTCTGTGGCAACATGTCACCTGCTTCACTGAAATCCAGACATGTTTCATCTACTACATTTCACTGCTCTGAAAAGTAGGTGTCAGAGAAGGATTTATAGCTCACAATCTATGCCTTGTACCTTCTACCCCTTTTAGCATTTTCCTTCATGTCTCTAATTATTCTTTCCTTCCAAATACCTTCTAAAGCATTGTGTGCCTTTAGGGTCTGCTTTATTACTGTCCAGTAACTATCCATATTTTATTAGATGTACCTGTTGTTCCTTGATTACCCAGAAATATATCTGTAACTTTATGCATTTATTGAAAAATGTTGCCATTACAATTGCAATTTCATTTGCAGTTTTCTTCAGGAGACAATGCTTCATCCCTGACTGCATTAAGTTGCTTGATTTTAGTGTCATGAATCTTTTCATTTTCTACTTTCATCTTCTCTTTGATACTAAATTCAATATTGTTGCCCATACTGAAAACTAAAAATTTCATTTGATTTTTAGAACATCCCACAATTTAAATCTATATTCTACCCTTCAAAGTATAAATGTCTTTTTCTTTCCCTTTCTTTTTTTTTTTTTTTTTTTTCCTTGTTATTCTATTTCCTGAGCAGAAGGCTGGAAGTTATTATTCCTAAAACATGCTGTGTATTTTTTGCATAAACTAAGTGGAACAGGAATAACTTTCGGAATAATTCAGACTAGATATTGAAAAAATACATATGAGAAATCTGAAGTCAATTTAAAAGCAAGAAAAGCTGTAAAATATAACGTTTATCAAGATGGGATCATTTGGTGTTGATTTAATGTTTTCTTTTTTATTTGTCAGATTAAGATTAAAAAGGAAATCATGAACTACACATGCTGAATTTATTATTTTTGGTAATGACTGTCTTCATCCATTATCAATTTAATTCATTAAAATCACAACAGAGTGATTAATCTTCATGATTGAGTAATTTCATAATTAAAAAAAAAAAAAAATCTAACTTTTTAACTGTTTGGAAAAACAGAATGATTTTTTATGTAGGGGTGGTCAGCTACTGTGGATCACCAGTCACACTGGCTTTATCCATTCCAGTAACTCAAGAAATGTTTGCAAACAGTCAAAGAATCATGGCATTTCAGAATCATGGAATAGCTGAGCTTGGAAAGTGCCTCTTGAGGTCATCCAGTTTTATCCCCTTCTCAGAGCAAGGTCAGCTGGAGTAAGCTTGTCAGTGCCATGTCCAATTATATTTTTAATATCCTATAGAAAGAGTCTCCATAACTTCTCTGGGCAGTCTCTTCCAGTGTTTGACACTGTTAGAAAAAAAATAAAGGAAAAAATAAGGTTATGTTCAAGTGTAATTCTATTTTAATTTGTATCCATTTCCTCTTCTCTTATCACTTCATACCTTAAAGAGTAGTCTTCATCTTCCCTGCCCTCATCAGATGTTTGTACACTTTGATAATAACCACTTGAATCTGCTTTTTTCGAAACCGAATAACCTTAGCTCCCTCAGCCTCTCTTCTGTGTCAGATAGTCTAGCCCATCAGAGAATCTTTGTGGCCCATTTTTGTGTCCCTTTGCTGAATTTGTCCCAGTAGTTCTGTATCTTTCTCATACTGAGGACTTTAGAACTTGACATGACACTACAGATCTGTCTCATCAGTGCTGAGCAGAGAGGAAGCATCACCCATCTCAACCTGCTAGGAACATTTCTCCTAAGGTAACCTGGAATGCTGCTGGCCTTCTTTGCTGCGAGGTTCATCACTGTGTCATTGACAGTTTGTCTGCCTTGACTCCCAGGACCATTTCTGCAGAGCCACTTTGCAGTTGGTCATTCCCCACCAAATGCTAGTGCAGGGTTATTTGCCTTTGTTAAACTGCATTAGCTCTTCTGCTCAGATCTCCAGTACAACCCTACGGCTGCCTAACACCCCTCCCAGCTTTACATCATCTGCAAATTTGCTGATAGTGCACTGTGTATTGGAGTCAGTGTCAATCCTTGGAAAATTGTACTCTCTAGAGGACTCCACAGTGATGACTATAATCTGTTGATTGTAGCACAAGAGCCAGTGGTCAGTGTACCTCACCATCCATACATCATTCAGTTTGGATGTTATGAGATTTAGCCTTGAAAACCACTGATTACTCAGAGAGATTGTAAAGGAAAGGATTTAGTGAAACCAGACAGACTGGGGTGATCGAGCATAAGGCTCATTTTACACACAACCAGCCCCTTTCATACCCCTTTCTGTCTACCTCCCTTTAGTTCCTCTCTGATCCTCTTTTCCCTACCCACCACAGCATGTGTCTGTACAACTCAGCTGATGCCCACAACTCATCCAGCCTGGGTGTCCCCTGGTGTACAGCCTTATCAGTTGCAAAATCCAGGTTGATCTTTCTAGAAGTAGTGCCTGTAATTTCTGGATAGGTCATCAGGGAGTGTGACTGGTGAGGTTTGTCTCTTTTCATTGTCTCCAAGTGGGTTTTGCCACATCTTTGGTATATTTTGTTTCTTCTTTCTCTATTTTCCCTTAGTTTTCCAATAGACAAGATCATCAACTAGGTAACCTTACTGGAATAAACATTCTCACACTCCCACATGCTCTCATCAATTACCATGACTGACTAGGTTTAAGTTGTTATCACTGCCTCCCCCATAATTTGTCAGTTAGGTGTCCCTGTATGTTGTTGTTTATGGCTTCCTCCTTTTCTTATTATCCCTTTTATGTACAGTGAAATTGTCCTTGAATAGATACCCTTAAAAGAGCAGAAACATTCCTCTGTAATAATGTTTCATAATGGCCTTTTTAATGTCTGATTGCTCAAACATGACCTAATCTGATCCTCATCCTTCCAGTGTCACAGGGGCCTGAGATTCATGAAGGCTGGTCAATACCACTAAAGACTGTTATGAGGATAGCATCAACCACGTCATTTATTTTCATATCTTTTTCCACTCTGACTCCTAACCTACTTTGTTGTTGTTGTTGATATATCTGTAGAGGCACTTTTTGTTGCCCTTCACATGCCTTGCCTGATAAAATCCAGGGGAGTTTTTTCTTTCCCATCTCCAATCTTTCATGTTTTCAAAGTGTCACTACCTTTCTCCAAGGTCCCTACTTCCCCCTCTTGTATGCTTCATTTCTGCATTAGAGTTTTGTCAGCATCTCCTTGTGCATTCTAGTTTTAGCTCTTGCTCTCTGAGGCAAACCATTTTTGACTTTGGAGGAGGTGATTCTTGATCTTTTTAGAACCCAGGTCTCAATAGCCTGTTCTAGAAGCTGGCAGACTGGTCCTGTGCTAAACATTTCCTCAGAATCTATGAAGGGTTGACACCTGCCACAGAGCTTTTTCAATGAGCAATTTGCATGCCACTGTCCTGTCTGGTGAGGCCAAACCTGTTGGAATAGATTTTAGGTAATTTCATACTGCTTGACCTCTGTGACATACAACTATCTCAGGCTCATACAACTTACTGGAATTGCCATAGCATGGCATCTGAATAACCTGCTTTTCATATTTCTGGATTGTTAGTTGTCTTTGATCTTAGATTTCTGCACTGCTGATCACTTTTCCATTAATTCTTAGAAATCTGTTGCTGGTTCATTTGATGCACTTCTGTCTGGAGACATGGACTATGACTATACTGGTAACTGAAGAAAACTATGGAGTGATTATGTTTGTTCCTCTCTAAAGACACCTGTTGGAGACCATCTGATTGATACCTCTTGTGCCAAGGGCTGGCTACAGTTAGCACAGCAGCTGCATCTACACTGCATTGCACTCAATGCCCTGGGCCTGATGCTGTAACTCCTTGGCCCTATCATATGGCTACCAGCTTCTGTGCTTTTTCAGCTGAATGGGTCTGAAACAATTTGGTGGCTGAACTTCAGCCAGGCAAAGGAGTGTTTTCACAGCAATCCAAATCCTGGAAGTTACATGAGAGAAAACCAGAAATCCTCGGGGGTGAGAAGCCCCAGGTGGTACAGGACTATTCAGAGTAAAAGTGGCCAACTTGCGCAGATCAATTCTGTTTTTTGGAGTGGTGCCCAAGATAATTTTTCAGACCTCTGTTCAAGCATTGTTGTAGAGAGTGCTAACTGGAGCAGTCTAAACAAATACAGCAAGTGGATTGCCAAGGGCTCAATTTGTGAACTTGCTTCCTGCTCTCTTTTTCTCATTAGTTTCAACATACTAACAGAATTCCAGATGAATGCATGTAGGTTATTTGTCATCTGTATTTAGCTTACTCAATACTACACTTAAATCTTCTTCCTGGACATGAAGCCTAGGCCTGATAGGAGAAAGATAATGAGAGAAAAATGTAAGATGATGCTTTAAATGAGATAAATTTGATAATGAGTTTTTGATGTCGGGCACACAGAAATAGGACAGAGACATCTGTCCACTAGTTTCTAATCAAGACTATCTAAGAGGCTAGCTAGTTTCTAAAAGAGAGTAGTTAAAATTATAGCTTCAGAACTCACCAGTCAGAAAATATTATGTAAGAAAAAGAATTTTTTTCTCTTGAATCTGAGGAGGAGGTTGAAACGTCTTTCTCCTGAACAGAGCAGCAGTGAAAATCGACTCCCTTAGGGATTACACTTACCTAGATTTTTTTCTGGTTTCTCTGATTTGCTTTTATTTTTATATCAACCTCCTTTATTCTTGTCTCTGTTTTACAAGGCTACATCAATTCTATGCTACTTACTCTTTTCTTATAGAAATAAGAGCTTACCTATGAAGAGTTGTGTTCCATTCAGGGTAATACTGAGTTTCCTAAATCTTCTGGAGACAGCACTAGAATCCAGATAGTCAACTTTTTTTATGATGATGACTTGATTATGGAAGAAACAGGTTCTTTATGGATTTTCCCATTCCTAACGTGTTTATATTACTCTATCTGATGTTTGTGCATTCAAGAAATTATTGATTCCCTTTAACAGTCATCTCCATAATGACATATTTAATCTGCTCTTCCCTTTACTTTCTGCAATCTTTCTGTACAACCCATTTCCTCATATTTTCATGTAAAGGGAAAGTATTTTGCCACTTATCTGGGTATATTTTATTTGTTTCATGGACCCAACCTATATATGTTTAAATAAGATTAATATCAGAGCCTTTATTTTATAAAGAAAATGTATCTTTCCATATTTTCTATGTATAGATGTGTATATTCTATATACTCTAGTATGTCTATATTTTCACTCATTATCCAAGTATCAAAAGTAGCAATTTTATTAAGATGTGGGTTCCCATTATATTGTGCTACACTGGATTCAATGAGATGAAAATTTCTTCATTGAAAGCAAACTAGAACCAGATTTTCAGAACAATATTTTTATGAGATAGCTTATGAAAACTTGGACAGTTATTTTTATGATTTAAATGGGTTTATAAATAAAGCCACCTATCTTCTTAGCTCTGTATCATCTCCCCACTGAGAAGCCTGAGGCAAAAATAGCTTAAAAAATCTTCATGTCTCATCTGTTTCATGTTAAACGACTTCATGCTCTGCACATTAAGATGCTCAGTTTCCTTTTCCTTTGCCTGATAACAGCTCTTAAAAGTCTTCTAATTAATGTTGTCTGGTCTGAGCAAATGTACATGGAGCTACCATCCTTGCTCATATCCAGAACTCATGCCACAAAACAAGTCAAATTAAAAAATAAGAAAGAAAAGTTCATAAGAGTTGCTGAGGAAAGGATGACTTTCATTCTTTGAAGCCACTCACATTGATGCCATTTCCAAACTTCCATTAAAATTTATTTCATGTAGATTTGTATGTGGATCAGAACAAGACTGGGTAACTTACTTTATTGTATTCTGGTAGTTTTATCTAACCATCCATGGAATGTGGATTTATGCCCTGAAATAGATGATTCTTTATAATTATTTATTGGAAATGATTTCTAGTGACTAGAACACTAGTCCTAGTTTAGCCATTTTTAAAATACTTTGATATTGCTTGTTAATCTTAGAAAATGATCCCTATAGAACAAAATAACAGTAAATTAATGACGGGAATGACAGTGAGAGAATGGTTAATCTGTCTGTCTGAGCACTGTATAGGCAAGGAGTGACAAATTCAAAGTTTCGTGTATAGCTGTAGTGCATAACAAGTATTTGTAAACTTTACCAAAGTATACATTATAACTCAACACAGTATCTTAGAACAGCATCTGTATTTTTCTGGTACTGGTGTCCTGGATACCTGTGATAAGGTTTTTACCCCCTCAGGTTTCTGTTGTTAAACTGATGCACATGTAGGAATAAGTGTCTTGTAAATCAGACTTTTTATATAACATGTTCTTTTTTTTTTTTTGCCTGTGGTACATATTTTGATTATATCACCTCTCAGCTCTTCATGAAAGCCCTAGAACAATTACAAAAGTTTCCTTAACTTCAGTGGAAATTAAGCAGGTGTTTCAGGCTAATCACTTGCTGCAATGCTTTGTGGAATAGGATTTTAATCAGCAACTATAAGATATATTTTCTTTCCAGAAGTATAGATTTCTTTCAATGTAATTGAGAGGGTGAGCCAGTTAACTAAGCTGATTTAGTGGCATATGTCTGAGCAGTCCTAGTTTTATTAGGTGCCTTTTAGAAGTGATATCCATTAAGTACAAAACTAATAGCCTGATTCAGAAAGCATTTAATTTATAGAGAAGAAATACTTACTCCATTTTCCCACTGACGTACAACCCACCAGAGTAAATGTAGTTATTTGTACATTCAGATCTTTATTTAGCCCATTGTTACTGGCATCTGTTCACTGCTGTTCTACATAGCATACTTAGCCTACAGTGCATTATTTAGTTACAATTTATGTCAGGTTTTTAACACCATCTTTTCTATGGACTGGTCCTTGAACTCTCTGCAATAATAACGACAATCCTTTGAGCTGTAGAAGTTGATAATAATATCTAAGAGCTGCTTACAAGCAATAAATACACAGAATGACGAGCTTCAGCTATGGTTTAATTCCTCTCAACATACTTTTAATGCAGATATATAGGTGTTTATGCCTAATAAGCTGAGTCTGTTATAGGACCTCTAGTGTTGGACAATTGTACTGGGGAGGGAGGCACAATTCACACAGCATCTTTGGCTGGGTTTTTCTACTTCCTGTTCATTAGTTGAGAATTATCTCTACAATTTGATGCCAACACAAAAATTACATTTAGATTTCATATTTCCAAAACTGTAAGGAGACAATTTTCCCTTGAACTGTTATGCTCTCGAGCTAAATGCGCATCTTACTCTGCAGATGTGTTTCTCAAAGGAGAGCTTTACTGCTTTGCTTTATGTTTTACCTGGGAGAATAGAGATGGAATGAGGGTATTGCATGCATTTTAAAAATTGTATACTCCTGTGAAATTAGAGTAAGTTTCTCATAATTTCCTAGGAGATTTAATGAAAGATCTATTGCTTCCAAATTTCAGAGTATGGTTTTTAATTCTTTCAGTGACAAAGCTGATAAATTACAATAAATTATCTGCCACTACTTTTCTTAAGTGGAAAAGCATATTTTTCTATTTAGCACCAACTAAATGTATTTGCAGGGGTTACTACCTTTTATAAAGAGAAGACACAGTTCAATTGCAACTCTACTGAAACTGGGAATTACTGTTGGAAAATATGTATTATACTAGGGGTCAGATGAGATATGCTTAGGTCTTTCTTGATCACTATATTTATGAAGCTTGACAAAAACAGGCAGGCAAACTGTCTTTGCCCAAATTTGTGCTATATGTAACCTCTGTTCAAAGAATAAAATATTTCATAAAGATGTAAATCCTGAGACCAAGAATTCAGGATGAAAAAATGGTTCACAATTCTAATTACAGTGACTCCTGTATCTTAAATAATAATTAAATATGCCTTATCTTCTGAGTTTTTTTTTTATTTTTAAGTAAAACTATTTGCAATATCATAAACATTACATAATCAATTTTTGCAAGAAACCAGTTAAACAGATAATACAACCAAATTCATTTTAACTGTTCTCTGCATTCAGGTTACTTTTTGATGTTGTCAGCAGATGGAAGGGGTGAAAAAGCCTGTAGTGAGGGTCATTAAAGCCATTTTGCACAACAGGGCATGTGTCCTGCCTGGGGTTTGACTCTAATGTCTTGTGTTCCTCTTTCACTCTATCATGTGGTTCTTTTCCTTTTTTTTTCTGCTTTTGATATCTTTCTTGATATACTACTACTTCTTTGTGATTAGAGATGGGAGCTGCATCAACTACAGCAAATATTTCCACCAGAAACAGAGATTTTCCTTGTTCTTTTTTCTACCTTTCTGAGAGAAGTCTTTAGTCCCAGAAGCTTTACTCAAGGAGTCTTATTGCAATTAACATCCTTGATAATTCTATTTATTGTTGACTTTAGTGAGAGGGCCATTAACCCCTAAGAAGATTTTTGGCTCATTAACCAGAATGGACACAGAAGATGTTATGAAACTCTGCCATTTCCACTAGGCTGATCTCTACAAAAATGACCATTCAATAAAAATTAGTCTTTGCAGTTAGTAAGTCAAAGAAACCTACAAAACCCTTTAGTCCTTGAAAGATAATCTATAGCTTTCTCAGTTTCAATAATACCCTTGTAGGCACTTTGTTTTGAACTTTGTATTCTGTGGACTGTTCTTGAGTAGAAAAGCCAAAACCAGAACTTGATATAAACATTTAATTTTGGCAGAAGAGTGTGATTAGATCTAAATCCAGGATTTTGTCAGCCAAGACACTTATTGTTTTTTGTCACTATGTTTGGATCATGCTAAGAAAAATTAAACTGATGAGCAAATGCTGTTTAAATGGTTTGGCTAGCAAAGGGAGCAGCTGCTGCTTCTGACTTATGATATATCCTTAGTCCACACAGCTATAAAACTGTTCTACATATTATTTCCTAGGATGGCATGCATGGGAAATGTTTTTTGTTTTAGTAAACCCAAGACAAATATGTTTAAGTGTTATAAGTTAAAGTCAAAATGCCCAAGCATTTAGCCATTTGCATATGGGTTTTTCCAAACTCCAATTGCTCTTTTATTGAGAAAATAAACAAACAAATAAATAAATTGCCCCCTCTTGTGAAGCTACATGAAGAAATTTACTCCTTGTTACTGTTAACAAAAACCTATTCTAATCAGGTTTTACTCTAGGCTTATTATCTTGGAATTTGAGTACTTGCAGCAGTCAAAATTGTGAGAAGACTGTGAAAGAGAAAAGATACAATGAATGTGAACTACAAGGCCTCAGAAGCATGGTGTAAATAACAGAAAAAATAGTTTGAAGGTCAGAAAACAGTCTATTGTTGAGACATTAAACTGAGTAACTAGTTCCTCAAGAATGACAAAAAGTATTCAAATACTTGTAAATGGAACAGAAATACATGGAACTATATCTTGTACTAGCATTAGTATTTGAAGGGTATTTCAATGCTTTGTGAAGTATGCACCCTGTAAATAAATGTATTTCTTATCTACATAATTATTATCACCTTGTTTCATCAAAGCAGAGGAGGTCTAAAAATACAGTGTAGTTATTATTGCCTCAAATGAACTAAGGACTTTTTTTCCTTATTAATATGAGAAATTCATACCCCAGATCTCTCATTTTCAAATACTGTAAATCAGTTTGAGATCACGAATAACAAACATACTGACTACTACTGCAATGTAACACAAGACCAAGTTTCCAACCCAAGTTAAGGAATCTCAATCTCTGCAGGTTTTTAAGATTTAGATAAATAAATCAAGGTTTGATCTAACACTGGTGATAGGTCCTTATACTCATAAAAGTTGTTCTAAATCAATGTCAGATTAATTTAGCTGTTCCTCTCTGATTTTCTGGGAGGGTGAAGAAGGCAATGTCTGCTTTTATCACCCAATTTGAAATGTATGAGATAAAGACTGAAGTTTATGAGTCTTTCTGCAAAGTGAACAGAGAATGAAATGGTTCCAAACACCCTGGTCAGGCTTTGGTTTTTATTGTCCTGTATGAAGTCTACATCTTGCTATAGCTCTCACTATAGGTGGTCAATAAAGCCAGGGCTGCTAATTTAGGCATCCAGAATAGATTTCATCTGGTTGAATGTAGATATCCGTATCTGGTCTAGGCATCCTGAGCTCTCTTTGTAGTCAGAGGAGAAACAAAGTAATTTTAAGGTTGTGTTTTATCTTTTCCTCTTTTGTCTATGAAGGCAGGGTAGCATGACAATCACACCATAATCCGATAAAAGTTTGCTGAGGACTTAATCTCTAACAGATCCATTCCCTAGCACACACTAAGCAGAGAAGCTGGCATATGGCATGAGACACAGATGGATTAGCTCAGCATCATCTGTAGTCTATAGCAGTCTGAGCTATGGCCTACAGTAGCTTAAGCACGCATTTGTAGATAGATTTTTTTTGTGGACTGCTTAGACTTCCTCTCTGAAAAAAGAAATAATACCATAAAATAAAAAAATAATCAGGTATTGAAGTAGTCAACCCTAAAGTCATAGGTATGACATTATCTTCCTAATCTAAGTTTTACAGAAATCACATTTGCTTCATTATCCAGCATAATATACAGAAAATGGCAGTCTAATTTAGCTTTATACATGTTAGATGCGTCAGTGCAACATTTCAGAAAGTGACACGAGCAGGTGTGAATTCTTGAATATAAAGGAGAAAATCAAAAATGGGAGAGATGGTAGGAAGTGCATAGCTAAGAAATACGGTTATTTCAGAGTTCTGCGACGTGGTTCTGAAAAACCAAGTAGACAAATCATACTGTTCTGTCCAGTGCCTAAAACAGGCAAACAGACTCGGAGAAAAAAACAGTTTACATGCTCAGCTGCAAAGCCTTAAGTCAACATAGCATAGACATGACAGTAGGAAACTAGTCAGGAAATATTGTGGCTTGCAATATCTAGATTTCAATAATAATTTTAAACTATCTTTCTATGCCAAAATATTCTGATGTGCCTTGGGAAGTGATAAATACAAGGGATAAAATGCATATAAAGTTTTCCCCTGATTGAGTGAAAACAGGAGCACCCTGTTAGAACAGCAAATTTTCTCTTTCTCATTTATTTCTTTCTTTTTAAGGCTTTTGCAATCTTCATGAATGGTAATAACAGTTGAACCAAAGTGTAGGTAGCCTTGAGAAAGAAAAGTTCAGCAATAAGAAAGCAGAAAGGAACACTAATGTCAGTATCTAGTGTCATGATCCAGTTTTAAGGTTCTTAGAAATGCCTCTGCCCAAATTAAGGTGCAAATGAGACCATATGGCAGTGACAGTAGTAAGGGTTTTATTTGATGGTAAATATGAGAGAGAGAGGGGAAAGAAAGAAAGAGAGAAAGAAAGAGAGAAAGAAAGAGAGAAAGAAAGAGAGAGAGAGAGAGAGAGAGAGAGAGAGAGAGAAAGAGAGAAAGAGAGAAAGAGAGAAAGAGAGAAAAAGAGAAAGAGAGAGAGAAAGAGAGAAAGAGAGAAAGAGAGAAAGAGAGAAAGAGAGAAAGAAAGAAAGAAAAAGAAAGAAAGAAAGAAAGAAAGAAAGAAAGAAAGAAAGAAAGAAAGAAAGAAAGAAAGAAAGAAGTAGAAAATAGGTGGGGGGTGGGGGGAACAGAAAGAGTGACAGAGGGACAGAATAAGGAAGAACATCACCACTCCATGGATCCCAACGACATTCCATTGATCCTCTCCAGCTGGTCTTCCCGGTGGTGAAGGTCCCCCCAAAAGCACAGAGTCCCATGGGTTTATCTGCTCAGTCTGGGTAGGGATGTCCTGGCATGTCCCCCTGGAGCTGGGAGATGCAGCCTCTCACAGCAGACTCTGGGTCTGTTGCATCCCGTGCAGTCCTGTGGGGCCAAGCCTCTCACGGGAAAGTCCCAAGGATGTCCCCTGTGGGGTTGGGGGTTCCACAGCTGGGCCAGTTTGTGTGATGGAGGATGGGTGTTTATTGCCTCTCACCAGAGGTTGCACCATGCACCCGAAACCTCCTCCTCCCCCTCGGCTAGGGGGAGTCTGTGTAACCCTGGCTTCTGTGAGCTGTGCTCTCCCCCACCCCAAACTCAGCCGGGGATGATTGCAGCTGGTGGCTTTGGCCTTTTGTGGATGGGTACCTTTCCCTCAGCCTGAGGTGACTGAGCAATGGGTTTCCCTTTATCTAATCAGCAGTTTGACTTTCAGTCCAAAGTTCCACAGTTCAGGGAGGCTTCTTTGGTTGTAGCTTCTTTATAATGAGCAAAACTTTATATCAATGTTTGAGGCATGAACTATTTTCAGTCTCTGACATCTAGGCAATAGGCAGAATATCATTTGTAGATAGGCAGCCAGTTTTTAAAACAGTTAAACTCTTAATGTCTCTGCGAGGTTGTTATACATTTCCAGTCAGTTCTGCTCCAGGGAATGCAGAGTGAATTTAAAAGCAAATAAAATAAAGATATTCTTAACAAGTCCTCTTACTTATAGTGAGAAGAATTTTCCTCTTAAATCCCTTGCAAATCTATTGCTATTTAAACTACAGAAGCTAGAACACAGGTATTTTCCTTTTTTCAATTTATACATGCATATGACTTGTAACATTAACACCAACATTTATTTTCCTTTTTCAATGGAGGACAGCAAATATATAATGGGTTTCCAGACCAGGTTAAGAATGTGTAAAAAACTAAATGCTTCTAGTCAGTCACATTACTGCAGTTGGAACAAAAATCCAGTCTCTGGTTGGCTTGGATACTTAATTTATTGTATTTTAACCCCTACATTTAACCCCTAATGACATTTTGATCTCTAAAAACTGGAGTTGTCCTCAGATGAATATTATCTGCTTTATAATCGGAAATAATCAGCTCTTCAGCTGCAGGCAATATGTGTTCTATTCAGCAAATCTGTTGCGTGATTCACAGTTCAGCAAAAAGAAGCTGTTCTCTCACTTATGAATACTGTCTTCTCTCCAAACTTTACATTTCTTATTAAGGCAAAAATTCTTTTGATCTTAGTGTTAACTTGAGTGAGTATAAGTGATTAGGATCTCCAGGTAGAGTAATGGAAAAAAAAAACAAATTCAAAGGAACGTTACTGTTTTCTAGCTGAAAGTAGTTCTTACACAATTTATACATACTTAGGGCTTCCTAGGGCTTCCAAGGAATTATAGGGGCCCCGTGGAATTAGAGAAACCAAGATATGCCATATGCTGTGAGCAGATCTTCATCTTTCTGCACTGCCACCTGAGATCTCACACAAAATTAATAACCATGGACAAACACTTTCTCCATGTAATAAAGACATAGAAATTCCTCTGAAACTCTGTCAAGTATTTAGGAGGAGACAGTCAGTCTGTAATTTTTTTAATTTTTTTGTTTGTTTATGAGTACGGAGCAGGCTTCCTAGGAAAGTTCTATATAATGTAGTCACCCCAAGACAAATGGGAAAGGACTACATTATGAGGAAGAACCAAAGTAACTTCATTTCTAATTTTGCTGTTGGTTAACATTGCCTTTAGATCTCCCCCTCAGTGCAATTTCCTTTCTCAACATTATTCACTATCTAACCATTTAAATACCTCAGCTAACTTTATGTCCTTCCCCAAGTAAGGAATTCCTCAGGGAATTTCTTCAAGAGAGTATCATCAATATCAGAGATATTTGCTTTTTCAGCATTTTCTTTGCCATTAATTATCTCCATGTGTGATTACAAGGTAGCTCCGGTTTGAGAAAGACAAGGCGTCAAGTAGGCAGCTGAACATTAAGTTGAAATTCTGCAGAGCTGAATTATGTGAGATTGACAAGTAAAACCACTTGCTTAGTACTAAATAATCAATACAATTTACTCTAATATACTTTCCATAGTTAAATCCACTGTTATCACTCAACTTGCCATTACCATTCCATCTTTCATTGATTCCACAGGGGAATTCTATTGGTGGTGATATGTGACCTTACTAGAATCTGTATTTCTGCTTATCCTCTTGGTTCAATTAATAAACAGCAAACATCACAGATTGTAATGTGATACTATGAATTATTTCAAAATTTTTGAAACAAGTTTTCAAAAAAAGGAAACTATTACTTAATGAATTTTCTATAGTTTATACTGTCTTATTTCTGAATGAAGAGTAAATATCAGAATTCATGAGCTCTTGACAGACTTACTGGGTAGTCACAGAGAGTGCTACCCTTTTTTTAATGTCAGTGAATCATGGCTAATATTCATGGTACCTTAGTGAAATATTCACAGTACAGACTGAAGACATACAGAATATGCCTGAGTTTATTTAAGAGATTATGATCTGTGTTGGTAATCAAGGGAAATAAGAAGTCAATCTGTGAAATGTAGTCTCCCACATATTGCTTTTGTGATTCTCTAACACTTTTTCAAATATTATGTCCTCATACAACTTCTGAAAAAACATTGGATAAGGTGTTGGTACTTACTGATATATCTTGACCAGCTGAAAAGAAACCCCCAAAGCCAGTTACAAAAAAAAAACCCCAACCTCACAGAAAACAAGCTGTAGAGATGGTTAATAATAAATTTTAAAGAATCCCAGAATGACTTGGGTTGGAAGGAACCTTTAAGATCATCTAGTTCCAAGCCCTCTGCCTTGGGCAGGATTTAATGTAATTGACTATAGCAGGCTTTTGAATCACATGCAATTAATTTTTGTGTTTTGATCCAGTATCAGGTGAAGATTGGCCATGAAATTATTTGAGTTTTCACTTAAGATTTGAATCTGTCTTATATACATTTTCCATGTGTTTTCCATGCATTTACCAAAACTACCAAGTAATTTAATTTCTGGGAGAAAGTGTTTATGAATAAATACATTAATAGATAAGAAAGAAGAAACTTGGCATATATATGCAAAGAAATATCCCTTTACATAACAGGAATTTGTTGTGTTAGAATCTGCTTTTAGAATTGTGTCTGAACAAATATGATTAGATGGGGTTGGGACTAAGACACTGGATTAAGAGATCAGTATTCAACTTCTGTCTGAGTAACACATTTCCTGATATCTCAGGCACACCACCTCACCCTTCCATATCTTATTCTCCTGCCTTTTTTTTCTGATATTATTATATGAATCTATTTTACTTACAAATAACACATGGGACAATGATCATAAAATTCTCTAGACAAAAGCATAGCACTGAAGCAAATATTCAAATGAAGCAGACAAAGTGTATGACCTCATTACTCACAAATAAAATTATATATATATATGCAAATGCAATTGATATCTGTGAAAGTGATGAAGAAAATTAAAATTTCCTTTACAGAGCCAAGAAAATTTCTTCCAGCTATTCATTTATGATACCCCTATTTCTTCAGTCAGAAAAGAATCTGTGTATTTTCTATTTAGGACACAATTCCATTATCTGAAATTCCTTGAGCTGATAATTTCTTGCTGTCATCCTAAAGAGTTTCCATCCATTTCTCACGAATTTCATAAGTCCCACAGACTCAAAGAAAGAGGTAAAAACTGTGTCAAGTTAGTATTCTAAATATGTATTTTGACTAGTTAATAAATGGCAAAAATGGCGTAGTTTCACTGCCACTATATGAGATACATTTTCAGAGGATCATGGCACTTAAGATTTGAAAAATACCTCATTTAAAGTCTAGAATAACCATTGAAAATAATTACCTGGGTTGGAATGACCAATATATATCTGCCTTACTCAACATTTTAGAGATTTCTGTCACAGTCCTTCCTTAAATCTTTGATACTTCTCTTCTCTTGGTTAAAAAAAAAAAAAAAAAAAGATGAAATCTTGCATCTAGAAAGAGCAGAAAGTAATTTTTCTTAGTTCATGAAATGCCACAATAGGAGCATGAAGTCTTTTTAGCTAATCAAAAGGAAGATTTATTTTACTACTTCTGCAGTCTTTTCAGGCCAAAGCAGTGCATCTTTTAGATGAAGCTGAGAAGTTTGCTCTTAATCTGTTTAAAAAGTAAATCTATTCAAGATGCAATAGGTGTTATTAGCAGTCCTGGCATAATGATACTAAGAGTTTTACTTTAAATTATCCAGTTAATCAATAAAAAATAAAAATCTATAAATATCATTAACACTTTTATACAAAAAAGTTTTGTATAACTGTTTCTCTGGGTTTCTGCTTGTGCAACCAGTGCTTCTCTGAGGACGTTATTGGGAGCAGTAAACATCCCAGCTCCTTCTCCAGATGACAGATGCCGGTGTGGGGATCCAGATGTTGGTAGTGAGGCTTTCTTCCTCGCTGTGGAGAGCTGATTTGACACATTGAGAGCATCTCATTCTCTCTTCATTGCTCTGTAACTTCACTCTATATCCACATTTACTATACATGGTGTGGTTTGCATGATCTAAGTATCTTTTTCTTGCTCTTTCTGTTAACCCCTGAAACACATTCTGCCCATCTCTCAAGGCTGCATCCCTTTAATATTTGTTATTAATTAAAGTAGTTAAACAACTGGTGATCTGTTCTTAGACCTGGGGCTTTTCACACTGTCATGTGCATATGCTTACAAGGCTTCTGCTATCATTCCATCAGGAATTTAGGGTAATAGATTCTACACAAAATACCTTTTATCAATGTAACAAATTAATCGGTGTTTTTGTAGCACTAGACACTGTACCTGCCATATAAAATTGTACAAAGATGAGCAAAACTAAAATAAAAAAGATAATATTCACCTGGCTACTGGACAACCGTTGTTACAGCTAAGCAAACTAAAACAAAGTGCCAGAAAGCCCCAAAATAAGCCTTGACAAAACAAATTTTAAGATATCCAGTCATGAGGCTTACAGAGTTAGTACATCCTGTGGCCTCTTAAATCAATGGCAATCTCATATTTTCAAACTTACAAAAGGCCAGTGTTCTCTGTGGCAACAGTTTTCAAAACTCACAGAAATAAACCAGCTTCTCAAAAGGTGTGCTGACAGCTGGTGTTTCATACCTCAAGCCAACAATAGAGTGATGGGTGTGACAGCTGAGAAGAAGTCAACTTGCATGTAAAATTAATTTTCACTCAGAAAGATTCTGTAAAACAATGCTTTATCAAAAGAAAGGTAGTCTGGATGCAGAGACAGCTCTGAAGACATAGATTTATCCTATGAATTGCAGCTTTGTCACCTCTTGGATATTGATAAATTTGATGTGTATAACAAGATTAATGTCTTCCTCCCCTCTCCAGAACCTTGCTCTTGAAGAGGTTAATAAACAAAAAGAATTCAGATCACAGAAGTAAATTTAAATCTGTCGTGACCTACTTATTAAGTCTTTAATTCAACATATTTGATTGAATATTCTGCATTTTTTACTTGGAGGCCATCTCAAAACTGGTCCTTGATCAACTGCAATAGTTGCTTAAGTGGAAGACATTCTCAGTGAATATATGGCAACCTTGGGTTCTTTGGAAATTTTAGTTCTCATTTCTTTATAACAAGAAGAGGGAAATTAATTCCACTCTGAAAGAAGAAAATGGGAAGCTGTTGTAAAAACAAACCACCAACACAACTATGTCATTAACAGAAGTGGTGCTTAAGCTCCTGTGAGTACTTACTCATTTCTTTTACATATTGAATGGATCTGACTTCTTATTTAATACCCCACAGACATCTGTGAGGCTTGTGAGACCTTGAAATCATGGTCTGTACACACATCAATTTGATGAAATATTTTTAATGTAGCTGTTACAGAGGCTTGCATATAGTTTAAAATCATATGAGTTTATGAAGCTAATGAAGGACATTGTCAGCTTCATTAAATTTCATTGAGCATAGCTGTGTCAATAAATATTTTTGTGCAAGTGTTTTGTGATGATTTGGCAGGCACTTGACTGAAGTAGGGTCCTATTTTTCTCCATTCCTCTTCTGTTCTAAGGCTGTGAAGACTGAAAACAAAGTATAAAGCTGACACAAAGGAAATAAAATTAATTGTATTGAGTCAATCTGCTAGAACTCAGAGTGTATTATGTTTTTTACAATCAAGTTTCACCAATATCAAGCTCCTGTGCTTGTTCCACTGCACGGCCGAACGGTCAGGTAGGTCATTTGTCACAGAATAGAAAAGAAGTTAGTCTTTTTGAAGCATGGAATCCAAGCCTACAAGACCATCAGTGATTCATACTATAATTCCATTTTTGCATAATCAGAGAGATTAGCTGCCAGTAGCCTGTTTATGTGCAAGAACATAGCAAAATTTTGCAGTAAGTTTTCCTTGTAAGCCTATAAATTTTATGAAGTTTATATGTTTCAGTCAGCAAAACACTTTTTGAGATGGAATAAATAATTTTTCAGCTAAATATATATATATATATATTTTTTTTTTTTGGTGACATGGAGATACTGGCTTGGCATTTTTTATGAGAAGTAGACAAAAGCAAATTGTGCTCTCTTTTTTTAATTGGTAGACAAGGTAAAAAGCTTGAATTTGGGACTGTTAAATGCAGATGACCACTGAATGAATTTAAATTTCAGTGCTTGAATCAACTCAGCTGAAAAACTGGATATTAGCAGGATCTGAATGAAAAACACATTGTAGCATAATAGATATAGTTTCCATAAACAAATCACAGCCTAAAACTGTGTGAAATTGCATGTAGTTACTGCAAAGCAGTATAAGGAGAAAGAGATTTGTGGTATTTTTAATTGGAAAAAATCAGGGACAGAGATATGTTGTTATGGTTCCAATACATCTTTGCAGTGAGAGATTAAATAACATGTTACTGCAAATTATCTTGAGGGGAAAAAATGCTACAATAGTACTTGAAATCTGGGAGACATAACATTGTAGAATATCATCTAATAAAGAATATATTTGGCCGAATCTAGTCAAGACAATAAGGTGAAATATCAGATACCTTACACATTTTATTGGAATTTGAATTAATTAAAGAAATCCTTTATAATAACTCATTCTCATACTTAGAGTCTTCATGTTATTGAATCTTTGCTAGACCTCACATTTCTTTCTTGAGTCCAGTATGTCATCTTTCGATCTTCTTTCAGTCACTGATGTTGTTTTATGTGGTTTAGGAAGAAATATATGAACAACTGAGGGACCCTTCCTCTCTGTAGAAGAGGTTGTTAGTATGGAATATCTCATTGAAGTGAAAGGTGTAAGGCTCAGTGACTTTAGTGTTGTAAGTACATCATAATTTACGTACCATCAAAGGAAGCTTTTCTCTAAATCCCAATGGTTTGCAAAAAATGTAATGAATAGCTACAAGATTTTTTAGGAAAATATTTTTATTTAGGCCAGTAAAGCAAAGTGATGCATTTGCCCTTTATGTCAGAGAACATGGAAAGTCTGGAATTCTGTCCCAGGGAGAATGATGAGTGCCCCTTCCAACTTAACTCATTCTATTATTCTCTGAAATGGGTGTGCGTATTAATGGTTTCTCCTTCTTCATTGTGGAATCCAGTTGGGCTCTTTTTCATGTATTTTTTAACACAATTCTACATGATTTTCTCAATTAGTCTGCATGCAGCACCGCAGCATTTCAAAATGTACTGTACCTGGTGCCTTTAGGTATGTTAGGTTCTCTTGTCCTCTCTGCTGCCCACAGGTTTGCCTCAGCTCCAGGCCTGCATTACCATAACTGACCGAGGGTGAGCTGTGTATCGCTGAGGGGTCTCCAGTACCAGTCTGTGCCTGTGCCACCTCCCTCATCATTCTGTGTCTGCACATTGCATCCCATGTCCTCACTTCTCAAGGCCTCTGTTATCGTACTGGACTCTGTTTCTCTACCATCTCTATGGTACAGTCATAAATACCTCATTCTCTATAGAAAACTGCTTGTAACTGCTATCTGTAAAAAATCCATGTTTATACTATAAGATAAACAAAAAAAATTATCCACCAGCTCAGTTTAAAAAACCTCTGTTCCAGCTAAACTAAGTAAAACATCTGTAGGCAGGTCAGGGTAACTGCAGACAAAGTCAGACAAGCCTCAGTTCTGAGGCTGGGCAAACTCAGTATAAAGCTCATCACCTGCTAATAGTCATGACAATGCAGTATTACAGATACATGTCTTTTCTCCTAGACTTCAGGATGCTGAGTAATTTCAAGGATGGAGCCAAACAGGCAAGCAGAAGGAGGATGGAGTGATTCAAAAATCTTAATATTATTGCATTGATTGTTTTAGTGTGTATGTCTATCTACATAAAATATATCTCCAGATGTAATTTCTTCACCTATATACCATCTGCCAAGCACACTTGGTGGATTTTGACCTTGTGATTAAGGCCAAGGACAAAATAGTTGGGTTTCAGCCTGAATGGAAAGCTCCTTTAGACATAATTCTTCTCCTAAGGGAAAAAATATAAATAATTTAAAAAAAAAAGATTTTTTTTCCTATACAGCTTTTTTTTTTTTTTTTGTTTGTCCCAGATATTTTCCTCTGGGACCTATTACAAAAACAGATATTTTTTTGTGTGTATTGTTTGTGTATTTTTATTTAGACAGCATATATACTCAAATTTAAGGCTGAGTTTTATACTCAAATTTATTTTAATCTATATGATGTACACAGATGAGATATTTATATGTAGATAATTCAACTCTCGTTTTGCATCTTGGAAAAATTTATTTCTGCTAAAACCCTGAAAAAACATGATTGAGTTCATCTTGGCATTATTGAGTTCCTTACGTGTAATTAGCAATAGTCAAATATCTTAAATTTATTTGAACTCCTTTTTCTAAAGCTTAGTAGCTCGTGGCATTAGAGCAAGACCTCTGGAATACAGTAGAACTTATGTGGGGAGATTTTGAAAGCTCAGCTGTGTTTTCAGATGCATTTATAATAATTGCTTTTGACTAGAGGTTATAGGTCTCAGTGGGTAGCGCTTCTGAAGCATTTCTAGGCAGTCATAGACACACTGCAAAAGGCATTTAAGGCAGTGTTTCTGTGCAGCCCAAAAGGTACTTTGGAAAGGCTCAGTTTTTTTGAACAGATGGTGTCATTTGCTTCCTGTTGCTTTTAAGGGATGTCTTTCTTATCCTGAGGTGTTCTAGTGTACTCCCATGCAAATCCTATTTGTCCATTGCAACTGTTTATGTTTCTTTAATTCTCCTCTGACTTATCTTTCATTTTTATTGTGTAACAATTTTTTCAGGGGATTACTGGACTAATAAGCCTGATGTAGCCATGACACACACGACTCTGAACAGTAGTAAAAAGGCTCTTCCCTCACTTTCATTATTCTGAAATAACAAATTAAAATTGCTTCTCTGAAATTATAAAAAGAATTGCTAATATAGTGTAATGATAAATACATTACAACATATTCCCTGAGCTTCATGTGAAATGAACCTATAGCAAAGACTAATTTAAAAATGCAATTTAATATAGCTATTTTTATTCTTGGAAGACATGACATTTGTGCTCTGGAGAGCTGTCCATTGTCATCACTAAAGAATAGAACCCTTTCCCTTAATACTGCACAATGCTGAGATAGCAATTCTTGATATCCTTCCTTTCACAATGTGGTACTTTTCCAAAACAGAGAATGGCAGTCAGGGACAACCATGGTGCCTGTTTTATATCTGGCTATTATTCTCTGCTGGAGAACATTGCAACCAATCAGGCCCACTGATTTTTTAAACCTTCTTAGTGCCCCATGATCACAACAGTGGTGGCTGTCAGAGGAGGGTGTTTATGCAACCCCATGAAATGAAGGAGTTCTGTTATGTAGATGCCTTTATTTTTTTTCTTTATAATGATCACTGTACCACTATTTCTGAAATTAAGGAAGCAAGTTCGGGGCAGAACTACATAACTTAGCGTGTTTTACCATGCTTACTTGCAGCTGCATGCTTAAGGAAATTTAAGCTTGTGTCATGTGTTGGAAGATGTAGGCTTCTCATGATATCTCTATTTTCCTTACTTTCTAGATCCCTGGCAGAGAAACTGCACAATGAAAACATGATTTGGTTTACTGTGTGTGATTTTGAGAATATTTGCCACAGGCTAAGGGTGCTCGTCTACTTAAATATGCCTGTGTACCCAGATACAGGCAGTTATCTACTGAGTCTTCCAACACTGAGCTGCCCGGTCATGAATCAGCTCCAGCTCAGAAGCTAACTTAATTTGTGAAATGCTGTGTCTCATCTAATGTAACAGCTGTAAAAATATAGAAAATGAAGGAAGTACAGATCTGCTTAGATCCCTGCCTTAATTGTGATGGTGAGACACGTAAATAGAATTAGGGTCATGAGCACTTGTGATCATCAAGGACAACTCAGCAGATTATACTGAGCAAATCTAATTAGGATAATTATTAACCTCCTACTCAAATGCTTTTTTTTCATTATGTTAGACAATTTAGGCTTTTTCGCCCTATATTACTGTTGTGATGAATAATGCAGTTGCAAAATTTTATCTCAGATGAGCCTTGTATTGTAAGAAAATAATTTGTGTGGATAATATACAGTTATTTATTAATAACCTTCATGATGAAAGATAAAAATGAAATAATGTAACTATCTTAACATATGTTATTGAACTGCTGTCACTTGTTACTGAAATTTTGTGTTTATCAACCTATGCTGGAAGCTGCAGTCCCCCAAAAGGAAACACTCAAAACCTCCTCATTTTAGTTTCAGTAAAGGCTTTTACCTAAAGTAAGTGCTTTTATATGCATCAAGGTTATTTCTAAAATAGTGGAACTTTCTTTCAAAAGTGTAGTGTGGTCATTTGCAACTTTTTTTAACATGCGGCAAGCAGAACAAATACACAGCTCTTTCTTATTTTCTTTAATAAAAGATAGGCACTTAACTTCAAATGACAAAACAAGAAAGGGAAAAACAGATGAAGTTATTTCATATCACAGTACAAATAACGGTAAAAGAATAAGTGGGAAGCCAGTTTAAATGCAAATGAATGTGGCTAACATGTTCAGTAACTCAGAGAAGGATAAGTCAAGGGCATACTGTACTCAATATTGATAATTGAGGTCCAAGTCTTGCAAGTGGTTTCACTAGTTCATCAAAAAAAATGAGAAAGCATAACCAAATGAAAACAAAAAAAGAATTAGTTTTTGTAATATCAAGTTCCCCAGAGAGACCTAAGAAACCTGAAAATAATACTGAAGTGTTATCAGTATCAGTCTAAAGATCATATATAGTTTTAATGAAAAGCACTTAGAAATTAAATATAACTTTAATGAATAATGTTACTTATTTAATTCTTGCACCTCCATGCTTTCCAAAAGACAATGTTGCTCTACTTGAGTAAAGTTTCTTTTAAAGCATATTCTATTAAACATAGCAAGCACCTGGGGACCACTTGGAACAAAAATAAACTGATCTTAAAGACATCAAAAGGGTTTGGTTTTTTTCAAGTTTCTTGTAGAACTTAAAAAAATAAAAATAAAAAATGGGTTACATAAGACTGTTCTCTTCAAAGCTGCATACTAATTATATATGTGTATTCTGTAGAAAACACAATGTAGTTTCTGGATATTCTTCCTAAATATTGCTTGGAAAAGATGCTTATGAAGATAATACAGATGTCTCTTTTCTTTCTATTCCTCAGATGTGAGATAATCTCATACACCAAGGAACAGTGATGGAGCCAGGAGAGAGGGAGTTTAATTTAATTGGGTACTCTAAATTGCTGTTAATAAATAAATGTGAATAAATGTTTCCATTGCTGACCTTAGCAACAAAGGGTGATTTCAATCACTTTTGAAAATGCCCATTTCTCTCTGACAATAAGAACTGCTCAGACTTCAAAATCAGACTTAAATGTTTTATTTTTATCTAAAATGGGGTAGAATCTCTTGCTGCATTGATTCCTACTGAACTGCATGTTAGATGCGAGGGAGTGAAATGGTTTCCACCTGCCCTTCTTCCCTGATTTTGCTTCCCTATCAACATGGATTTGTTAACATGCAGAAGTTTCTCACCAGGAAGGAGCCACAGCTGGCTGCTGCTCAGTCATTGGACTAAATTATTAACTGCAGTGGTTGGGGAGTTTGGAGAGGATCAATGTGGACAGATCAGGGTGATAAATGCCCAGTTTCAATGCCTACTTTATGTTAGTCAACATGGGAAGTTACAGGCTTGTAATAGTTGGCATGAATGCAGCCCATCAGTATGATCAGTATGATAATCTGTGAGGATTAGCCCTGCATAAAATGCAAGCTTGTCTGCTAAACTGTGTTTTTCACAGTTCTATTGTGAGCAAAAGAATTCCTGGATATCCTGCTTAATCCCAAAGATGTGTTAATAGTGACTGACAAGGTACCTAGGGTCCCATCCAGAAATCCTTCAAAGCAGGTACATCAGTCATGACTCCTGTTACCTACAATATCCTTTCACAAATGAGGCTACCCTGCAGATTATCTGGAAAACTGGTCTTTCTTTTGGTGAAGAAGGGAAAACCAGATCTTATGTTAAGCACTGAGAGCTAGTCCCTTCAAGTAGTTATGGATAAAATGATGAATGAGAATGTTTAGTCCTGCTTCCTTCTCTCACTGACAGTATACAGAACTGCACATTCAGTCAGATGGTACTCTTTAGAAAATAAAGTTATATAAGGAAGGGAAGACACATCTGTGATCCAAATGGGAAACAAATTGCACCACAACCCTGTAGGTGACTGGCTGGCACCAAGTGCTTATGAAAGAGGAGCTTTGCTACATCTTAGGAAGACCCTGCCTCTGTACACTTCAGTGGGGAAGAAGAGGATAAAGATTGTCTTGATCATATGGTTGCCTCATGTCAATAACTGAGTGGCATATAAGTTCACTTCCCTTTTTATGTAGTCATTACATAATGCAATTCTTGACTAAGCTTTTATATTTTACTGATAGAATTATTTTGTTTTACTGTTACATTTATTTTTTATTTACATGTCACTTTTTTTGACATATGTAATCCCCCGCTTCTCTCTTCACTTAAATAAATGCAGGCATCTCCTGTTAATGAGACTTGCATCAGTATTAAGAGAAAGAATAAAGTCATCTGCTGAATAAATTTTAGCATAACTTATCTTTGCTGAGGGAAGTAATTTACAAGTGGCCAATGTGACTTTCCATTCAGATTTCAGAACTTGAAGGACAGAGAGCATGGAGTGATTCTTTGTGTGTCTGAGCTTGGTCCTACCAGCCCTGCTGGCCACTGTGGTTACTAGCAGGAATGCATGGTACAGGTTTCCTAGGGAGGATGGAGGGGAAAAAGGAAATTCCTTGCCTCCTCCTCCTTTGTTTATTCCCGGTAAAAGCATTCCAATTTTTTTTTTTTTTTTTTTTTTTTTTTCCCCTCCCAACACCAAGCCAGTTCAAAGATCCCAACAGCCCAGCAGTAAGTAGATAGGTGGCTTGAGATAACAGTGTAGTGAAGTTGAGGCTTCTCCTGGTGGGAAAAAAAAGTAATTGGGCAGCTCTTACAATTTCCACCTCAGGATCTGTTTTTCTAAGAGACACTGAAAGAATGTACTGCCAAAACAGTTTGGAAGTGAGTAAAAAGTGCTGAGATGTTGTTCATCCTGCCTAACTTGAGCTGCTTAAATCAGGTATCTAGTCTAACACAAAGTTTTCACAGCTGATAGAGGGAAACAAAGGTACACTCCAGAGGCTGTTGTCCCATCCAAGGGTATTAATACACAGGGATAAACTGTTCTCTGATATGCACTAGTTAAAAAAGGAACCTAATGAAAATGTACAAAATGCTTAGCTTCTAGATGGTTAAATTTGAGTGGGATTAATGTCTTTTCCAGTATTTCTTCATATTCTCTAATTTACTTGTTTTCATAATTAGGTACTGAGATTAAATTACTTACTTTTTCAAAAAACTACTTAACTTGCATTACTAATTTATATCCAGGTTTTAATCTTGATACAGGTGACAACTTTGGCAAAATAAATCTAACCTTGACTACAAATGTGATATGATACTTTTGAGACCTGCCCCAGAAGGCCAAGTAACCCAGGTTCTTGTTAATAGATCCTTTGGGGCAGATTAGAGTAAAACAGCACTGAATGATTGGTGTTTGTAAAAATATACATGTAGGGTTTATTTTAGAACAATTTGGTTGTAATGGAAAGTGGGTATGTAGCCATTTTGGTTGTTATTATCTATAGTGATATGACAATATGAAAGAATAAAAATATCACTTAAGTAAACATAGAAGAAAGAGAGAAAGAGAGAAAGAGAAAGAATAAGAGTACAAAGATACAAAATCACCCATGGATCTATGAAAAGGCTTGATTGTTGCAGTTTGTTTGCTGGTCCAAGTGATGGTCTTGATCTGTCGTGGTCCACTGGGTTTGAGGGAAGAAGCCTGTGAAACGTGGAGTCTGATGTGTTAGAATACACTCAGCCTTGGAGGGAATGCCCAGGTACCTCCCCTGTGGGGCAGCTTTCAGTCTCCTGGTGAAAGGCCTCAGAAATGAGTCTGGGGACACTTTAGGCATCTTTAATGATTTATGACACCTTCTAAGACATGACAGCTTCCATGCAGTCAGAGTAGTTAAGCTTGTTATGCCCCATCAGACCTTCCCCAGAGGGCAGGTTGGTGGAAGTTTTACAACTGAGTTGTATAAGGGAGGGCAATTACCATGATACGAGGCACCATCGTGCCTTGCAGGATTTGCCTCTTCATTGTGGCCTCTAGGTGGTAATGGTTCACCCCCTCTGTTGAAGGCAAACTAGTCATTACACACCCAAAAATTCACCTCCTCCCTCAAGGGATACAAACTTGGCTCATCAATACCTCTTGGAACCTCCTCAAATGGGCAAATATTTGGAGTCCATCATTAGTAGTCTAGTCTCTCTCAGATACCAGCTGGAAATATTCAATTCAATATTTACTTACCCTCAAGTGTTTTTGGTGATTAAACCACATTTCTTTTGATAGGGTTGCAAATGTAATACCTTGAAAAGTAGAGAGGCCCCGAGATGTAATAGCTATGGTTATAAAAGACAACCCTAAACCAGACTTTTATATAAACATAGTCTTCTGCAGAGTAGGAATGACTATTCTGGTGAATTTCCCATCACACTCAAGATACTCACAGAACTGATCAAGGTATTAATTTAGATGTTTAAATGTTAACATCATAATTGACCGTTTAATTATGTAACTTGATCCTAATTCGCCAAATGTCTTATTAGCCTCTTTCCTAGCTGTTTTTTACTAAAGCATACACTCCTGAAAGGAATTTTTTCATGATTTGATGCCATCAGGAGATGACAAATCCACTACTTCAATTTTTTCCAATTGTTTATCACTATTAATTTAAAAAAAATTACCCAATCTCTGTTACTTCAATATCTCGTTCTTGGGTCATTTGGGGATTTTTTTTATACCATTATACCATTCTGAAGACTGCCTCTGTCTTTATTCAGTATTTTGCCTCTCCAGAGATATTCCACTTACTATAATCAAGACATTTCTCTTGTCTTCAGTCATCAAAAAATAATAATTTCCTTAACTCTTTCACTGTATGGAATAGTTCTCCAGCTTGTGAATAATTTTTAATGTTCATTTCTTCCTTCTCTCCAGCCTTTGACATTTTTCTTTTTTTTCCCAGATGCACTTCTTGCCTAAGTTATCAGCTGAGAGCAGAGTGTTTGATGCATTCTGTCAAATGAATCTCCCCAAGAATTTTCAGATTATTATTTATAAGTATTGCCATGTGAACTGCAAATCAGCAAAGCATGCATGCGTAATTAATGCCCATCTCATATGAAATATGAATAGTAAACATCATTAATTTGCTTTGCATAAGAACCTTTAAAAATCAGGATAAGTACCTAATATTTTTTCATGCAGAAAGAATTTCTTTAGGCTTCTCACCTCTACATCTGAAGGAATGTCATTCAATATCATACATAAAGGTGACCAAATAATAAAACAATGACTGCTTTTTTTGTGTGTAAGGTGTAGCAATGGATTATTCTTCTGTAATCTTAAACTTCTAGTGGAAGAAACACTGCTGCTTTTTACACAATCTATTGATATTAAGCATAGTTAACTCCACAAACAGTCACCAATACCCTTAAAAAATTGAGATACTGTGTAGAAAATAGTAGCAGAAAAAAGATTAACAGAAAGATGAATGAAAAGACAAAACCGTGATTTCTTCAATTGTCGGAAGAAGTCCAAAATTTTTCACTGCTTAGATGTTCTTTTAAAAGACATTCCAAAAGTTAGGATGTCTGTAGAATTGTTCTATTCCCACACAGACCTACCCTTCTCCTTTTATGAGTATTAAGGATCACACATTACCAATAGAATTGACTCCTGCCACTCTTGAGGGACTGTGGGATAGGAACTATCTTTCTCTCGTTTTACTTCTTTTCATGCTCCATGAGTACAAGCATCATCCTCAAAACAGAGAAACAAACTGGACAATTGGTCAGAATGAGAAGCACTTGTGCAAAATAAGAAAGTACATTTACTTGTTTTCTCTTAAATCTGAAATCCAAAGGGATTTTCTGAAGCATGGCTAGTTTTTCTAACTTTGCAGACAACTGGGACAGAGCAGTAATGTGCATATTGAAACCTGCAGATTCTTCAAAATTCTTGGCCACATTGTGTCTTTTCTGCCTCCCAGGTTGAGTAGGTATTCCATGTGCTTGAACATATGTACTTCAAGCCTTCCTAACTTGACTTGAAGACTTATTTTTTGAGTGTGCTAAAGAAATCACAGAAGGCTTGGACCTTGGTCTGACTTCAGGTGTGTAAGTAAAAGCCTGGATTGATGCTGGACTGCTGTGTATGGACTGCTAAATTGAAAGACTGTGGAGAAGGAACAAAACAACAAAATATTAAAATACAGCTAGAAGACTGGGAATATTTTGTAACCAAAACAATTGAAAATTATTTTCTGTGATAGAAGCTGTATTTCACAGGAGTCTCTGTCTTCAGCTACAGGCAAAATTTTCATCAGAGATGTAAATTTTGAGTCTTACGTCCACAAAATGCAAATATATTAGGCTTGAACTTAATTAGAACTCATTAGAATAAAGACCAAAAGTGAATAACATTCAGAGTTTTTCCAAGGTGTTAAAATGTCAATTTAATTTCCAACATGACTAGACTTGTCTTATCGTCTCTTGGCATCTGCAAAGGGAGCCAGTACTGAGGAAACAAACCATCACATACACCTACTATGCTCAATTACTGTGCCTGTATTCTGTTTCATTAATGCAGTTAGGTAGAAGACAACAGCACCCGTTTGACTATGTTATATTGTTCTGTTGGATAGAAATGGGATATAGTTGTTATAAATGAAATTTCAATTTCATCAGATTAATAATTTGCACAAGCCAAATTATTATTATAAAAACAAATAAAATTTATTTCAATCAAATTGACAATCAAAATCAGCCACTATAAAAGAAAGCAGGGCTAAGCCTAGGTTCTTGACTCTGGGTGACACATACACAGCTCTGACTACCAGCAGTTCAGAGAGGTAAGTGCACACCTTTGAGATGTTTGAGTCCAGTTTTTATACTGTTTTTCTTGCTCTTGGCTATGAAATCCATTGTCCTTTTCATTCTTGATGATACTCAGGTCCAGTGCTCAGTGGTACATTTAGATGTTGATGTGTCCAAGGATTCTCTTTGTGTTCTGGTTGATGGTTTCCAGTAACTCATCCTAGTATATGATGATCTTTCTGAGAAATCCTTATATGATGACAATGAGGTATCTTGAGTAATAGGTCCATTCATCAGCAATGTCCAGGGAGCAGCAGATCCTATCTCTTGCTTCTTTCAGATGGAAAAAGATTCTTGTTGGGTAAGGTGAAATCATGGGTCTGAGGTCATCCCCTGAGCTTGCCTGCACTTCTTATGTTAATTAGTACCTTCCTTGAGCAAGATGTCATGAGACTTGCCAAGGTGTACTCTGAACACAACTAAGTTTAAACATATATACAATTTACAAGATATAGTTTACATTTTAGATCTCACCTTAATAACTTATTACATTTATAGTGTTTTAATTCTTTATGAATTTTGACCCATCTACAACATAGTGATGTTTACCTTTGGAAAAAAACTTACAGAATCAGGCAAGTATTTTCTATATATTATAAATAGCAATAGAGTCTTCCACTAGATGCACAGCTATTCTTCAGCCTCTGAGTTCTGCAGTATTTCAGAAACCATACAACTTTCTGGCTTCTAGTTCATGATCTGTTGAGTTCATTAAGGGAATTCTTATATTGATGTGGTGGTCATCTCTTATTCAAAACACTGCATTGCAGGATGCTAAACAAAATACTCAAACAGTTAACGTAAATAATGTAAATACAGGCCATTCTAATCCACAGTATGAGAAAGCCATAAGTATTTTTATTCAGCCCTTTGCACATAAAATTAGTAAATGTAAATGTATTTCTAATTCTATAATAGGAGTTATTTTTTTTTTTTTTTTTTTTTTTTTTTTTTTTTTTGGTAAGCTTGTGCAATTCCCGTAATTGCATTTTTTCTTCTCCTTTTATTTACCAAAAGGTGAAGGTCTGAATATACTAACTGAACTGTGAAATTCAGAGATGTTGACTCTGCGCCTGGAGCACCAAACAGAGCCAGTAATCCAGTAATGGAAGACACTACCCTATAAGGGAGACTCGGTGGGTAAGAGAAGGTTTAAAATATTTATCTTTTGTTCCCAAAGCCTTTCAAAGCAAATAAATTAGAAAAGGGAAAAGTGGCCATCTGAAGAATAGGATTTGTGAATAACTTGCTTCAGATGATCTCCTAAAGGTCATCAATCTATTTTGGTCAGGATATAACAGAACACATCCTACCTCTAAAAAGAACAATCTCTTCACCTCTCAAACTCTAATTTCACACATTTTGCTACTGATTTATTTATTTTTTAGCCCTCTGAAACATCTGGTGTAAGAAGTTGTTGGAGAAAGAATCCTGGTTTTGATAGACCTGTCATCTGTTGTGTTCTGACTCATTTTATGCTCCACCTGTTTTGTCATACTGAATCACATTTCGCATCTCTTTGAAATCTTGCTTAAAAATCATCCTAATACTAATCAAGATGTGTACAATGAAGGTGTTTTCCTCCCATAAATACAAAACTGTAAAAATTATTTTATACAAGATCTAGAAACTCTTTTATCAAAACTGAAATGGCATATTTTTCTCTTTCATATATTTCCAATAAAGATTGTTTTTCAAAGAAGAGGTAGCCATTCTAGTGGATGTGTGGAGACATTGATGTGCTAATGTTTTTATTCTGAATAGGTAAATATACGGTGTTAAAACCAGAGAAAGAATAAATAAAAACAGAGAGAGGTTTCTGTGCAATTAAGTGGTAGAATGATGCTTTCATTTATTCTGAAGAGTCACTAGCTCCTCAAGTTGCTCTAAGTTAATGGATTTCTCTTCAAAGTGGACTTCCACTAAGTCAGAATAAACATATCAGAGTTCAGCTCTGAATGTTTTGATCATTTTTTAAATGGAAAGGCATTCATTGTTGGAGGGTTATATTGAGTCCTACATTGGAATAAATGTCAGATCTGAACATGTGTATTTATAGACATTTTTATCTAGTGTGGCACTACTTTTCATGTATCCTGTCTTCTTGTAAATTCTTTCTGGTACTATTAATGTAAGTGTCTGGTATTTCTTTTTGTCTCTTGCTATATCCAGTGTCATATGTCTACATTGTTCATACTCTGCACAAAGAAAGAAAGGAACAGAAAGAATTTCAGTGAAACCCAAAACAGCAGACATGGAAAAGCAAAGCCAAGAAGGAATCCCTTAGTGTTTCTTCTCATCAAGTAACAAATTATCACTTTAGCTTTTCCCCCTCATTAGCAAGGCTAAATAGCAGTACTTTGTTGCCAATGGGTAAGCAAGAATTTAGACTCATTTTACATGAAGATGAAAAGTAGAACCACTTTGCCATGACCCAGGAGCTGCATCAGACTGAATAAAGAATGAGATAAATAATGCAAGCCACCTAAACTAGGATTTTTTTGTTAACCACTTTTAAATATTCTTTGATCTTGCTCTCTGACTCCTGCTCTCAGTACCATGTGAGAGACTGGCTGGGGGCAAAGCTAAAGATATCCCCCTGAACAAATAGATTGTTGTCTGTGATCATGGAATATATTAGCAGGCATTCAACTAATGTTGAAGCTTGTGCATTCTTTAGTCTCCAGACTGCTACTGGCTATGTGAAGAGCAGAGTGAACTCTAGCAGTGAAAGTGCTCGATAGAAGAAAACAAAGATGCAAATTGTTTGGGTTTCCTTAGGCTCTCTAGTCATTAAATACTCTTTGCTGGGGTGGTTTAACATTTTCCTGGTTTGCTCATTAGTATGTGTTAACAACAGCTTAGTTTCTCACCAGTTTCTTAGTGGTTGTAACTTTGGTTACAACCACTGCCAGAAGATCTATGCCATGGATCTTCTTGCAGGTCAGACCTTTTCTTATTTGCATCTGTAGGAACAATAGCAGCACATGATGAAACTCTTCCAGGACCTGGATCACCTTATGTCCTCCTATTCTTCTATGGAGATTGGTGTTATTTATCTTCTTTTCTTAATGACCTGGGGAATTTAGATCTAACAGCATCTTACAGTATCTGTAGGATGCTGTGGTAAATTCTTGACTAGAGCAAGATGTATAGTATAGCAACAGTTTCTTGCCTATCTTTTTCCCCTCTGAGACCATCTTCTATTTTCTGTTTCTGCATAGGATGAATTGCCTAACCTGATCTTTTGAGCAATCTTCATTACTCAGAAAGGAAGTAAAAGAGCAAATCACACTACCCTGGTTGGAATACCATCTGCTAATTTATGAGTCATGGGAGTGAAGGGGAGCAGGGAGCTTCTCTCTGATTCTGCACAGTTTTCCATTGACATGTTACTAAGAATACAGAGATGATTGTCTCAAGAAATATTCTTACAGTGTGAAATGCCATGTTCTTTTCTGATGTTACTTCCCATTTAGTAGGTAGAATCTATGTTTAGACTGGTAGACTGTTTCAGATTTTATTACATTGAAGTGTTTTATAAGAGAAGTGTTCCAGAGATGGAAAAGCAGACAAATACCTATTGAAAGCTACAAGGATATTGCCAGGACATCCAGAGATGCAGTTAGAAATGTAAAAGCTCAGCTTGAATTGAAATTGGCCAAAGGTGTCAAAACCATCGGGATGTTAGATAGATTGTGTCAAAAAGAGCATCATCAGCAGAGATAAAGAAGACATCATCCTACCCTACGCAGCATTTGTCAGGCCACATCTGAAATTCTCACTTCAGTTTTCATCCCTGCTATGCAAAAAAACCCTTGAACAGGCTGGAGTGGATCCAAAAAAGGGCCACAAAAATGATGAAAGGACTCAGAAATGTATCATGTGAGGAAAAGCTGAGAGAACTAGGTTTGTTCAGTCTTGAGAAAAGAAGGCTTAGTAGAGACCTTATCACCATGTTCCAGTATTTCAAGGCTACAAAGAGGACAGAGACTCCCTTTTTCACAAGTAGTCACATAGAAGAGACAATGGAAACAAGTTTCTTGTGGGAAGATTATGATTGGACAGGAAAGTAAATTTTTTCACATTGCAGTACCCAACCATTGGAATAATCTCCTATGGAAGTGGTGGATTCCTGGATGTTGTATACTTTTACAGTTCAGCTGGACAGAGTGCTGGGCCATCTTGTCTAGACTGTGTTTTTGTCAAGGAAATTTAAGCCAGATGGTCCTTGAAGTCCTTTCCAAACCATTATTTTATGACTGTAAGGTTCTGTAATGACAATGGCTCATACAAAAAGTTGAAAGAAATTAAGCTGTCGTGGTTTAAAATGTTATATCCTCTCATGGATGATGAGTTTAAAAAATAAGAAAGAAGCACAAGGAAAAAGAAACAAAAAAGAAACACCACAAATAATTTTTTCCAGGTCTTATTCTGTCTATTAATAATTATCTGCAAAAGGGAGTAAGTAGTAAAGTGATATTGAATGGCTGGAAGATAAAATGTGAGATGAAATTCAGTGTCAATAACTACAAAATAATGAATATGAGGGTAAAAAAAATATTTATTATGTACAAAACCTGAGACCTGAATTATCTATTATCGTTCAGGAAAAAGCTTTTGCTGTCATGGTGAATAGTTCTTTGTAAATGTTAGCTCTGTGCTCACTGGCACTCAGTAAGGCATGCTAAAAATTATTATGAAAAGATTAAAGAACACAAGAGAAAAGAACATTATCTCAGTGGATAATCCCATGATGAGTACATATCTACAACTTTTTGTGAAGGTCTATTCAGGCTTCCACTTTCTCAACATCAAAATATATAGAACTTGAAAAGGTGGTTTGGCAAGGATGACAGGAGATCCAGAAAACTCTGTTATGACAAGCAATTTAACAAGCAGGGAATATGTAGCCTGGAAAATAGAAGACTGAACAGACTTTTGTCATGAAGACCTGAAAAATCATTAATGGTATGAAAGCAAAAGCAGTGAATAGCACAAGAATTGGGGGCAATTATTTCAACAAATGAAATTAACTGTCAGGTTTTGAAGAAATTATTTTCTATGTAATCAATAATTACATTGTGGAAGTCATTGATACAAGATGTGGATGCCAAAACTCTCAAGGGAGTTCAAAAGGAGTATCAGACAAGTTAATGCAAGAAAGAATTATTCTGCACAAGGAGGCAGAGATACATTAATCTCAGGAATCCCTTCCTTGCAGAAACTAACATTTTTAACAGAGGTGATATATCAGACCAAAAATAAACCCAACAATGTATATTTATCCTAATCTCATGGGTTTTTTTCCACAAGTATCTGCTATGTTGCCTCTGTGAGACAAAGGAATAGAGCACAAGACTATTTGGTTTAATTAGTACATACATCCTTGCATTTCATGGTCTTATATGCTCTAAATTCTTTCTGACATTGCCTGCATGACAAGTCTATCTCTTGATGACTCAGTGTTTTTGGAATGGTATCTGTATATAGTCATTCTCTTCAAAAATGAAATGTACAGCTCAATGACTACAGAGTAAAGGCATACAGAGTTTGCAGAAAGCGGTTAATGCATTTTTTCTTGGCCTAGAAGAGACCATTTGTTTTCTTATATCCTCTGCTTCCTTCCACCTACCCTCAGTATCCTGACATGATTTTGAATTATGTGATAAATCTTCTCTAGATCTCTGTTTATTTTTAGCTTAAACCATTTTCCATTATGGTTTCTTGCCTTCTTTATATTATGGACAAACTCACTATTTTAGTATTTAAGAAGTACATTACATGACCTTTAATGACGGCCTTTAAGAGACATCTCTTCTTCTACAGTCTGATATGTTGAAGTTAATATGAATTTATTTTAGGGGGACAGAGGAATGAGAAAGATCTCTTAGGCCCTGGAGTCTAATTCCCTACAATCTCAGCACAGGGAGGACTTTCACTCCAGATGGAACATGAAATTAAGTGGTGGTGGCATTGCTAAAAGTGCACACACAAGCACACACACACACACACACACACACACTCCCCTACCCAACCTCTTCAGGTCAGATTCACATCAACTGAGTTAGCACAATAGTCACCTCAGGTCTCTGACAGAGTCAGCAGAGAGTGATACACCACTCCAGAGTTTAACTAAATCCACCAAAGATGCGGACTCTTTGGAAGTACCTATCTCTTTCCACCGATTACTGATGGCATCTTTTCAATGGCATTTCTGTAATAATTTTCTTAACTGTCAGAGCTTGAAAGACACTAAATAGGCCTTCATGGCCCTTACCAGTTGCTCCTTGCTCACAGGATCCCACCTCAGCCCAGGTTCAGGACCCTAATTCTTGACTGAGATGTGCTGTCACTGGGTCTTACATCTTGTGTCCTATTGCCCCATTTCACTGATTAATCTTCCAGGACTTGCAATTATATTATGGGTAACTTAGCATCCAGTCCTATCCAGTCCCACAGATGGAGCACAGAACTATGTTACAGGTAGCCTTGTCTCTAGTCCCATCTCTGGCCCCGTATGCAGCTGTTCCAGGTGAGTCACGCTGGGTGGACCCTAGACATGACAGCTTACATTGATTGTCTGGCACTCTGGATGTTCCCTGTCACTGTCCCCACTGCAGTCCTGCCCACACCCTGCAGTTCTGCACCTATCAGTGAGGGCACCATGCAGCCTGTGCTGGAGAAACCTGGGAACCCTGGGCTCCCATCCTCCCTTGGAGACCAGCCCTACTCATGCTGCTTCCTGAAACTTAAGTTCAGCAAAATGAGAATTAACCTTGCCAAAATCCTATATATATGAGTTTGAAGTTCAGTGCTTCTAACTTTTTACATTCTATGGAGTCTTAATACTGACTGCTTTGGACTTCAGGTGAACAGACTTTCATCCTATTCAGGTTTCTGCTTGAAAGAACCACACTTACCCCATGAGACCTGTTTATTTAACATTAATACTAACCCAGAGTATTTAGGTTTAATCACTGTTTTCATAAGATTGTCCTCTAGAAATGCAGAATACAATACTTTTATTTCTGCCCTTTCTGTTTAGTTTATGGATATCCAGGTGTGAGAATGTATATGGAGAAGAAAATTGTGATCTTTACACAGCCTTTCAGATTTTTCCACAAACTACAGCCATAAGATAGTACAAAGCCTTAGTTTAAAAAACTTTTTTAGAAAATGGTACTAAGCTGCATATAGATGACAGAGGAGTGATCAGTGTGGTCTAGAAGTAACTATCGTGCTTTGAGCACTAGAAGAAAAGGACACTTAAGAAATCTGTATAGAAAGAGATTGTATAAACACAGCCCAAAGCAGAATCAAAATAAAAATGGGGAGTAAATTCTACCAAGACTTTAAGAGTGGCAATAAATATATTTATATAGAAAAGAGGGAAACCAGAAAGGAAGTTTGAAGTAGAACAAATGCGTAAGACTAAGGAAGACACATTTTTTTCTATTTTAAAGGAAAGTAATGAACCTTATATAGTATTCTATTTTTAACAACACATAAATCTAGAGTATGTCTTTCCTGGAGATTTCTCTAGCACTTTTATATGTAAGTAACAGTATGATTAAAAACTCCTTTCTGTTCAGATAATTTACCTCTCACCCCATCTGCCTTTCCATCTTCCCTTTTTTCCCCTGTCCTTCCCCACTTTTGTACCCTTTGTCATAGATAATTTCTTGCAATTTTATATTTCTGTTTTATATTCAATGATTATAAATATGGAAAGTATTATTGTGAATACTTGTGAATTTCAGTATTTTCTTAACAGAAAAAACAAAGTAATTCAATTAACTTAATTTCCTTTTTATGTAAATAATCATGTCATCAAAGACTTGAGGGTGATCAGGCCAAGAAAGAAAAAAAAAAAAAAGCAAAAGAAAGAAGAAATGTTTTCAGTTATATAACATATTTGCTTAGGGAATTTTATTTCACATTATAGGGTTTAACTTAGTATTTTCAAGTTCTTTCTAAAAGAAGTGTTTAAATGCCAGAAAGAGCACATTAACAATAGCAAATAAACACTGCAAAGAGTGCAAAGTTAGAACATACACAAGCATACACAAAGAAAGGATGCCTGAATTATTGAAAAGAAGAAAAGCAAGAGGGTAAATTAATTTGTTTCATAGCCAGGTCACTGTTCTGATCATGATTTAAATCCCATGTAACGCTACCTCTTACTTTATTGACGTGGTAATTGTTTCTGCTCAGGCTACAGAGAGAACAATAATGCCCATCTAGAAATATGAGCAGTCTAGAAGCAATGCTAACTACTTGCTCTCCACACAATTAAATAATTAAATGTAATTTCAGCAGATACTCTAGTTTCCAGACTGGTTCAGTCAGAGGTAAGACAATATTAACTGCTTTGCAAAATCAGAGGAAAAGAAGGAAATTTTCCACTTTGGAGAAATAATAGACAAAGTTGTTTTAATTCTTTTTACACTTGCTGTACTTTCAAAAAGAAAGCCAAATACTAAAAAAAAACCAAACCACTGTTCAGCTGTCAGATATTTGCTCTAAAACTAATGGTGGCTTCTTGTAATAAAAGCTGTCTTTTTACACATCCTGCAAATATGCAGCAAATTAGACATGAATACTGGTTGGTCCTGGAGTAATTTGCAAGTGTTAACAGAAAAGCTGAAGTCTGGTGAGTGCTAGAATTACACAGTAAAATACAGTAAGGAACATTTATCTTCTCAAGGTGTACGTTTTATTTTCTGCTAGGGAGAGGAATGCAATGTTCTTGTCATTGCCATTGTGAAAGTTTTTCATGGGACAAGTAACAACAGCACTCCATTTATTTTCATTGGTGTCTATAAATATATAGCATGATTGCTGGAAGTACACTGATTCAAATTATAATAATTATTCAATTTGAAAAGCACCTTTCTCACCATGCTCTTCAGCACTACATAACCAGTTATATAATGCAATAATTATGACTTCTATTTCTCTTTGTGATAAGAGACAAGATGACACATTTTGTATGCGATGGAATATCTTCCATAATTACGTTGCCCCCTAAGGTCTGCTTTCACTAAAATGAAATTTTTTAGGTGAATGCAATTGTTTTACTAAAATATCATTTTAAAGACAGAAGAAATGCCGTATCAATACTATTTGCTAATTGATAAAATTATTTTAGAGTAACACTTTATATATATGCAGAGCTGTGCAGGGAAATATTTTACTGCACAAAGACACATCAGTGAATGAACCATCCCACTACATATCTTTATTTTGTATTATCATCTTCTCTCAGAAAGATAAGGTAAATTATCAGTAATTTATCCAGGACACAGCAACAAATTATGAGCAGAACTAGGATTCCAATTAAATCTTTCCTCATTCTCTCTGAAACATCAGACTATGTTTTCTGTTCTCATTCTTCAAAATGTATAGTCAGAAACAAGATTTTAAAATTAATTTATGTGCATATCATGCCAAGTGTATAATTCAATACCAAGTTTAATGTTTTTAAAATGATAAAACATAACCTGAGGCATGCACTGTAAACCAGAGGCAACATTTATTTCAGCAAGATTTACTCATGAGCAAACTATTGCTAGAACCACTGACTTTCCCCTGTATTTTTCTTTCACTTTGGTGTTTTTTTTTTTTTATTTGTTTTGTTTTGTTGAGTTTTTTTTTTGGTTTTTTTGGTTTTTTTTTTTTTTGGTTTGGTTTTTTGTTTGTTTGGTTGGTTGGTTGGTTGGTTTGGTTTTATTTGTGTGTATGGAAAGCAAATAAGAAATTTTCTCATCTAAAAATCGAAATAAGTCTTAGGAGATGCTAAGGAATATCCACTAGGAAAGTTTTAGTAATGAGATTTTTGTTCTCAGAAAATACCATTTTCCTCAAACCAGGCCTTTTGCTGTGATGATTGGTTTTAATGATATACTCTAGGAAAGGTTTTGAAAATCTTAGATAGAATATCTGTTAAGAAAGAGACAAGTGATATCCCAGAATAAGTGACCAGGTAGTAGGGATATTTAAGTCAGATGTAGAACACCTAGGTTAAATTCCTTCCCCTAAGGGATTTAATACTTTCATACAGTATGTGTCCTATCAATTTAATTATTCAGAGGCCAGAGTCACAGTGCAATGTATCTTTACGACCTAGGGATTTTTCTAAAATTCAAAATGCTCTAGTGAATTGGAAACAGTATTTCCTACTCATTTCTCCCCGTGAGGAATGAAGGTAAATTTTCTTAGAAGATTAAAAGTGACAGTAGACCATATTCTGATGGGTTTAATATGTATTTTAAAACACAGAGGAATTTTAAAATTAGATCTGATTATATGAAACTTCTGCCAAGGAACCGATCATGCAGTGGCTTTTTTTGCAAACCGCATATTTGTGCCATGGCCTTAAAAAACAAGAGAAAGTATTAATCTCATTTTATCTTGTTGTGAGTTGTAGATAACTTTAGAATAAAACCTTTATGTTCCTGAAATCCTATGACTTGGGTGAGATATGTTGCTTTTATAACATGAAGTATATTTAATCAAAATAAATTTGTTTTGGTTGCAGGCAGCAGCACTACACTCCATCAAGGTAATGAGGTCACGGTTGAACTTAATTAATTTTACATGGATATACTGTTTCCTTTGAAACTTCTCGTCCTGCTAGTGAGTGAAAATAGCATTGATGGACGATAGATGAAAACTTTCCAAATGGGCTAAGCAATAAAGTTCAGCTGTAAATTGATCCTTTAGAGAGCAATTTAATTTTTAATTCTCAGACAAGTAGCAAGGTTTACTAAAAACCCCACCCAAAATAAAAGCAATCATCTCAAACAATAACTCCAGGATAAAACCATTAAAGATGAAGGATTTGCCTGAATTTCTGAAGTTTTAATCCACTGACTAGAAGGTTTCATTCCCTTTTTATGAGATTAGTACATTGGAAATGGAAGGCTTTGGTGTATCCTAGTTCATTTTGCCAGTTCCATATTGATTTCATTAAAGTCAGTAGGAATTTCATTGTTAAAGAGTATCTCCTTTGTTTGGGCTTCTTTGTCATTGCAATTGCAAAACATTTAACAAGCAAAAAAAAAAAAAAAAAATGCTCTGAGCATGTAAATAAAACAAAGGGGCTTGGGAATAGGATTCAGACACTAATAGTAGAGATCTCGGTCTGAGTTAGTTGCTGAGTTCCTTCTAAAGCAAATAGAAACGCACAGACAATTTGAACGAGTGATTTGACTGAACTATTCTTGGCATCTTCTTCATCAGATTAACTGGACCCCATGAGTGCCTAATCCTCTTCGTTTTAACTATACTGGAATCTAGGCTGCTGTAAATGTTGCCGTGGTGAAAAAATTTTAGGGAGCTCTTCAATTAGAAGAGAGCTACCTGATTGCTTTTGGAGATGGTCATTGGACAGTCATGTTTTAACTTGCAAGTTTGGATTTAGAGGTGTAAATATCTAAATCTAGTCAGTGTCATGTCCCTCAGCTGGATTAAGCTCCTGTTAGACCTTTGCCTAACTCTGAAGTTCTGAGTAGATGATTCAGATCTAGAGTATGGCTAGACATGATTGGATATTTCTATCATCCTAAGTCCTGTCCAACTTTTAGATTAATTCACTTCTAATTAGTCTTAAATAGGTGGTTAGAGTGAATAGACTAACTGTAAATCATCTGACTGCTGATGGCTTACAGAAGAAAAGTATCATTAAGGGCAAGATTCAAAACTTAATTTCCTCTAAAGCTTTTACAATATTTACCTCCTCAATGTAATGCCTTATCTTGCACCTTCATTTTTCTCCATTGGATACCTGCCTCTGCTGATTCAGTAATTGAAGAATGTCATTATCCCATGCCAGAGGGGCTGGAACTAGATGATTTTTAAGGTCCCTTCCAAACCAGGCCATTCATCCAGAGGGTGGCTGAACACTGGAACAGGTCAAGCCTGTCTGAGTTCAAGGAGTGTTGGACAATGCTCTCAGGCACATGGTGTGGTTCTTAGAGTGTCCTGTGTAGGGCCAGGACTAGGACTTGATGATCCCAGTGGGTCCCTTCCAACTCAGCATATTCTATGTTCCTATTACTTTATTAACAATACATTGAGATTGTTAGTCTGAAATTAATTGATTAAAGTTCATTACCAAACAAAAAACTACAAAGAAAATCTGATTTTTGAAGCTTTTTTGTACTTTTTTCAAGATTGGAAATGGGTATACTTGGGAAAATAATATCTTTTTTCTTTTTTAAATTTTTTTTTCCTTATAAGGATTAACATAGTATTCATCAAAAATTTTAAGACTAACAGGACCAGACATTTTGCCTACCAAAATTGCTCCATAATTTACATCTGTTCTTAAAAAACTACGTGGTCATCTGGTGCCTTTTTAAATCATTAATTGATAATTTAAAATAGTAAGTACATAACTACCTGATATTTTAGCAACTAAGAATTATGCTGAAAATATTGACTTGAATTACAATTAGGTGAAATATGGTGGTTCATTAAGTAAAACGGTCCATTTTAATCAACTGAAAGAATGTATGAAAACACTGTGATATAACTTGGATGATGTGCACAGCTTGTAGATGATGACAGTGATGTCGTAGGGCAGAGCTTAAGTAGCATCAGGTTTATGAGGTATAAATACAAGAAAGAAAAAAAAAGATCTTTTAAAGAAGAAACTTCACTGTTTTTCTATTTCATATGAGTAATGGAAAATTCTATTAGTATCTAATTTCTGACTTTGATAAACCAGAGTGCCATACCACTTTGATTCAAGTTCCCTGCAGGAAAGGAAGGATGAACTCATAAAAAGAAATTACCTCTGATTTTATGACTAGATAATTATAGAAGAGCAGGAAAACATCTGTTTTCCTTGTATGCTTCAACTATCTTCTAGTCCACAGATCTGTTTGGGAGGAAATATGAACTAAATCCACAGAAAGACATATAAATTCCATTGTTTTCACATGGGACAATCCATTCCCTAGCCACTCTGCTCAATTCCTTGAAACAAGAGCATTGCTCTATGTTTCTAGAATGTGTTGGAAAACCAGGATCCCAGTAGTAAAATACACTAAAATCTAAAGAAAACATACCATTGTTTGCATCATCTGTTCATAATGGTGGGCTTTAAAAATAATCCTCCCCTTGTCTTCATTTTACTCTGGAAGTAGGACCATGAGGATGGTGAAGGGCTGTGAGGAGAAGCCTTATGAGGAGCAGCTGAGGTCACTTTGTCTGGTCAGCCTGGAGGAGACTGAAAGGAGACCATATTGTGGTGTTCAGCATCTTCATGAGAGGAAGAGGAGGGGCAGGTACAATCTCTTCAGTCTCATGACCAGTGACAGGACTCAAGAAATTGGCATGAAGCTGAGTCAGGGGAGGTTTAGGTTGAATATTAGGAAAAGGTTTTTCCTCACCCAGAAGGTGTTTGGGCACTGGAACAGGGAGTGGTCACAGCACCAAACCTGACAGAGTTCAAGAAAAATTTGCCAATGCTCTGCCACCCAGAGTGTGATTCTTGCAATGTCCTGCACAGGGTGACAATTTGGACTCAATGATTTTTGTGGGTCCTTCCCAAAGCAGCATATTCTATGATTCTATGAAAGAAAGAGAATGTGAGAGAAGCTTCTTAGAGCCCACTGGCCAGATCATGCACTTTAGGATCATTAAAGATCTGCATTCCAAACAAGTTTTGGTGGTTTTTTTTGTTTTTTTTTTTTTTTTTTTTTTCCTTCAATTATGATGTAGGGATATAAGGTATCACAAAGTTTTGGGTGGCACTTTTGAGGCATACATTTTAGATTTTGGTAACTGAACTAAGGGAGTAAAAACTTTTGAGAAGTCTGTCTATCAGCTGAAGAATAGGTAACACTTCTTGTTAACTACTTAAAGGAAAATAAATGCAGAACCAAGCTACAGTCCACCCAACAGTGTAGAGGATGATGGGATGCAGAAACTGTGGCCAGATCCTCAGCTGTACCCTACTCATTTTTCTCTGCACACATATGATTATACACTGTCTTACAAAGAGCTCCTACATGCAGAGCAATAGATGACTTCAGAGTATCTGCAGACAGACTTGTGGGATTGCTTCCTCCTGCCTTTTTATCATGTGTGGAGTTTACTGATTACAAAAGATATTTTTATTTGATGTAAAGGCTAGTTATTACTGTTATTTAGACCTTAATTACTCATTTCCTTTTATCCCCCTCTCTTTATCTTAACCTTTTCATTAATGTTTTCATTATTCCTTCAATTAGAAAAATCACTTAATATTACAGTCTGTAATATAGCAATGATTCCTTTATTTATCCAACCACAAAGGAAGTACCTAATTTGATACAAAAATCAGCAAATTAGGAGATTTCAATGTCATCAAATGAAGGAACAGGAATGGACAGGAAAATAAAGAGCTGCATGGTTACTATTCTTTCCCAGCAGATAAGAAATCTGAACCCTATTTAATATTTATTTTATTTTTTGTTTATTCAAAGTACAATATCATTAGAAGAGATTAAGAACATCCACCTATATTAACTAAAGTGAATATTAGGGTATTTTCTTTAGATATGTATTTAAATAGCTGCATGCAAAGAAAGAATGTGAATACAGGTCTTCCACAGAGAGAGAGAAAAATAAGTAAATAGGATAAATAATAAAAAAGAGTGTTGTAACACCTCTTCTGTTAGTATTCTAACTTGGTTCCTAACTTTTTTTTGAAAGAAACCAAAACTTGAACATTTCATGAGCTCTGAAATAATTGTTATTTTATCAGTATATATTTGTGTGGAAAATTACATTTTAATTCTAGGTCAATAAAAACAAATTTTGTAATTTTTTCATATTTTTCTTAACTTCCCTTTCAAGACTTCAAGTCAGGCAGATGCACAGCTTTTACCACCACAGACATGGAACTGACTGTTCCTTATCTTCTTTCTCTAAAGAATCCTTTTTGATTTCTAGCTTTTTTCCCCCATCTAATGCAGTCTTCGAGCACATGATTTTTTCCTCTGGAAGACCAAGTCTTTGTCTACAATGCATTGTGTATATGTGCACTAACTTTAAAAGTACAACTGCCTTCAGCAACTCTAAGTCTTGTTTTAGTGAGCATGTGATTACTGATAACTAGAGTAATGAGATACCCTCAAACCAATTTTTATTGTCTCATTTTCAGAGAATAAAAGCTTCAACTAAGACAAAAAGATTATTAAAATCTACTGAAACTCTATATTTAAAGACTTTATTATTGTTATAAGAACTGGGAAATTCTTAGCATTTACATGGGGGTGTACCCATCCCTCCCTCTAATGTGCTTCTGAAAACTTTTTTCAGGCATTCTTAATGGATATACACAGTTATTCCAGACAAAGTGTGGAGGAGAGGGGAGAAGAGTTTCTGGCTGGTTGGTTTGCTGATTTATATTAGTTTTTTGTTGTGTTGTTTGGAGTTTTTTTGCAACAGTCCATTTCTGTTAAACCAAAGTAACAAGACAGTGAGTAAGTCCTCCCATAATATGACTAATTTCTAGAATGCATAGAAATCATTGTAAATAAAAAACCTGCCTGATGTTCTTAATGGACACAAGATAAATCAAGATACACACTTCCATTTGAAAGTGCTTATCACCTTACTTCCTCGGCTTCTCACCACATCTGCTGGGAAAATTAAACCCCACTGGTCATCTACAACACAAAGGGAAGCAAATTGCCTGCTACAGAGATCAGCCATGAGGGTGGCACAGACTGAAATGAAAATAATTAAAAGCTGGACTTCTACAATGAGTTTGACAGATTTTAAATCATTGTTATAATAGCTCAATAAAAACTGGACCTGGCTATGTTTGATGTCAATTTAAAAACATTATTTACCTGCAGTGGATAATAGGTGAGTAGGAACAACATTTTACTTTATAACTGCAGTCATTTGTTTCATTTGAAACTCTTGAGAATTGTCAAAGTATTTCAGAACAGCTAAAGGGACAATATTGAGGCCAGTATATAACCAGTGACACTACTGCTTGTGGGAGAAATGACAGTCCCACAAGAGCAGTACTTGGATATTGGACCTATCACTTCTGAGTTAGTTCAAGCCAACCAGGTTAGTTCCAGAGCACTGCTTAATGCACCCATTTGTTGTAGTCATCTGCCCAATAATTACTGAGCATTAAGATTTCGCTGAACTTTTCAGTGCTATCAACTAGATAGCATCAATTAGATGCAGCTGAGTAGAAATTTATTTCCAACCTATCCTGCCTTGGTTTCCCATGTAATACACCAATTTATCTCACCTATTGAATTAAGAAAGAGAAGCTCTGTGTGGGGTGCTTCCATATAAATGATGGGCAAGAACCCTTGCTCTGATCCTCCCTTCTCTGTACGGGGTCTTCAATGGCCTCTGTTTTGAATTTCAAAGAGCGTTCCCCTCAGCTTAACCAAGGTAGATGAAACTACATGGCCAGGCTGTTCAGAAAAAGTGATTAAACTATGGGTTAGTAATAGGAGGGTCATTTGTGCAAGAGACAAGGCTTCCACGAAGACTAAGATAAAGTTGTACAACTTAGATGCAGAGTTGGAATTTATGTCTACAATTTAGGCTTCATACCATACAGTTTTCACGTGTGTCACACATAAGTATGCACATATGTCTGCACATCTAAACATGCATGAATATTAATGCTCCCTAGGCACCTGTGCTTGTACTTTCCACTGGCTAATTTCTGCAGGGTGAGAAGAGACAGAAAGAGATTACTTGGCTTAAAAAAATAAATAAATTGAAAACTTCAATAATGTGCAAAATTATATAGACACATTTCTATTAAGTTTACTTCTCTAGAAGCAGTTCTACATACGGAGACTGATTATGGGAAAAGTTCATTTTACATGCTTAAGACAAACCATGTCCTTCATTACTTTTCTGTCTTATCCCAAGGAGTACTCTCTGATTTAATATTGATCTCTGTTTTTTTGTTTTTGTTATTGGTTTTTTTTTTGCTTAGTGGTGTCTGTATTTATTGTGCTTCTCAACAATTAGTGTATAAATATACTGATAGAGAACATTTTATTTTCCATTGCTTGAGAACCTCTCGGTGGTGAGTTGACCTTAGCTGGCTTCCAGATGCCCACCAAGGGTCAATCCACCACACTGTCTACTTTTTTTACTCGAAGTAGTCAATAATTATAGTGACAGAAGATTGTTTAGCTCATAGTCAAATCAGTGAGTGAATATAAGAAGAAAGGGTATTCACTTTTTAAAATCTATCCCTATAGTCTAGACCACCACAGGCTTTGTTGTGACTGCTATAGTTCAAAGTTCATATCAGACACTTTATTATAAGTGGTTTTCTTTGAAATTATTTTAAAATATCACTTGTATTTGATTTCAGATACACTAACAGACAACTTTAGTTCGTTCATCTAACCATTCCAGTAACATGAGGAGGAGAAGAGAGGAAAAGGGTAAAATCAAGGTAAATATTAAGTCAAAGTAATATAAAATCAATCTATGTCATAGTTCCAAAAGGTCTAGCACCACATCACTACATCTAGTCTGCCCCTAGTTCATCGGAAGTTACAAACACTCAATATTTAATTCACTAGGTATTTCTTTGATCTCAATTAATTGTGCCTGACTGTTTCAGCTAACATTTCAGAATGTCATTCAGCTTTGATCTAGAGACACCAAATGCCTACTTTTACTCCTTTTTTTTTGGACAATAAAAAGTGTGTTGTGTTTCGGAATTCTTTTCAATGCAAAAAATCCATTACTTCCTTTAAGAAAAATAAAATAGATTAACTCTCCAGTCTCTCAAACGAATTAGTTTTCTCTCAATTTCAAAAAGAACTGTGACTTATTTACATATCCTCCATTTTTAAATGGCCTTTTAAAATATAACATCAAAATTGCATGCAATGTTCCAGCTCTTTTTTGACTAATTTTTGGTACAGAATAATATTATTTCTTTATTTCTGTTTTTACTTTTCTGTTTATAGAACAACAAAAACAGAATAAAACCCCAAAACCTAAGCTTTTTTTCTTGCTTTTTCTTTTTCTATTTTATATCTCTATGGTATTACATTAGAATGCAAGTCAAATTTTTTTATTCATTTGGGTTTTATTAAGGAACATGAAATTAAAACCTATATTCACAAACTATTTCCATAAAACTCACCATCAAAGGACATTTTCTCACTGAACAATTTTTTCCTAACATCTGTCATTGTAGGGTAGTAACTGCATTAACTTTAGAAATTGCTAAACTTGTTTGACTGAAATAATGTAATACTAACTTTTAAAGTATGTAATTCACTTAAAAGAAAAATATACTAGTTTGACTGTTACAGCTTGACTTCACAAAGTTTATAATTTAGTCAAAGAGTAAAGTCAGGTTCACTATTTTGAAAAGATATGCTTTGCACAGGATCATTTCTACTTTGATTAATTGCCATGCATTCTTATCTTTTAATTCACAGAATCCTAGAATGGTTTGGGTTGGAAGGGATGCCAAAGATCATCTACTTCCAACCCCATTGACACAGGCAGGGACACTTTTCACTAGACCACATTGCTCAAAGCCCCATCCAAACTGGCCTTGAATACTTCCAGGGATGGAGCATCCACAACTTCTTTGAGCAGCCTGTTCCTCTGCCTCACCATCCTCCCAGTAAAGAATTTCTTCCTAATTTCTAATCTAAACCTATTCTCTTTCAGGTTAAAGTGAGGTCCTCCTTGTCACTTCATGTCATTGTAAAACATCCCTCTCCAGCTCACCTGCAGGCCCCACTGAGGTACTGTAAGGTGCTCTTAGGTCTCCCCAAAGCCTCTTCATCTCCAGGCTGAACAACCACGGCTCTCTCAGCCTGCCGTCATAGGAGAGGTGTTCCAGCCCTGTGATCAACTTAGTGGCTCTCCCCTGGACTCACTCAAATAGGTTCACATCCTTATACTAGAGGCCCCCATTCACTGCTATGTTCATTGCAAAACAGTTTTTTCTTTATTTTACCTAAGTTTTATATTATTTTACTTGTAAATATTTGGGTCATCACATCTAACCTTTCTAAATATTGGTATAACATCTGTATTCTTCTAGTTAATCTGTGATTTAAACAAATTAACCACCACCAAATCTAGAAAAAAAGGTTAGATTCTGGTGTCTGCTGTTCAGTATTCTCTTTTGTATAGGAAATAAATTCTAATCCTCATGAAATAAAGAATATCATTTCTTTCCCACTCATTACCAGATGAATGAGGATTTCTCTCTCTACTGCACTTCAGTAGATAAAATATTCTTTTATGGAAAGGCAGTGGTTCAAACCCTTGATACAGAGACTATGTTCAAAGACTGCAGATGAAATTGAGACGCGTTATTGAAAAGCTACAAGAGTACCCTGGAGTATCTCTGTGCTCTTGGGTGGAAAGAAGAACCAGTTTGTCCTCTAGAAGTTTTTTTGTATCTGTGCCTTAAAAACTACTTTTCAGCCTAATTTGTTTTACAAATTTGAGCTAATTTGAAAGTTACACAGTTTGAACTAACAGTTGGGTGTCCAAACTCAGTATCTAGTATTTGTTTTCTCAAAGGAAAATGAATCTTGCTGGACCCAGGAATTTTCTACCATCATTTTGATGGTTTGTTTTCATTTCATAGCCTACTGCAATTTTATTCATTTTCCAACATTGAGAATGATTAATTGAATACTTACAGCAGCATCTTTATTCTATCCTAGTTACATGTCTCACTACCTATGTTAACTCCTCATATGTCACTTTCTTTTCTCCTGGGATCTCCAGTTCTTAAGCATATGCAGAAGTTTCACTGCAACACATATTTATCTTTCAATCTTCCCCTATTTTTGCTGCCTGAAAGGTCACAATCATCTCATTAAGAAATGATGAGAGATCACACCAATATATGTCAAAGAAAAAAACCTTTTTGAGAAATCAGTGGGTAAAAATATTAATGAACTAATACACAGAACACTTGGAATTGAGGTGATAGTCAGAGTCATAGGCATCAGTTCTGTAAACTAAAGAAAATGGAACAAATCCACATGCATCTGATTGTATAATTTTTGGACTGTTTTCTCTCAGTAGCTTATTATTAATCATCTGAAAAGAATCTGTAAAAATTGTATGTCTTTTGAAGACCAGCTTCTCATATCAAAATGGGTTTTTGACCCAGATCACCTTGTTGAACACTCAATTCAAAAGTAGCCTAAATTCAAGCAAATTATTTCTAAATATGTTTTACAATGAAAGTAAAATGGCTCAACTAATTTTACCTATTGCTTTCTGATACACGCTGAAGAGGCAATGATATATAAGCTGTTGTGCTCTATGTGACCCATGCAACAGTTCAAAATCTTACCAGCAACCTGTGCATCTTTATTAGGCTAGAAGGATTTTTTTTTCATTCCCCTTGAGCAGATATACACATACTAGTTTTGTAATTCCCACATAGTATTTCTTATCACACATACAACTTCCACTGAAGAACTGCATACTCAGCACACTGCCATCTGTCACCTGCAGACTTGAGAAGACAGAGCAGAAAAGAGACTTCTTTCCTTGCCCCTATGCCTGATATATTTCATTCTTTTGTGATTTGTGGGTTTTCATTTTTACAAACAGCAAGTGACATGGCAAAAACCTGCTAGTTCCATCCATGCAGCTGTGCTTATCACTTCAAAGAGATTTACTTCCACACTTAAAAAGGTTAAATAATACACCAAGGAAACACTAACACAAAAACTTCCATAATTAGAAAAGGAAGTTGTCTCAGCATGTATAGAGATTTTATATGTGGCACCACTTTAGGAGTGTTTCCCATCTCCTGTAACTGGGAAAGGGAAATATGATACTTGTGTGTCTCTTGTTCTAGTCCATAACCTAGATTCACTCTCTTTAATTTGGTGCCTCTGCAAGGGCTGGGCTGTAATGTCTTTCTACTGTGAGCTGAGAGTGGAGGAGATATGGCAGAAGTCACCCACATTCCCAATAAGAGACTTGTAGAGTTGCCATGATTAGAGAAGCAATCTTAGTTGTGTGTACTCACAAATTGCTTACACAGATCTATGAAGTATAGATTGTATGAATCTGTGTTGGGAATCGCTCATGACTTGGCATTTGTGGATGTTGCTAATATTGAAATCTCTGCCTTTGGAAGTTTTAATGTCATATTACAAACCAAAGTCTAAAAGCTTATTTGGAAAATGACAAAATATTATCAGACTCTAAAAAATATTAAGTGAAAAACCTTTGAATACTCTGTAATGGCCTTAAAATTCTGTATCATAGCTGATAATTACAGGGGAAAAAAAAGGCACTACTTTTTAATAATGTAATTTTTATTCCAGAAGATAAAAATCAGGGGAAAAAAATCTTGTGGATTTTGTTCCAATATTTTCTAAGTGATAAAAATATTGTTGATTAAGTTATTTGTCCAACACATCCAGTTAAATAAAATTACTAGTGGATAGATGTTGATAGTCAATATCAAAGCCAACAGCAAATGGAATTTACAAACAATACAAATAGTCCAACCCTGTAATATTTAATTCTGATGCCTTCAAAGTAGTTGTAATGAGGATGGACAGTAACAGTTTGTTTGACTTTTTCCATATTAAACTATAGTTTAATATGAATACTTGAACACTTTTAAAGTGGATCTACATTAGTGAGAGATGAGGCTACTCACCTCCTGAAAGGACTGCAGGTGTGAGGGTGTGTCCTGTGTACATACAGCTGAAGGGACTGAATTATTTTGATTGTGTCTGAGCTAACTGAAAAACATCTTTGAGGAGATTAATATATTAGTTACCTTATGCTGAACTTTCAAGATTGAATTTTACTCCAAAACATTTCTTTTTCCTGCATGCTTCCTTTCTTTACTGCTTTTTCAGGTATATGCATATCAACTTTTCAGGTGCCTAACACTATATACAATGTTTCAAAATTCAAATTCAAAGAAAAGTCAGTCAAAGACAAGTATTCTTGTGTTTTCAATTCAGCTAAAGTTCCCTTGGTAAACAGAAATAAATAAAAGAGAACATTGGTACAGCCATGTGGCCTTTGCTTTTCTCTTATGACTTATAACAAAAAAAGAAAAGACACTCTCAAAATGAGTACACGACTTCTAGAATTTCTACAGAGATATGCAAGGCAGCCATTTGAGAAAACGTCTGTAGGATGCAAACTGTATTAATACAGTGCTATATCAGAACCCTCTTTTCCTACTGTAATGAAATGTTTATTCTATTCTTAAAGATGAAGGTTACCCTGTCATTATGAACTGTAGGAAAGTGACGACAGAAGCATGTCTGCTACTTGTGTATTGTTGCAAGAAAAGTTCTCATTACATTAACAGCATTCAAGGGAAAAATTATGTCACAGTATCAGCTTCTACATTGGCTGAGAAGATGCAAGTGTTTGTAATAATACGGTTTTCCCTAAGTTTGCAAAAATTAATACACCCAATACCACAACACTACAGAAAAGCACTAAGAAAAGAGAAAGCTGTCATCATAATAATAAAATAGACAATTCAAAAATATTCTACTCAAAGCCTTGATTTCTCTATAGAATTGTGACCTGCTGACAATATGAATCAGTTTTTAATGTATTTTGTATTAGTAAATTGTGTCAGGAGGTCCCAAAGCTCTGCAACAAGCTCTCATCCTTACAGGTTGAGAAAAAGGATGACAGATTGCTGAAAGGGCATGCTTAACACTGTTGATGATACACAGTAAATCCAGTAGATCCAGAAAAAAAAATTTTATTGTTTCTGACCACTTAGTTTTGTTTTCCACATACAATCTTAGAAAAGGGCTCTTTCATTTTGTCTGCATTTATTTATTCTTACTGTCTTCTGTTCTTTTCTATTTCCATCTGTCCTGAACACATCCTGAGAAGCAGTCCTGCTTTTGTGTCCTGTGAGCCGGACCCTTTATAAATGCATTCCTCAGAAAATAGAGCCTTAGAGAGAGAATGACCAACCTCTATCCCATAAATGTCTCGAGATTGTAATTTTAATATGATTACAGCACAAATAAAGATAATAGGTTTGAAATAATTCTGAACTTTGAGGAGACTACTACCTTTGAAAAATATCTAAGGTAACTGTTTCAATTTTATGTGTGTGTATCATAATCAGCTCATCAAGGAGGAAAGAACACAGAACTGTTTTCCCTGGTTTTCTCACCCCTCAACTGTCACTGATAGTTTAAAGAAAAGTTTTGAAAGTGTTTCAAGGCCAAGTATCTCCAGTTCCATGGAATGCTCCTCTAGTGAGATTGAAGAGATTGTGTCTCTTCAACTTTGGAAGATTTTGATGTTTGAGTCTCTGTATTAAAAGCAATAGCTCAGTTTCCACAACTTGAGAGAGCGTCCTTACCAAGAGATGTCTTTAGCATCAGCTCCAAATACACAACTGAAAACACTTGAAAAATAACAAAATTTTCACACCTCCTCAGCAGCAAATACTCTGCCATCATACAAATTGAAGGTACACCTTCTTTACTATGTCCTATAGGAGTGACTTGCATGCAATATTACATGGGATGAATTCAGGTTTCAGAGCTTATCAGTTAGTTGTGATAGTGGTTACATTTTAGGCTTGCAGGTCTTTTTTTGGGCTCCAATACTAAGTATCAGATGTTTCTGATCTATGTTTTATGCTCCCCTTAGTCTGTCAAGCTCTGCTCAGTGGAGTTGCAAGGTTGATACACTTGCTGTGTCACCACCATACGTGGGATATGCATGCCTATTCATAGTTTTCTCATGTCATTTTAGGCACTGATTATATCTCCTGGCACCTAGCTGCTACTCTAGAAAGGCACAAGACTTCCTGACAGCACTGTGAAGAAGCTTTAGATGCTCAAGGGCAATCTAGATAGCACTTGATACTAATTTTCAGAGCAGCTAAACCTTGCCTGAATTCCTGATTTAGAGCAAACTGATACACTCTCTCGTTCTACTGACTGTGCTGATGAAACTCACAGATTATAGTGGAAGCTCACACTCTGAGCTCCGTGGTCAATACCTGTCAGTAGACATGTCAACATAGACAAGTCAGTATGGAGATGAATCACATCAAAAACTCAATTCAACACACATTTGAATTTACTAAACACCTTCTAAAATAGCCAAAGCATTTGCACTGAGCTGGCATACACGATGGCTCATTGAAAGCCTGCACTCCACCCGAGGTGCAGCTCAAGGCCAGGTGGGATGCCTTAAGGAATCTCAGGTAGCAGTAGATGCTGACACACAGGTGGAGAAATCAAGCTGTCACTCCTGTTATGCATAAAGAGGTAAGAGTTCTCACCTCACTGACTTGCTTTGAGGATGAATACTTAAGCCAAACTTTGAAGGTGGAAAATATGACAAAATAGTTGTGACAGTACATTAAATTGATACTGCCATGCCTGCTGGGAATCCAACTTGATGCTTAAAATGCAAGTCCTCTTGATTTGAACAGTTAAAGTAATTCCTTATGATGTATTTCAGTTAAGTGTTTGCTACTTACAAGTAGTGTTAGCTAGCAATATGAAAACCTGCAACTTCAACATGTAAGCCTATATTTGTTTTTACAAGCAGTGGAAAAAATGACTGAACACATTATAAATGATTCAACGTTTCTTCATTCAGAACAATGTTTTCTTAGCACCTGTTCAAAGTACTCTCATAAAAAAGAAAAAAAAGAGTTGAAATTTGGCCTTTAAAATTGATTCTATAATGAAACTAAAATAAAAATATAGCAGAAATCACTGAAATATTCAGATAGAAAATATCAGAAATATTATGCAGGTTATCAATCTGTGCTATAAGAATAAAAGTATTTTTCTCATCCATAATATGAAAACCAGAGCTGTTTAACTTTACAATTGTTTGTGAGCTGTAATCCTTGAATCCTATCATCTCAGAATGCATATGACAGTTTTATCTTATCTGCTGGTTCAGTCTGGTATGGAGAGTGAAAAGGAAATTGCAATGCTGCCTGCACAAGTACTTTTGCATGTTTTAACTCAGAAAACTGTAAATTATGACATGTTGTAAATACGTTTCAAATAGTTTCCTCAAAAAATTCCCCACTCTATTAAAATAAAGCATAAAACTATTTTCTGCAACTTTTCTCTCACTGAACAACTACTCATATAAAAACTATACGAACCTACTCTATAGGAAATGAGAGTGCTGAATATCTTTCTTTGCACTTTAAATTTCACTAGACATCTCCTTTAAACGCAAATTATTTTGGTAATGGAGATAAATATGCTTAGGTCCTCAGACTCCAGCTCTGAAGGAGAGTGGTACAAATAAAAGTTGTTAGTTTCAGCTGACTAATATTTATTAATTGCTTTGCATTTTTTTTTCTAAGTTATAAAGGTGAGAGGAACGTACAAAGAAACTGTGAGAAGATGCTGAGAAGCACAGTACAGGGAAGGTGGCAGGCAGTTTTCACAATGGCTCTGATACTGCACATGAATCATGAAAACAAACACTCTGCATATCAAACTGTAGACTTCTTTGTGGCTTTGTATCTCCACTTATGCCAAACTGCAGGGTATTTTTGTGATGGAGGCCATTGCTCCCAGAAAGTTCATTGCTTTGAACCAGGAGGAGAAATATTAGTCATGGACTACTCATCATCTTCATGTATTTGAATATTTTAATGCAATTTTCCCAAAACAGCAGTTAGGGGCAGAGAATTTGCAATGACACCCCAGGCAGTAATCAAAGGTTTGTCATTGCTGTCAGGGAAGCCAAGTTTTGCTAATACTGTACCTCTCCTTGGATGTTCTGCTAAGAGAGTGGGAGCTTTTTACATACTTCTCAGTGGACTCTGTGGCACAGTTGCATGTTTGAACTCTGATACTGAAAAATGGAAATAAAAGACTGTAAAATTAATTGTTTTCTGAGTTTTGACACAAGAAAAAGCAAACAGCTCTAATTCCCCTTACACACTTTCTCAGCCTTTATTGATATTCAGCCAGGTGTTAGGCTAGTTTTGCATCAAAACAGTAACTTCAAAGAGTTCTTTTAAAAAGAATAAAATGAAGTAGAAAGAGAAGACTGATTTTCTCTGTCCATTGCCACTGGGCTCACTGCCCATTTCTTGTCTTTCATTTTTTAATTTGTTAATTCTAATGAAAAAGTGTTTGCATGGCAAGTTCAGGAGGCTTTGGCAATACAAAACTTAGGACAATCACATTTTTTATAAAAATTAACAAAGGGCACCCACTCACTCTAAGATTGTTCTGTGGATACTGTAAATGAATGGGACATCTATTTTTGTGCCAGCTCAACTACCAGTGTCGAAAAGATTTGCATATATTTTGGCAAGTGCACTGCACAAGGTGGTAATAAAATAGGCCTTTTATATCTGAGTCTAATTTAGTTTAGTTATACTCATTAAAAATGTGTTGTCATGTGAAAGGAATTTCAGTAAGGAATACTTTGGAAATAACAACATCACAGAAATGTTTGCTATACAGCCAGTATCAAGTAATTTTTTTAGGAAAAAATCCCAGGTTCTATGAATGTAAGACTCCTGTTTTGTTGCTTTTTAATTACTGTTAGGCTCAACATTGCAAGTTTAATTATTATGCTTATTACTTGGTGTTAATAGCTGTATGTTTTTAAGTAACAAAAAATATGGAGTAAAAAAGCTAGCTCACTGCACATTTTGCCATTTTCAGTGACATTACCCACAGAAAGGCTACTCACAGAGGGCAAAAATCTACTCTACAAGGTCTTACTCAGTATAAATTCTTTAGCACAGTAACTGTGCAAGTGTGGCTGAAGGTGTAATTTTAAACCCATTTTCTTTAAATGTGTAGAAAATCATGAGTGAAATGCTTCATGAGCACTACTTTGGTTTTAACAGGCCATAACATTACATTTTATTGCACATTAGGAACGTGCTTGATCTAAACAAACAAACAAAAAAAGGCAACAAGAACAGCATGTTTAAACAAAGCTTAATCAAACAGGGTCAAGACTATGTATTTGTCAAACCTGAATAAAAGTATCTCACCAGTGTCATATGAACACACACTGAAGGATTAGGATTATCTTTCTGTTTTGTTTCTTAAGTCTTGGGTTTGCTCCTGTTTAAACTGTCTTGAGAATATACTGGACTGCTAATTGAAATAAGAGAAGAGCAATGAAAAGAATCCTGTCTTTCAGTTACCTTGCCTCCTTACTGAAAAGAAAAATACAGAGGATCTAGCTTCCTCACCACAGCAATACACAGTATCTGTAATACTGAAGCTGTTTCTGAAGATACAATGTAATTTTGCTTGAGAGATAAGAAACAATGTCTTTTTGTGGCAAATGCAATTCAGGGATACACACCATTTTCATATTTTGATAACATGAAAATAAAGGAAAAGTGTTGATTGACCAGAAAGCTCTGACAAGCTGATTAATTTTTCATGAAACACAGCAATCAAATCATGCCCAAACAGAAAATATTCTAACCTGAAGAAACAGTCTTTTTCCTACAGCAGAATGGGTATTATGTTAATACTGTTACTTAGGCTAAGTAGAACCAATACCTATCAGAAGCGCAAACATTTCAGTAGGTTCAAGGCGAAGTAATATGCCAGTCACAGAGAGAAAAATCAAAAACTGCCTCAAATTGTATTCCCTACTTTCAAAACAGATATGAGCTGCTGCACCACTTACATCAACCATAGAGTTGTCTTTGCTGGTAATTTCAAGAAGCACAGCATAAACTGCCATTCATGATTTTGAAGTGTACTAATTTGTGGGAGTATTGTGACATGTTGGACCACATAGCTAGTACTAAAGCATTTGTGAAAAATGGATTTCTTATAACTGAAATAATATTTAGCTTTATAATTAAAATTCTAGGAGAGAGAGAATAAGTTATTATGAAAATATATAGCTTTAATTTGCAGACATATAAACACTTTTGGTACATTACAGACATATGATGCGAGAAATCAAAATAATAATTTTTAAGCATAACACTAATTTATCTTGTTCACACAGAAATTTGATGCAATCATCATACAAAAGATAGTTCTCAGCTCTTAAAAGGAAGTGAAAGTAATACATCACTGATAAAATTGCTGCTTTGTTGCAGAGGATACAGCAAAGAATAAATTATCAAGAAAATATGCTGCCAGTCTTACAAGTTAGATTTTGGATTTAATCCAAAATCGAAGCCAATGAAAAGGAGCCAGGAATGGTCACCAAAAGTCAGAAACAAGATCTTTCACATGAAATACAAATCCAGAAATGAGCAACAGTCAGAATAAAAAAAGTCCTACAATTCCTTAGAATGTGAAGTGATTTTTGTTTTCATCTGGCAGATCAGATGCAGAAGTAACACATAAAAATCTACTGCACAACCAAACCGATGGAGTACTACTGACAGATTGTTCAAAGTACAAAAAATACCACCACTTTTGTGACAACTAAAGATTTAGCCATTCCCTTGCTTCCTTGCATCTGGCATGTTTATGAGGATGAGGATGGGGCTCTGGCATTATTTGCCTCAGGAAATATTAAATATAATTTTTCCATAAAAATGACCAGCAGATTGCTGGAGCAAATGATAATGAGGGTAAAATCTGAAGAAAAATGAATGATATGTCACAGCAGTTCAGATTCTCATTACATTATCTTGCATTCTTGCTCAACAGGAATTGCACTTCTTGTTAATGCCTCTTCTATCCTACTGTATAAGCTTTACTTGTGAGGTAATAAACATTCGGGTTTTCATTAATAGTGCATTTTAATATATTTATTATTTTTATTATACATACATTGGGACAGACATTTCTTTTTTTTTTTTTTTTTTAGTGGTTAAATGTCTGTATGCCAATAGGTATTTTATATTAAAATCAATATATTTAAAATATATTCTGTTTATCTCATGGACAGTACCTCGAACAGTTCCCTGCTCAGGAGCATCTGACGCCCTCTCGTGGTTAAAAAGACTTTTAAAACTTGAGTTTAAAAGAATCATCTTACCTTCCCCCTTTTTATGTTCACTGATCTTATTGATTTATGAATGCTGGAAACGATGTCCATGTTTTTATAGTCAGGGTGCTAGCTGTTAGCTACTAACATTTCATAAAAAAGCTGTACACTGAAATTGAATTTAAAAAACTGTAAACAGCTATTTACAATTATAATATTATTAAGTTATAAATTAGCAGTCCTTCTTTGCAACCTCTGTCAATACAACCTACAGCTAGGTGTTTTAGTGTTGTCCGGGGTTTTTCAGATGTTGGACTTATACACAAAGAAACATTAAATGTTAGAAATTTCCATTGGTTTCTTCTCCAACATGTGCAGGTTAATTCTTCCATTTAATGGGATTTGTACTTCCAAGTTTTCATCTGCTCTGTAATGCTTTTTCCCTTTTCTTAGACAAATGTAAATTCCCATCCCTGTTACTAAAACAATTGAACCCAAGCTTATTATTGAAAGAGCTACCAAGGTAGGCATGCAGGATGCTGACTCCATGTTTTTATGTGTAGGCTCTATGGATATTTGTGGCTGTTTTTCTTCTACACTGATATCAGGCTCCTTCCTTAACAAACTCTCGATGTAGCTCTCGTTGCTGACGGTATCATTGACGAAAAGGTTCACCATGACAGTGGAATGGAGAGGTTCTGGGTAGCCATGATCACTAACTTCTACAAGCAGCCGATAGAGGCCATAGTCATTTTGCATCAGAGACTCTTCCAAGGTGATATTACCAGTTTTGGGGTCAATCCTAAATGACTCGGGTCGAGGACCTCTTCTTCCTATGATACTGTAAGCTATGACTGCATTCATGCCAGTGTCCTTATCGACAGCATAGACCTCAGTGATGGGAGAACCAGGAAGGGTAGAAGGAAGGACCAACAAGTATGACATATTAGATTGAGGAAACAGGACCAAAGGAGGGTTGTCATTTATGTCCAGAAGAAGGATAGTTATTTTTGCTGTAGAAGACAGGGCAGGATCACCGCCATCAACTGCTTCAATCCACAGAACATAGGAGCTTTGCTGCTCCCTGTCCAGGGAGACTTTAGCTCTCAAAACTCCTTTTCCAGTATCTATAACAAAAATATCACTTCCATTCAGAACTGAAAGGGCAACCCATCCATTTTGCCCTGCATCAGCATCTGTGACACTTATAACTCCAATTTCACCAAAACCTGGAAAGTTCTCTGGCACAAAAAAGCTGAAATCCTTATTGATAAATCTTGGACTGTTATCATTTTTATCCAATACAGTGATAGTGACAGTTGCTATTGATTCTCTTGGAGGGAATCCAGAATCTACTGCTTTGACAGTGTATCTGTATTTCTCTTTTTCTTCTCTGTCCAGCTGGGTGGAAACTGTAAGAACTCCTGTGGTTTTATCTAAACAAAAATAGGAAGGGGCATCAGGACCTAAGAAATAGGACACTTGCCCTCTTTCTCCACTGTCAGCATCAGTAGCATGCAGTTTGGTCAAAAAAGCATTGGGAACATTGTTCTCCTCAATGGACAATTCTATCAGTTGCTCAGAGAAAACTGGTGAGTTGTCATTGTCATCTAGAACTTGTACTTTGATAACTTTCTTGACATGAAATCCTTCTGAGTTCCATGCAACTACCGAGATTTCATACAGCTGCTGTGTCTCAAAGTCCAAAGGCTTCGTGGTCTCCAACAGGTATTCATTGTTGTATGGCTTGTACGGTGAAAGTCTGAAAGGCCCATCACCATCCAAATAGCAACTGACTTTGTATTTTTCATCAGGGTCTTTGATGGTAAAAAATGCTATAGGTGTGTTGATAGGCTCCAGTTCCTTTAAGTAGACCACCCCTTTCACTTCATTAGCTATGAAACGAGGAACAACTTCAGGTGGTCTCATCATGACTTTGATGATGGTGACCAGCACTGTGATCACAGCAGGAATACAGCCAGGACCACTGCCCAGTATAATCAGCCTGTGTAGCCTCGGAGTGTCCCCATCAACTTTAGTGGAGAGTGTGATGGTTCCTGTGCTTTCATTCAGATGGAACAAGTCTCTGGATGGCTGGGGGACCTTCTGGCTATACGAGTAGGTGATCTGGGCATTGGATCCAAGGTCCATGTCTACCGCATGGACAGTAGCCACGTGTGTCCCTAGGCTGGAATTCCCGTAAAGGGTGACGTTGAGCTGTGAGTCATTGAACTGGGGACAGTTGTCATTGATGTCGCTGATGCCAATAGTGAGGGTGGCACTGCCCACAAGCGGAGGTGTCCCCCCATCCTCAGCGACGATGACTGTGACATACTCGTCCTGTGTCTCCCTGTCCAGTGCCCCCATAACAATCAGGTAGGGAGTCCTCTCCCCGTTCTCATTCTCCTCCACATCCAGGGTGAAGACACCGTAGTTATCTCGCAGGCGGTAGGTCTGGACACTGTTGGTGCCCATGTCAGGGTCAAGGGCGGGGTGCTCAATAGCCAGGCGGGTGTTCACAGGTGCATTCTCAGGCACCGACAGACGGATGTGGGGCACAGGGAAGTGGGGCGCATTGTCGTTGACATCACGGATAGCAATTTTTACCTTCACCAGGCGAAAGTACTCCTGTGGCAGTACCAGCACATCCAGCAGAAGTAGGCATGACTCTGGTGAGGGGGAGGAAGAGGAGACAGCAGCTGATCCCCCAAAGATGGTGGCTCCACTGCTTTCCACACATAGAGCTTCCCGGTCTATCTCCACGGCTGAGGTGTGCAGCTCCCCGGAGCGGTTGTCCAGCTGCACATACTGTCCCCCCAAGCCATGGGAGGCCAGGGTGAAGGAGAGTGGGGGCTGCAGAGATGCAGAGTGTTCGCCACCAGCCATTGGGAGCTGCAGGTCACGGGCCAGGCTACCGATGAGCACGCCAGCAGGCAGCCCCTCATTTAGACTGTAGAAGAGCTCAGTGGCACGGCTGTAACTGGCAAAGCAGTTGAAAGGCCCAACGAAGAGCAGGAAGAGGAGCAAGTGCTGAGAAGAGAGAGGCACAGGGGTGTGAGGAAGTGCTGGCGTCTCCCCCCGCCCACTGCCTCCCCCACTGCCACTTCGAGCAGAGAGTGCTGCATCTGCAACATGAAGCCATCCTCCCTCTCCCTACAATCCTCCCAGTACAGCAGCTACTTCCAGGGCATCATCATCTATACCCTTCAGGCAACACCAGCTGCATCCCCCACAGCAAATACGCACTGCCAGGATGGCCCTAGGGCACCCTGCCTCCCCCCGCCCCCCAGCAGCACTTGCGCCCCGACGTGCCATCTTCCCTCTTGCCTCCGCCTCAAGCTTGCTCCCGTCTCACCAGCGGCACCTTCCCTCTCAACCACAAGCGCATCCCAAACCACGGCATCCCCGTGCACTTCCCCAAACATTTGCTCGACCCCTTCCCTTTCCAAAGCAGCAATGCCAAACGCGTCCCTCGCTGCCCCTACCCTCAGCCCCGTCCCGAAAGCTGTTTTTCCTAGATATCCATGGGTCACGCGGTGCAGCGGGGAGACGGCCCGCTCCGCGCAGAGCGCGGGGGTCCCGGCGGAGGTGCCGCGCTCTGGGCAGGTCCCTGCCTCCCGCGGCCGCGGAGCCGGCGGCTCCAGCCCCGCCGCCACGGGCCGCGGCCGCCTCCGCGCCACCCCGCAGGGTCCCTCTGCTGCCAGCGGAAAACGCGAGCTGCGGAGAGGAGCCGCGGAGCGCAGGGGCTGCGCGGAGCAAGTTGTCCGCGCTGGCGAGCGCGTCGCCCAGTACACACAGATAGAAAGGGGTTTTTCGAAAGTAACTTCAGGCATCGTCTCCACGGAGGAATTTTTTCCTCCTCTTTTTAATCCCCTATTCCCCCTTTTCCGCGCCTCTCTGCCACAACCCGCGTCGGCAGCAGCAACATATATAAACTTTTCGCGGCTGCCCTGATCTTTGGAGGGAAAAAGACCAAACGAACATACACACGGTTTGGGTTGTTTGGTTGTTTTTTCGGCGGTTTTTTTTTTTTTTTTCCCAATTTGTTGCCAATTTCGGTGCTGCGTGCCAAGTCGGGCTCGGGTGGCCGGACGCGGCGCGTCCTCCCCTCCCGCCGCCGGTCCTCACCTGCAGGCTGCCGCGGGCGCTGGAGCTGCCGCGACCGCCCGGGGGCCCCATGCCCGGCCACCGCTGCCGCCGCCGGCTGCGCCCCGGCAGCCCACCCGCTCCGCCGCCCGCCCGGCGCTTCTCCTTCCCGCGGCCGCCCATTCCCCCGCCGCCGCCGCCGCGCTGGGCTGGGCTGGGATGTGCGCGCCGCCCAGGACACTCCCCCTCCGCCGCCGCCGCTCGGGAAGGGCCGGAGCGGGGAACAGTCACGGGCACGGCTGCGAGGGGGCGGGCGGGCGAGACGCGGGGGCGCGTCCGCGGAGGCTGCGGCAGCGCAGCGGGCAGCGGGCAGGGAGGGCAGCGGGCAGGGAAGGAAGCGGCCGCTGTACTGAGCCCAGCGGCGCGGCCGCAGCGGAGAGCGGGGATATGGGAGTGTGTGTGCTCGCCCGGCCAGCGCCTGGACCAGGGAAAGGAAACTAAGGCGGGAAAAAGATATTAAAAAAATAAAATAAACTCGGCTTGTTCTTCTTCTTTGGAAAGATGGAAAGCGGCTTTTTACATGGGCCAACAGTCATCGGACAAGGGGAGCAGTTTTAAACTAAAAGAGGAGAGATTTAATTTGGGTGTGAAGGAAGAAATTCTTTACGCCGAGGGTAGTGAGGCACTGGAACATGTTGCCCAGAGAATCTGTGGATGCCCTACCCCTGGGAGTGTTCAAGGCTAGATTGGATTTGGGCCCTGAGCAACCTGATCTAGTGGGTGGCATCCCTGCTTTTGACCAGGGCGGTTGGAACTAAGATGATCTTTAAGGTTGCTTCCAACCCAAGCCATTCTGCGATTCTATGTTGAGGCATGAGTGTCATCAGGCAAATCGAGAATTTACATCTGCATTGGTATTGCTGAGCTTTGGTGAAGTGAGCCCACGAAATGAAAGTCATGTTTTTGAAGAGTTTGAAAGCATTTGATTGGCGGAAAGAGGGTCCTGCTGAATAGAGCAGCAACTGTGATTTGCTGTTGGCTAAGAACTCGAAGGCCCTCTGTGGCAGAAAATTATGTGTTTTAATTTTATAGTCTCCACTCACTATCAGCTAGAATGTATGCCTGCCACAGAAACAGACCTGAAATTATCAGAACTCAGGAAACTTTAGATAGCACAAGACCAATTACATATTTATTTAACATGTTGGACTGTCAGAAGGATTGCTCACCTTCCCATCATTCCTTGCACTGTCTGTCTGAAATATCTCAAATGGAATTTTAGATGTCCATCTTTAGCCTTAAAGTGCTTAATGGCCTGGATCCAGGCTATTGCTGAGATCCCAGGTGCTGGGACTCTTATAGGCAGCTGCATTAGTCAAGCACAGTGGAGCTGCCCTTTACAGAGGTAAAGTCTGTGTGGCAGCTGGAACTCCCTAAATCACAGGGCCTGAAGACCACCTTAAGTGGCTCTGTGCTCCTTGGCAAGCACAGTGTACAGACATTTGATCTCAGCTTAGGCACTAAAAACAGAGGACAGCAAAACATTTTCCTTCAGTCAAAACAAAAATTACTCTTTTCCTTTTACAACTCCGTGAGACAAACTCCATGTCCAATCCAAAGAAAAGAAGCAAAAACCCCTGTAATTAGAATCCCTGTCTGAAATCAACTTAATGCCTGAGTCTTTTGTAAAAACTCCATCTTTCAAAAGCAAATAATAAGTGAAAAATACAGAACATATTGTCTAACAACTGCTGGGATGTTCTTGGGTGTTGTGAGGATGAGGGCATTGGCACAAGCTGCATAAAATAGAATAGAACAGAAAAGAATATAATAGGAAAGAACAGAATAGAAACAAAAACTTCCAAAACTGACTTTCTCTGGGGCGGTAAACAAATCATATTAATTCCTTTGTCCCATATTCTCCATCCTTAAAATATAAATAGTGCAATACTGTTTGTCTGAATTAGAGCTTTACCCCATTCTTGCTAAAGTCGGTGGCAGCGGAATCAGGCTCTGCTTTATTCAGTGAAACCCTTGGAAATAGACTGTGATTTTAATAACCATTTCATCCCAAAAATGACATTAGCACAATAATCATATGTGACCTAAACAGTGAAGCATTACAGTACCAACAAAAGGCCTGGCTTTATTTATTATTCACTAATCTCTAGGGTTTTGAAATCACTCAGTATGTACCACCCTTATAAATTGTTTATATCTTTGCCATTCATTTCCAGCACAAATAGAACAGACAATGCAGTGTATACAGTTCAGAGAAAACATGTATTATTTAAGAAAGAAATCAAACTACCCAAGTCCTTTACTAAATTCTCATCCATGTGCACTGTTCTGAGCACTGCTTGGTGTTAAAAGTGCCCATAAACTCAATCCTGTTTAAGTTAGTTTGACTGGACATGCATGGCAGATGCTTTTAGTTGACTCACATCTGCTCTCATTTTATTCATTTCAACAGAAATATTGACTCATTTGGATTTCAGTCAGATTTTGACACTGATTTATGTGGAGGTTGAATTTCATAGACTGATTATAATTTTAGTTTTAGAGAATCACTAGTGCTCTCATGAATGAGTCTGAAGTCTCCATAAAATTCTAGCTTTAAGTTTTGGTTTTTTGTTTCTCTGATGTTGCAGTTTCCTCTTATGTTATTTCTTCCTCTTATGCTTTTGGAATTACCGACCTGTTCCTATACCATTTTTCACACCATTATAGCCACTCCATTTCCCTTGGGCTGCTGATAGGGTAAATGATGACTCTACTGTTACAGTATTCAGGTTTTCATTGTACTTGATGACTTTTGTTTTATTAAAGCACAGGTATAACAGCAGAATTAAAAGTTTTCTAGAGCATCTGGTACCTCTATAATATTTTATTTTGTTAGACATCAGAAACATCTAGTAAGTCTTAAAGGCTCCTTAAATACTTGTGTGTCCAATAAATCTCCTGGTTAAGAAGTACTCCAGCCTGTTTAAGGAGAAGTATTCCAGCTGTGTGTGGGATATGGAATGAGGGCTGTGAGAGAAGCAGCAGTATAGAAAAGGTACCAAATTGTCTCCTTCACTCCTAGTATTATTTTGGGGGAAGAGCTCCTTCCAAAATTGTGGGAAAACATTGAACTGATTTCAGTATATTTCTATATTGAGTTATGTTTTCTGGGACAAAGATGTTAGCAATTTATAAGCCTAAATCCATTCAGCCCATATAGTTAAACATATCTTTTAAACTTGCATTTTACTACATAAAATCTGATTATCACTGCATTTAAGATTGGTGTCATAATTAGTGACTAAGAAGGAACAAGTAGGAGCATTTCTGTGTGATTCCTGTTTGCCTCAAGTATGTTACAAACCACAAGTCTGAGATCTAGTGACAAGCCCTCCAAAAAGTGTCATAGTTATTGATAAATACATCTGAAGAAGTACATTATAGCTATGGTAAAATAGAGTATTTATTTTACTTTATCCTGAATAAAGGACAGAGCAGGTATTGATACTCAATTGAAATGCCTTGGTTTTGTGGGCAGAGTTCCAGTGGCAGATGGGAACCTTCCCATATGATTCATTCAGGACCATCACTTCTAAAAGAGAATATCAAGTAGTATCTTTTGGCATGGCTGGCAACTGTGGCCAACTCCTATAGTAGATAGGGATGCCGGTACACATTGTCCCCTCAGTCTAGCAAAAAGCTCTCTGCTACAGCCTGTGGTTGTACACAGGAATATTGTGCCATGAGATTTCCCCCTCAGTGAAATTCAACTGATTCAGATGACAATCTCTGTAAGGCTCTGGTCAGTGTGATGCTTTGAGTTATGCTTTTCAGTTGGGAAACAGTCACATTTTACAGTGAAAGCCCTGGTGTGAATAGTGATTTAAAGTCCAGGAAAACTAAGAAAGGCACATGACTAACAGACTGCAACTTCACCAAAGATTTTAAACTGCAGGAAATACAGGGAAAGTAAAGGAGATCCTTTTAACTTTTAGCAATATACACTTTTTATTGTTTTGCTGCTTAGTAAGGAAAATGCCTTACATCTTGAACTTAGCAAGATAGTGGATTACAGTGTGAAAGACTCTATGAATATTAGATAGTGACCTTTCTCGCAGAAGTATGGAGCATCTGGTACTCACACTTTACTGAAAGCTGTGATCATTCTGTGTCACTATAGATCAGACCTAGCATGATCATTCTGTTTTCAGTACAGAGCAGGAGAGGGGCCTTGGCACTGCTTTCCCTTGTGTCACTGTAAGACAGCAGAAAGTCTGGGTTCAGCTTGAATAGGGCAACAGTCGAGCTGGAAAGTGGATGACTCTTTGGGCTTTATATCACTCAAATCTCCAGTTACCCTTTCAGAGGGCTGGTTCTTCCCAGCTCTTGCAAGGTGAACCTGCAAGGTTCTGCTCAGCAGCTTTTCATGACCAAAACTCTGCTGCGGTCATGACAACCTTACAAGAAAGTAGCTAACATGTGAAAGCAGTTTCTAAACTTATGAAGGAATACCCCACGAGGCAAAGTTGTTTGATAGGAAGGCTGGCAAAGGTGGATGAGATTTTCCCATCTAGTTAGCTTAGTGCCTATTGGGGACTGCTGTGTTGGAATGTCACAAACCAGAGCTGTAAACACTGGCAGAGAAAAGAGACTTGGGGAAAAAAAAGCCTCACGCAGTCTCTAGACCAAGTATTTGACCCGTTTGACCAACTTCTTCCTCAGATTCTTTTGAGGTTTCATAGAAGTATGAGTTCTTTCGTTATGATGTTTCATATATGTCTCCATGCATTTTGTGCTTTTCTTTTTATCTGGACAAATGCCAGTATAGTCCAGCAGTGAGAAAGATTATGTCTTCTATATTTTTATAAATCACAACTTTCTTTTCAACAGAAAACTTAATTAAAAATTTATTAACTAAGCATAATTTTCTAAAAAATATAAGAGGAAGGAAGGCTTTAACTCAGATTATAGTCCAGCACATCTTTTTACCAGAGCTTTTTATATCGTGTTACACAGCAAATGAACATTTACTTTCACTGACTCCTTGTGTAGGGCTTAAAATAATAATGAAACAACTCTTGTTTAGTACAAGCCAAAGCACAGGCTGAGCTATAGTACTAATATGACACTGATAAAAATTATTAATACCATAAGTCTTTCGTTACAGTCCTTATCACATTAGTTCAGGGACAGCATTCCAGCTTCTGCCAGCTCTGTGTACATAATGTCTGCAAGTTATGAAAGTGTCATGAATATGTAGATATTTCTTAATTGACTTCTCACTGACATTAGGCCCTGGCTTCTGAGCTGAAGTGACAACCTTTTAGTGCCAGAAGCCACCTCTGAGGGGAAAACATTGCTCACAGCAGTGGAGGACAATGTACTGAAAAAGCCCTGGGATCTGCTAGGTAGCCAAGACTCCAAAGATGTGTGTCAGATAGTCCTTCTAAGAGCCTGCAATCCCATTCAGTTTTCTGTGATGGAAATGGTTAGAGAGTGGATAGAGTGCAGCAATACAGAGACTTTTTCCTCTGATTGTGGCAGCTACAATGATATCCCAGCCTTTCTTAGTTCCTCTGAAACAGACAGTTGTATGTAATTTTCCTCGTCAGTTGAACTGCTTAGCTCTGCTCTGAAAAACATACAATATGCTGTAGCTTAAAATGAGCTCTTTAGCCATGTGGGATGGACATTTGCTTCCTTGACAATAAATTATTATATGAATTTTCAAGGGGCCAGATTCTGCCATCTTCCCTCAGTCCATATTCAGTTAAAAATTCTTAATAAAGTTGTTAGGTCTAATTCCTGAATGCTAACTTATTCTTTGCTTGCCAAAATTCTTAAATAACCCCAAAAGTTTTTTAGTGAATGCAGGGTAATTACTCTGTTTTTTGGGATTTGGGCCAAATTTTATCTTTTATTTAAACAAGTGAATTGACCAACTCCCAGTGGGATTTAACACATTTTTATGTCTGTGATGAAGTGAAGATAGTGAAACCAAATAACTTAATGCCTAAGCTACTTTTTAGATAATAGGAAAGCATTCTGGCTGTATGCTTCATAAATCTTGCAGCTGATAGGAGCTTTATTGTTCATGTTGTCACTCTGATCACTCAGCTCCCATTCTGAGATAAGAGACAATAGTGTTTTCTCTGCAGAGGCCCTGATTTCGCTTGGCAGAGCTGAACAAATGGAGGGAGCCAAACCTGTTCTGAGGTTCATCCAAATACAGATTTTCTTGAGCTTGTAAAAGCCTTCAGCCAGATAAAAACCATACTTCTGTCTTATTCAACTTTCATATGTAGTAAAAAAAGAGTATTATTCATTAGAAAGAGTGGGATTTGCTTGCTCTAACTTTGCTGCCTCAAAACCAGGCATCCAGTCTAGGCCTTTTTTTTTTTCCTTCCTGTGGTATCAACATTTTCAGGGTATGTAAGTGAAAGGCAGAGGTGTATAAAACAAGTGAGACAAATTCTTTTCTGTTTCTCTTTCAACTAAAAATTCAGGCTAGAGTGAGAACCTCAGAAATAGATGTTTAAATTTTATCTGTTTAAAAGCAGATTATAGAGAAAGAAAGCTGAGTGTGCAGCCACAGTAGCTACATTGCAGATGTGACTATAAACCATACTCTTAAAATAATCAGCAATATTCTTTGAGACAACTGTTAAATCTAAAAAGCCTAGATATAGGACACTGGCACCTCGCTTCTCACAAATTATCGATCAAGAAATATTTACAGATACTACATCACAATTGTTTCATACAATAATTACATTTGACAGAGAAAACAAAAGGTGACCTATCCTAACAGGGTTTCAGAAAGTAAAAGTCATTATAGTCAATTTTTTTAAAGTATTAGCTTTATTCACCAGACACCACTTTTTGTTCATACTTTTACAGCGTAGCTCAGATAGTGAAGAAAATAATTTGTAGGTAGTTGATGTTTGAAGTTTTTACCCACAATAAGATAGGACTGTCATTTGACAAATTTGAGATTATATTTCTTTAAGCAGCACTGAAATATCAAATATAGAGTTTGACAATTTCTCTATTCTTAGTTCTGCACATCTCTAGGACTCCACATAATAATAATAATTTAGTTCAAGAAATCAAAAACTCAGCAAGCAGTTCAATAAAAGTCAAAAGGCATTTCCTTTAGCACAGAATAAAATTATCTAGTGTTTTACTTCTTCATACGGTGACTTGCTTTCCTTCTTTCTTTCTAAAAACAATTTATTTGTTTTGTTGAAAAATGAAAATGCATAATTTGTCGGAAAATGAGTAACCTCTATGCAAGGGTAAAACATTTTTCTCTTTATTTATGGTAATACAGGATTGTGAAATAGCAATTAATGCAAATTTCTATTTCAAATTTTATTTTATTAAAGTACTGTCTAATGTGACAGTGTCAACAGCATAACCAACATGTCAGTGTTTTCTCTATTCCTTAGGGATATAAAAAGCTCAATTTCAATTGTCTGCCCAATGGGCAAGAGAATAGAACTGCTATCTGGAATAACTTATACATGGTAGATTGCTCTTCTGGTGCATCTCTTCAAAAATTGATATGTGCATAAATAGTACCTCTATGTATAGAATATGGATTGTAAGTAAATTGACTGAGAAGATATTAAAGCAGAGCAAAAATTAGCAATCCAAGGAACCCTACAGTGACAGAAACCAAATGCCTTATGATTTGAATTCTGTGCATCATGCTGCAAAGACAGAACAATTAAAATGTCTCTGTTGTATTATTCAAGGTATTTGTCTTCATAGGGTTATTGAAAATAAAATAATTTTCTTGAATAAATCCTTCATTTGATAACAAATTATATGTATAGCTTTTTAAAATATTAAGTAATGATCAACACAGGAGAAGAGATACTTACTAAATTAACTATTGAAAAGAAACATTTCAATATTGACTCAGGTCTCATTCTGATCAGTCTGAAATTTTAAGGATTACCTTTACTCTTTTACTGAGTGAAATAGAAAGATAAGCTTCTGAAAAAACATGGTCACCACCATGTTGAATACAAATTCTTTTGATGCTGAAACCATTGTGTGGCTGTATTAAGACCCTTAAATGTTAAAATGTCTGAGATGTATGCCATATATATATCCAGCATATACATTACTAAATTTTAATGAACAAATTTATTCCTCAGACCTGGATTGCCATGCTTGACCTTCTGCAACAGTAAGATCCATCTCTGACCTTTCAGCACAACCTGATACTAGCTTTTATAAAGATAAACACAGTTGTTTCCACATAAAATAGTATAATGAATATAAATTTTTTGGGTTTTTTTTCCTAAGACATAAAATTAGCTTTGTTTTTTCTTCACAATGGTCTATTGATTTGTATTTAGTTATTAGAAATTCATCCATTACCTTCTGGTTTTATGATTATAGCTTTATTGTCACCAAAAGCATAGCTAGATTAAAATCTGACCTGTGTAATTTGGACTGATATTTTTGAGTGTATGTGTGTGTGTGTGTGTCTTGGAAAATGGAACATAAAAAAATTGAAAATGTGCTATTGAGTGCTGCTAGTTCCAGTGCAGGTCAATCATTACTATGGGTCAATGGAAATAATAATAGTTATTTCAGGTCACTGAACTTCGTAACATCTGTGGCTTTGAACTCTTCAGAAGCTATTTTTAGAATTTATAAAAGGAGTTCATGAACTTTTTTCTTCAGTAATTTGGACCCATAGCAAGTTTCAAGGTTGTTGTAGTTTTAAAATGAATGCTACAGGGACAACTGTACGGAATCAAGACCTCCCACCAACTTAGAATGGATGTTTTTTCTCCCTTTACTGTACTTGAGAAGAAGTTCATGCCAGAGAGTAGGATTCAGAATAACTTGCTGGTTAATCAGCGTTCAATTAAAATTATCATGGTCTCTGTGAAGTATCTAAAGCTCACTTGAGAGAAATTTCACAAAATTTTACTCACCAAATATGTCTTACAACTGGCTTGGTTTGCTTAAAGCCACAGATTTCCATGACTAGACATTGAAGTATCAAAAGAGCCTTTGACTCAGCAAAAGGGCCTCAATCTAAAGGATCAAGGAATAAGAAACAGCGATTTTTTGGGGGTTTCTTTTTTCTTTTTTTTTTGAGACTCCATTAATGGCAGATGAACTGTCAATCCATGTTTGTAAAATGGGTTGATGTTAGAACTTTCCTAGGGAATGTTCTTTCAGGACTTTCTTCTGAGACAACTATTTAAACCAAGAGTAACTTTGTAGGAGTGTAATGAGGATGTATGAGGCAGAATGCTCAGGAGTTAGCAAGGTCTTAACAGTTATTGTTTAGTTATGTTTGGCTGGTTCCTCATTATATGTAGAATTTAGGTGATTTGCTTCTCAGTACACTTGTAAGATTAGATTACTTTCTAAATTTCCTATTTTTCTACTGGTAGCCCATATATTCTTCACATGTGGTCTGGGCAGACAGCTAATTATTATATTTCTTGATCAACACCTAAGCAACTACGGTGAGTTTATCTTGTCTAGATGCCAGGTGCTTACCAAAACTTCGCTATCTCTCCTGTCCTCACCTTGACAGGGAAAACAGGATGGCAAAAGGTTTGTATGTCAAGATAAAGACAGGGAGAGATCACGCACCATTTGTCATCATAGGCAGAACAGGTTCAACTCAGGGAAAATCAATTACCAGTCAAGTCAGACTAGAGTAATGAAAAATAAAAGCTAAATCTTAAAACACCTTCCCCCCACCACTTCTTCTTTTTGGACTCACCTTCACTTCTGAATACTTCCTCCCCTCCAGCAGCCCAGGGTGTGGGAAATGGGAGCTGCAGTCAGTTCATCACGTTGTCTCTGCCATTCCTTCCTTCTCAGTGGGAAGAAGACTCCTCGCACCCTTCTACTGCTCCATCATGGAGATCCCTTCCACAGGAGACAGTCATCCATGAACTTCTCCAGTGTGAGTCCCTTCTGCAGGCTGCTGTTCTTCACAAACTGCTCCAGAGTGGATCCCTTCCACAGGCTGCAGGGACACAGCCTGACCCACTATGATCTGCATCAGGAATTGCAGGGGAATCTCTGCTCCACAGCCTGGAGCACCTCCTCCCCCTTCTTCTGCAGTAACCTTGGTTTCTGCAGGGCTATTTCTCCTGTGCGTTCTCACTCCTTTCTACTGGCTTAAGTTGCTGTTGGACAGGTCTTTCCCCTTCTTGTTAAATCTCTTATCCCAGAGGTACTATCACCATCACCAATGGGCTCAGCCTTGGCCAGCAGTGAGTCCATCTTGGGGTTGACTGGCATTGGCTCTGTGGCACATGGAGGAAGATTCTGGCAGCTCTTAATGGAAGTTTCCACTGTAGATGCCCACTGCCAAAATCTTGTCATGTAAACCTGATACAGAACCTCAAATGGCTGTGCATTTAGTCTCAGAGCTGGGTGTTACTGTGTTCCCAGGAGGTTCAGTGGATGAACTTAACACTGCACCTCCCAATCAACATCTTGGTTCTGATTTGGACTACTGGAACCAAAAAGATAACTCTGATATTGCTGGGGCTAATTAGTATAGAGTTGATGCTGAATCATGGGGGATAGAACATGGATTGTTCCCTGGTCTTTCTGTATTTATCAGCACAGATGGAGGCACTCAGTTCACTTCCTCTTCCAAAGACTGTGGGCATGTGGGAGGAGGAGTGGTTTTAAAATGACTCAAAGCAGCATATGTGCTATTCCACAGACCTCCATATACTGAGAGGGAAACTTCATAAGTTGGGAAACAAGCAGAGAAACTTCCCTCATTAGAACTAAGAGGAGGCAACAAAAACTTCAACAAAAAAGGATGCCATCTTTGCCAGTATGCTATGCTGTGTTACAAAGTGCTCTGGCCCTACCTAGAAAGCTTCAGGAGAAAGAATGGGGCTTGGTGTCAGGTGAGCTAAAGAATATGCTATAATGTTAAAATGCCTGATCTGCAAAGAGCCAACTTAATATCTTGCTGTAGTATGAGTTGGCTGAAGCTGACCAGCTCCAATATTAACTCATCCATTAAGACAATTGCCAGTATGAAATAAACACCGTAACTAACACAGGAGTCAAGCAGAGAAAGACACTAAACAATATCTTTATATAACTAATTTCTTACCTTTGATGCACTTAAACAAAAGCTTTAAAAAATGTAGAAATCCAAAGTCTGCAAATCCTCCAGCTTTCTCAAGCCATTATCTTGATTTCTGAAGAGATAGCACCTTCCCTGGGCCTTCTGCTGCTTCATTTAGTCTTTGGTGGTTTGAACATAACTTCATTGTGTGTGTTAGGGAGAAAGTTAAAGTAACTCCTTCACAGGGATGATAGGAAAAAAACCCAAAACAAAGCAACTTCAGAAAAACAAGATTATTTTCGATCACAGCATGTAATGGCTGAAGAGGCAGAGTAGACATTAGAAATTGGCTGACTGAGGGATGTGCCATATTGTCACATGAATAATTCATTTTCCAGATAATGTAAAGCCTCATATATAACGCTTCTTGAAAATAAATATGAAGATAAACAACATATTTATCTGTTCCACTCCTGCTGTACACCAGAAGGAGAGATACAGTCCTCTTTGCACTGAGGGAAAGGGCTCTGGTAGATAAACTTGTAGTACCTGCATATATTAGTAAATTAAACTTTTTTGAAAACTTTGAGTTATATGTAGGAAAATATTGCGACTTTCAGAGAAAGATTGTGACTTGTCACAATAGTGGTGTGTTTATTTAAAGGCATCCAAGACAACAATAGCTTTGGAGATTATGATTCAAAAATGGTTTGACTTCTTGAACTTTACTCAGACAGCTTGAAGCAGAGGATCTATCCATCTTAAAAGAACCCATCTCTAAGTTAAAGCGATCATACCTGTGATAAATGAAATAATAGCCTTTTAAATTTTCTATTTGTCTCTAGGGTTTACCTTATTTTGCTTAAAAAAGGTTACAGGAATTGCTCACGTGATTCCTAACCTCAGATTTGACTTGTAAAAAATCAAGCAAATATGATTTATATTTATATAACAAGACTGTTCTATGATTCATTCAGTTTATTAAAGTAAAAGATCATTTTTAATATCCACAGTATTTTTGTCAGTCCTTATCTGAACATGCTTATATTTTTTTAATATTTTTGTTCTGCATGTTCCTCAAAGTGAGAAAATTTACTGACTCACCTATCACTGTAAATCATAGCAGAAATTGCAACAAGTGAGTTAATTTTAAATCTTTACTGACATGAAACACGTGTTTAACAATGTACTTGATGAGGTGTACTTAATGAGAGGATGAGTCAGTGGTTAAATACTGATATTTTGACTCACCTAGCATCACATTGTTTTTTGATTGCATTCCACATCTGTTTTCTTACGGTATTTGTACAGTGGGTATAACGCAGCTAAAAGGCTACATTGATAGGTTAAAGAAAAACACACATTCTTTCATATTTGTAAAGACAATTAATAATATTCTATTGTTTACAGCATCTTCATGCTGGAAGAGCTTTAGTGCATGAATTATTCCAACAGTGATATATTATTCTGTTTTAAGTAATGGGAACCTGTGGCACAGCACAGTTATGAGATTTTACAAAGATGCCAAACTTACAGTGGTAAGATTCCTCTCTCAGAACTTTTCAGTTCTTAAGTATGACCCATTTGACCTTTAGGGACCATCTAGAAACAGACACACAAATCTGTGTTTGTCTGTTTCTCTAGTTTAACCATAAAGATGATTCTCCCAACTCTAAGAATTTGTGGTGTCAGTGTCTGGACGCAAGTCAGAAGACAGACCTTTTCATTATCAATCAGTGTATTTTTCTCCATTCTTTCTTTGTGTGATCTCTGCTTCTTCCCTTGACTCTGTGCATGTTTCTTCCAAGTGGTGAATCCAAGGCTGTGCACTGTTATAAAGGGATTCTTTTAATTCTCCTCAGTCTGTCTTACCAGGTTTCCATACTCATGATTATTTATTGCACTTTTGGCTTGGTATTTTTGCACCTGTTTAGTCTTCCTTTAGACACATTATGACAGCAGCAGATTTCAATAGCACAGAAAAGCTTGTTCAAAATGAATAGGTATTATTTATTCAGCATGTTGCAGCATCAACCAAAACCCAAGTCATAACTTCCCTTACCCAAACCCTGAAATCCCCTCAAGGATGTGGCAATTTCCATATAACTGAAGTTCTGCTCTCTTCCCCCCCTTCACTTTGCATTTGGGCTGATACAGAGTCTTGATATCTCCATTTGCCCTTTAAACAGTATTGCCTATGGCTTATCTCTCAATTATTTTCAAACTCTGCAGAAGGTTTCATATGAAAAATCATGGAGGTTTCAAGATAAGAACATTATTTCCAATTAGATCCGTGTGAATATAGAAAAGTTCATGAGTCCATAGTGGTGGAAATAAGTGACTAAGGAATTTATGCCATTGCCACCCACTTGAACACTGAGGATTTAGTGCCTTAACTAGCAATACACTATTCAATCAGAACAAATATATACATAAAGTTACTTTTCTTCCCTAGCATTAAGTTAAAAGAATGAACTACTGTCCCATGATGCCACTTTTCTCCTCATGAAAATTTTCTGTTTGTTATTTTCACTAGTACTGTTCTATATGCACTTTGAGGACTGTTTGTGACAAGAAGACTATTAAAACTTCATAATTACTTTGATGGAAACATTTATAACTCCCTTCTCTACCTCTGTAAAATAGCTCATTTTAACATGTGCTAAAATACTGAAATCAAATGTGTAGGTAAGCTTTTAAAAAACACAAAGGATTTCATAGAATTGCTTTTAGTTGAACTATGCTAAGGGATAAATCTGTCAAATATGAGGCCAGATATATGTGATAATTTACATGTTTTAATATACAGAAGCGGGACTTTGTAGTTATATTTCTATCTAAATTCAGTGCTCCAGACATTCCTTCTACCAATACTCTCAGAAAGGAAGAACAAGAATAAAGATAATTACCTCATTCCAGTTTACTACAGTTAACAATGGTTGGATATAGTAGCATAGATTTAGTTTGAAACAGTCTTTTATTTCAGTTTTCTTTTCCCAAATCCCCAGACATATTTCAATGCAGAGATCAAAATTCTCATTGTTCCTCTTTTACATTTCAAATTTTTGTATAATATTTTTAAAAAGGTCCAGAAATGCATTGCATAATGTTTTAATCTTCAGCATAATATCTCAGTTTATACTGCTGGATGATCCCAGCTGTGACAAAGTAGTTTGGATTTACGGATTTTTCTTGCTGTGGTATTGGCTATTTTGATGAACACAATGATAAATGCTCTCACTGAACTCTTCCTCTGGCAAAATATCAATAGAAGGTTTGAGGTAGCCCACGTAGAAGCATGAGGCTGGGGCTCTTTCCTGAGCACATTCTGCACATATTCAGTTATACCATAGATGTATCTATCAGATGCAAATATTCCTCTTCAGTGAGACAAACTGATGTTACACTTATTTTTCTTGAAGGGTATATGGGTGATATTTAATGATCATACAGACTTAAAGACTTTTGCTGTTAGGTATGGTTTTGGTATCTAGTCTAATTGCCTCTTTTTTTTCCTGTTTCTTTTAGTTCCTTTTCTTTCTGCTTTTTGCTTCTTTCTGATTTCTGCTATCTATTTTTTCCCCATTATTTTATTCTTTTTTTTTACACTTTTTTTTTTCTTCTCCTCATTTAAGGACATTGATTTTTACTGTAACAATTTCTAACAAGAATAATGTTTTACACTAACGTACTTTGATATTTCAACTGGATACCAATATATTTCTATTTTTCCTTTCCCTAAATATAGTCCCTTTAGAATTTCAGCCTTTTTTAAGGTTAGTTATAGAAAACTTGACACGTTTTTTCTTGTATTTTCATGCTTCAGTTCTTAAAGATTGTTTTACCTGGTGTTATGGTTTAGCCCTAGCCAGCCACCAAGCCCCACACAGCCACTTGCTCACTCTCCCACCAGCAGAACTAGAGAGAGAATCAGAAGTGTAAAAGCCAGAAAAATCATGGTTTGAGATAAAGACGGTTTAATAGGAAAATCAAAAGCAGCAGGAAAATAGAACAATGGATGAATTCACTTCTTCCCATGGGCACACAGGTGTTCGGCTGTCTCCAGGAGAGCAGGGCCTCATCTCCCATAGTGATGAGTTGGAAAGACCACAGCCATCACTCCAAAGGTTCCTCTCTTCTTCCTTTGGTCAGTTTAGGTCACCTGTCCTGGCTTTGTCCCCTCTCAACCTTTCAGGCACCCCCAACTTCCTTGCCAACAGGAAAAGCAGAAAAGCTCTGTGTAATCCCTAGTCAACAATAACAAAACCATCTCTATATTATCAACCCTGTGTTCACCACAATTCCAAAACAGAGCCCCATACCAGCTGCTGCAAAGAAAGTCAACGCTGCCCTGGCCAAAACCAGCACAGATAGTCATTCTAGCTCATATTACTCTCCTGCCTTTAAAAACTCTTTAATGAATGCTTCCTAAGAATTATTATTTTTTCATGTCAGAGTCAGTTTAACTAAGGCAGTGATAAAAAATGTTAATATTTATGTATATTTGGGGAAAAAAAAATGTCTAGAGTTTTTGTTTACTTTGATTTCATTATTTTCTAAAAGTACTTTTACTTATGCAATAGTTTTATTGCTATTATTAGCATTTACTACACGAACTACTCTTTTATATCCTTCGGGAATTTTCTCCATCCATTTGCAGCATCATGACTTCAGATTGGAGATGTCTACATGTAGATAATACTGAAAATTATGCTTTCCATGGTAGATGCTATTTGCAAAACCATGTTCAATAGTGAATAATATAATATATAATTTATGGAATCACTCAGGACTCAAGGTGCTTTTAACTGGATCACTGAATAGAAAATTCCAGTGTATTGAATACTTTGGTGTTTGTAGCCATTGCAGCTCATAATAATAGCTATGAATATCATATGAGCTATAATGACCCAGTTTGATAAAGATCCATCAATTAGAAAAAATGTGAATGCGGGGTGTATTTGTGGACAAAATTTTATTGTACTTTTACATTTGGTTTTACAAAACGTTTTCTCTTTCTTGATTCATTACCCAGCATCATGTAATGTGTTGAGAGTTCTGTATTGTCCCGTATGTTACATTTTCCAATCCCTTTCTTGTCTGCAGAACTTAATCTTTATCATGATATCACAATAATTTAATAATAGTAATTGCCTTCGTTCTTTCATCTTTCAGTGACAAGGGGCTTGTCTTTATGTATCTCTTCCATTCCAATATACTGTGACGTAGACTATTTCCTACAGTTCGCATTAAATAGCTCTCGATCACAGGCAATCAAAGGCAGCTTCTCATTTTGCCCTGGAGAACCCATGATTTTTAGGCTGAGTACTCTTCTCTCAGTCAAAAGCTGAATTTCAGTCAATCTAAGTGATTTCCATTTACTTTAAATACATAATGCATTATCTTTATTGTATGATTTTAGTGTCTACTTTTCTCCTCAAACAAAAATGCAACGCTGACAACATAGGACTGGATCCTTAAATGGGGCTCAGGCTTAGTGCTGAGTGCTATGGTACCCTTTAAAAGATGTGTTTCATGCATTTAGCGACCAGGTGGGTGCTACAGCTTGACCTCTGAGATGTCTAGGCATTGAAAGTGTACAAAAGGCTTTCAGGGATCCCAGCTGCATTATCCAGCGAGAAGTGCTAGGAAAATGATTACATTATCTGTAGAATAGTTACACAATTCAATGTCTATTTAAAAGGCACTTAATTTTTTATACACTCATAAGAAAATTTTTCATTCTTCCTTAGCCTTCTTTCTGCCTTTTTGTTTCAGACCATTGCAAAGGAGTAATATATTTCTATTTCTATTTTATTTCTAAGTAAGTTTTTTCTCTTTCTACACAATTAAAAATCTAGTATTGGGACAGAAGAGAAATTTGAGAAAGATGGGTCCCATTACACATTTTCACTCATTTCCTGCTTCATGCAACTGAGATAGCGACTTAAAATGTTATTTCATATTAAAATATTTTCTTTTTCTCCTCTGAAAACTTACCTTCACTGGACAGCATAATGAAGGACAGAAAGAAAAAGCAGAGGAAAAACTGAGAAAAAATTTTCTGAAACTGAAACTATGGGATAGAATAGATGATTATAAACTTCCTGTTTGGTCAACTCAATGACCAAGCCAGAAGATTGTATATCATTTTCTGTCTGGTTTGATGACTGTTTGATTAGATTATAAAAGGTTCAGCCTTATGCTGAATACCTTTTGTCTTCTGGTTACAATAGTACACCAATTCCTAGAAGCAGGAGGAGAAATTTAATGCATACATCCTCTTTTTCATGTAGTCAAACCATTGATTCTTCATTATAAGGAGGTTTTCTTTTCACCTATGTTTCATCTATAGGTACTAATCTTGCAGAGTACCAGACCAGGTGGACCAGTAACAGAGAATGAGGCACTCCCAGCTTGCAAATCCCAAGGCTTAGATGAGAGATTTCAGTCGGGGGGCGGGGGGGCATTGCACTTGCTTTGCTTTTCCTAGTCCTTGGACACCTTATGGTTGTTACAAATGTGACTTGCTCTGCTTCAAAAAATTAATAAATGTTGCAAGGAATTGAGTAAAGGAGATGCATGCTGAATTTCTTTACAGTGTTAGCCCTTTCTTTAATTTCTTTCTCAGGAGTTACTCCAGTTGTCTATAGCCACTTCTAACATTTCCTTGAGGCTGTGGACCACAGTCAACTGAATGTATCTTCACCTAACATTTATCTATGAAGTCTCGAAGGCAAATGTTTTGGGTATTTTTCTTGATTTACAAGCCTGTCTTCTGGTTTTCCAGAAAACTGTATCATACTTGAAGCAATGTATATAATTAGACAAATGAAAATAAAGATAAAATCCAAAGTACTTGTGATCTATAAAGAGGCTTTGATTCTTTAGTTCACACCTACTTTTGCTATTGCTACATAGTGTTTTTCAAACCTTACCGTAAGATGACAGATAATTCCTGTGGAAAGCAATGTAAGAATATGTAATAACAATCTTTGATGTAAAACCAGTGGTATCCTGGGCTGTATTTTGAAAAACATTGTTAGCAGGTTGAGGGCGCCCCTCTACTTAGCCCTGGGGAGGCCACATCTTGAGTGCTGTGTCCAGTTCTGTGCGCCTCAGTACAGAAGAGACATGGAGATGCTGAAATGGGTCCAGTGGAGGGTAATAAAGATGATTAAGGGTCTGGAGCATCTCTCTTATGAGGAAAGGCTGAGGGAGCTGGGCCTATTCAACCTCAAGAAGAAATGGCTGACAGGGGACCTCATCAATGTCTGTCAGTATCTGAAAGGAGGGTGTCCAGAGGATGGAGCCAGGCTCTTCTCAGTTGTGCCAAGCAATAGGACAAGAGACAAAGGGGAAGAAACTGAAGCCCAGAAAGTTCCACCTGAGCATGAGGAAGAACTTTACTGTGCAGGTAACCACACACTGGAACAGATTTTCCAGAGAGGTTGTGTATTCTCCCTCATTGGAGATATTCAAGAACTGTCTGGACACAACCCTGTGCCATGTGCTCTAGGATGACACTGCCTGAAGAGGGAGGTTGGACTGGATGACCCCACTGTGGTTCCTTCCAACCTTACCTTTCTGTGATTCTGTCATTCTTGATGAAGTGATAGCAATATACATCCCAATATTTTATTAACTAATGAACATTTAAATGATTCAGTTATTTGTAGGATGAAAAATCAGATGTTGTCTTGTCATGAAAATGGCATAAATTCTGTGGGCAACAAAACAATGTCTTCTGGTCTTTATCAGCTTAAATAATATGACATATTTAGTTTTATTTCTGACTGCACCAGGGACAGCATGCCTTTTACTGTAAATAGTAGCTGAGTGAGTTTGGAGCAGTTTGTCACATGCAGCTTTAATCAAAACATATGCCTGAATACTAGAGAGGAAATGTATTGGGAGGCCCACTTCATAGACCTTGTAAACAGTGCAATTTATATGAAAAGACAAGTAGCTCTCAGAATCAATAATGATCATAGTCAACATCATCATCATTATGTGCAATTCTGTAGCCCCTTTTAACTGAGATCATAAAGAATTTTACAAGTAATTGCTATTGCACTTCACCAGCTTCCTGTACAGCAGTGTGCACTTTACCAGTCCCACACATTTTTCTTTTAAAGTGGTGATCTTTACTTTTGGAATTTTAAACTATTTGAGGTTGTAAGAAAAACATTAATGGAATATTTGAATATAAAGGTTAAAGACTCAGTATTCTAAAGCTGCGGAGGATAGGCATTTATTGATCAACACCACAATTTTTTGGCTAACTTGCTAATAATATTTTCAAAAGTGTTCTATTAATATAGGACAAAACTCCATTTTCAGAAGTGAAAATTAATTTGTATTACATTATATTCATACACATTGACACTTCTTTTCCCTTAAAAATATCACTAACCAATAAGCCACAATTCAAAATATTTTAATAGCTTCAAAAATATGGCCCTTTGGAACCGCAGACTAATTACAATTCAGTTAAACCTGGGCTTTTAATTACTTAAGTTACTTTTGAAAATTGAATCTCTAAGTCGTTAATGCCAAGATACTTACAATTATAAGGGCTCTTAAATGCCTCTGAAGTGTCAGCTAAGAGCCCAGCTACCTTTCTGACTCTGCTGTTTAGTATTTTTGGCCAAAGTCACCTTGGACATAGTGAGTGTCTAAGCTGGAGACAGTTTTGCAAAGCATGACCCTTACAGAGACGTTTTATTCCTTGTTGGCTGCAATGTGTGAAAACGTACTCCACGTCAAAATATATCCGTGAGATATTTTCAAGGAAAAAAGTGAAAGCTATATCCTACACTATCATTTTTTTCCTATTCTAAAAATATCTAGACCTGCTTCAGGCCTCTAGATTTTGTGGAAAAGTCTATTATGTCTTTCAGATTTATAAAAATGTGAGATTGCAAGCCCTTGTGTATTTAATCATACATGCAAAGAGTTAATTGGAACCATCTGTTTCTTCAGGACAGAGCTGTGTCTACTTGTGAATCAGCTAGTGGGAATCTCTCTTTCCCTGTCAGCTTTCCTGAGGCAACTTTTAATATGGTATCAGACACAGGAAGAGAGTCCTATTTTTACATTTGCATCAGATGTTTTGAGACTGTCAAATGCTAATACAGTTGCAGCAATGTTTGGAAGACGAAAACATGGTAAGGAAAGGATCAGAAAACATATGGGATTTGTCTTGGAAGTTTAGAACTGCATGACTTTCATCATCAACGTTTTGTGAAAAGATGGCTGGTTCTGCACAACTTTCAACATTGTTGTTTTATGCACCAACGCAAAGAAAAAGATTTTTCTTTGTTTCTAAATAAAGAGATGTATTACTGTTTAATTTAGATTGCTTCATATGGTACATAACACAGAGGAACAAGCGTGTTCTTCTCACACATGCAATCCCATATATATAATATATCTGTTATGTATTATGTGATTGCTACTGAGGTAAGAAATCCACTCCTGTAAACATTGAGGCTGATATGAGTAGTGTCAGTGAATACTTGCCTTGTATTTTGCAGGAAATTCTGAGCCTAGATTCCAGTACTGTGACAGCTCTGGAATGATTGATAATCAGGTACATATAAAAGAATATGTGTATATGTATGTATATGCATATTTTCATATTCATGTAATCAGGATTTTGGTGACTGTCTGCTCCTGACTTGTATGTAGAGTGTTTATTCTTATTAGTAAATTTTGTGGTAGTAAGATGTTACTTTGTATTAAAAGGGTTATATTTTGTGGAATTATTGTTATTTTGTGTTTCCAGAAATAAACAGATTTTCTTCCTCCACAAGTGAAAGCTGATCATGGTCTAAGGATAAACCTACATATTTTTTTGTATAAAACAGGCCATGTTTCTCAGTATCCAAGAAATGTAACCACTAAAGTTTGTATTCTAAGGTAAATGGTATATAACAATGTTAAATGAGGGTACCTCCTGAAAACAGGAGTTCTGCATCTGTCTTCAAAGCTTGTACTACTCCTGTGGATCTTAATTCAAAGCTTTAATATACTGCATATGATGGGGCTGAAGCAATTCACAGCAACAGCAGGAGGTGTTAATGGCAACTTGTATATGTGATGTTTCAACATATTTCAGGAGACAGAAGATAATTGACACTTTAGAATCTCACATATGTGTGACAAAATTGAGCTAATTATTCTTTGTAATGTGAGATTTAATTCTTCCAGGCGGAATTCATGGAGTTTTGATTATGACTTAAAAAAGAGTTAATTGATTAAGAGATCCTTTTTTTAAAAATTATGTTAAATAGAAAGAAGAAAGACATGTTGCACTTGACTCCCAGAAAGCAAAGGAAGAGTAACTAATGAATGAGACCCAAAAGAAAATCTTTTCATGTTTCACAGACATGATAAAGGCAATTCCAAAAGGCCTTCAAAATTTCCTGATCTTGCTTACTTATGGAAATAAAAGTCAGCAGCAGAGACATTTTTTAGTAGAGACAATAAATATCCCATCTGTTTTTCACTCATCCAGTGAACCAAATTTGGAGTTTGTTTGTGAGGGAAAAAAACAAACAAACAAAAAGGAATTAAGTGTTTCTGAATTTATTTAAGGCTGAGTATGCTCCTTTTCCAAGCATATTGTTGGTTGTATTAGCTCCAATATTTTTCCCCTTGAGAACAGAGAATATATAGCATGGTCCTGTGGATTTCTTGTATCTGAGCCATTGTTTCCACAGGTGAAAAAAACAAGCAAGACAACATGTATTTATTAAGTGGTATATAATATAAAACTCTATTCTGAACAGCAGGCATGGTTCTGGCTGATCTGGAAAGAATGCACATGACTAGGGAAACCAAGGTATGGCTGGGAATGGGAACATACCAGGTCTTATTTAGGTTTGGGACCTTTGTATCATAGCAAAGTGGTTCATCAAGAAAGAGTTGGAAAAGACCTAAGGGACCCTTGACTCCAATCCTCAGACACCACAAGCAACTATATTTTATAGACTGTAGGGAGCTGTGCCACTCACATTTGGCTTTTTTATTTTTTTTCCCCAAATGATTTCAAGATTAATAAATCTTGCAACTCTCAGCTTATCAACTATGAGCACACAGTGGTACAGAAGGGGTTTCACTGGGAGCTAAAAATGTTTTTTACTATAAAATGCAGTTAAAATAGACAGATGATGTTGGGCTGATAATACTTTCTCTACGCTTCCACCCTTTAGTTAAAAAACAACTCAAATCACAATTGTTTGTTTAGTGACAAGAAGGTAGCTAAGTATATGTCTGTTGTTCTTCTGAAACAGCATCCAAGTTGACAGAAAAATATTAGAAATAGTTCTTTTACCTTACAGGTGCCACCTTCTATAGAGGTCTGCATATAATTTTCAAACCCAGACTCTCCTTCCTAAGCTAATTACCTAAAGTGCATTTACATAGATTTTCAAAAGAATTGTTTGCATTTTTGCAACAGCTCACTTCCCACAGGCCAAATGGAAAATTATTCTTTACGCTTGAGAGTCTATGTTTGGATGAATTGATGGTCTGCCTTAATGTTGCCTTTTAACTTGACTAGGCTGGGTGGATAGCTGTGGGCTGATAAAATGCTTTCATTTCATTCCTGCTGTTGACTTCTCTTTGTGCCCTCTCCTTTACCTGTTCTGTTCATTCCTGCCTGTATTTGAGTAGAGACCTCTTCCCATGTTTATTTTAAGGTGAAAAGTAACATGTTCAACATCAGGCACTGAAAAGAGAGTGCAGTCAATACTTTTTTCCTGGAGAATCAGACTAGAAAGGACAGTTTTTGTTAAGAGCCTTCCAAACCACTATTTCTAGCTTCATAGGAAGGCTTCTTCTTGCTTCACAGACTCCTGAAGACCCAGCAGTCAGAATAAATTGTGACCTTAGTGCTCTGAGAGTGTCACAGGTATGCAGACGTGCCCAGTCAGTGAAAATACTTTCTGACATGGGATATAGGAAAGATTAAAAAAGCCAGCTCCCATAATTGTGGGGTACAGTTCACGTATATAGATCCTGTCCTGAGTTGCAGTGTATTCTATTACCATCCTCATGAGCTGCTAAAACCAGGTGAGGCAGTGTTTCCTTGTCTCCTGCCTCCAGACTATCTTCTGTTAATTGGCTCATCAATGCCTTGCTTCCGGACTCATCATCCCATTGTGGGATGCTCCATCCAACCATTCTATCCTAGATATAATCCAATATAATTCCAAACACCACAGACACCTTTTCCACTGGATTCCCAGAGGACAGGAGCTACACAGCCACCACTGGACCTTCCGAGGAGGAGCAGACCCTTCTACAGGATCACTGCTCTAACAGAACCACATCCATCACTTCAGGAGGACTGCAGCCACCATTTTATGGGACTGCTACCACCACCCTGACTAACAGGGTGTCAGGTTGGATCCTGACTCTACCAGTTTAAATCAGTGTTTTCTGCCTTTATTTTTTTTTTTTTTTTTGATTTCCCTATTGGTATTCTGACTTGGTGCCTCCTACTATTTTTTTTTCAAACAAGTACAGATCCTTACACTCTTCACTCTACTCAGAAACAGCTCAAGAGAGAGGGTACAAGGCCTGAGAAACCCACCAGAAATCGTATCACAATACCCTAATAAATATCCTTAACTTATTAAAATTTACCCATTTAAAATCAGACCACTTCCTTCCAGATCCACTGTTAGCAAAATAAAATAGAAACAATCCTGCCCACACAATGCAGTTAGAAAATCTGCTGCCAGTGACATTTTTCAGGCTTGAAGAAGTCTCCATGAAGCCACCATCTGCTCTTGGGCAGTGTCACTACCGTTGCACTGTCTCTATAGACAATTTACTAGTAATATGTATTTCTTCCTCTGACGGGATCCTCAGATTTTTTTCACACTAGCTCCTTATTGCCATCAAAGTTTTAAATTTTTCCTGATGGCGTTGTTTGAGTTTTTACTCTGAAGTAGTGACTGGATTATTTGATCCCTCTTTTCTATCTTCTTCTTTCTTCCTCATGGCTATAATATCTGTCGCGACTATAGAAAATTAAATTGAGTAAGTGCAGTTTTTAGATATTTTTTAGAATCTAAAGGATTACTTTGATGGAAGATACCCTGTAAGTTACATGGAACTGAACTTTTTTAGAGAATGATAGTATGACTTTGAATTCTACTCAGGGTTCTGTGCAAATGAAGAGAACTGAATAGAAGACTCCTGCAATTATTTGCTATAGACAACATTGATGATGGAGAAAGCCATTTAGCTCTAATGTGATGAGAGGCCCATGATAGTTCTGAAGCCCATTCACCCAGTGTAGGGGTCATTAAAACATGAATCATCAACTGAAATTATTGAACGAGATCTTCTGGACAGCTACAGGTGTAATTTTTGCATTTGATTAGCTAATAGCTGAGAGAAATTTGGGAAAGATGGCAGAAATGCAAATGTTTGTAATTAATTAAATAATATTTCTGATCTCTTTTTGTAATCAATAGAACTTAGTAAATAAATTAATGTTTTTCCTAAACTGTGCTTTTCTCAAGTTCTGTCTTCTAATGTTTTGTCCTGGGCAACCATGGCATGGCTTATACATTCCTACACCAATATATTAACCCTTCCTTATGTTTTTCTCTATTCTGACATCATTCTTTCACTGTATTTTCTTCTTAGGAAAGCAATTTAACAAAAAAAAATTACCAGTGTAAGTTATATGTACAAATTAAATTTTATTAATGATATTGTAAGACCACTTGTAAAACATGTGTAGGTCAATGGAAAAAGGATGGTAAATTTTTCCACTGCTGTTAGGATCCATGAAGTATCTTGGACACAGTGTATTCAGAGAATCATTGAAACTATCTTAGATTGCATGAAACCAATACTGCTAATATTTAACAAACTAATTGAAATTTGGACTGATGAAACTGAATAATTTTCAGTTGGCACTTACTCTTAAATACTGGCTGAAGTTGAGGAAAGACTTGTGGGTAACAGTTTATGGCCACCTCTAAACAACAACTTTGCAGGGTCTCGATAGATGACTTAATTTATTTTCTTTAGGACAATAAACAATTTGTTACCTGAAATTAAAAAAGAACAAAGGAGATTCTGCTTTTTTTTTTTAGAGTGAGAATATATCTTTCCGTGCTGCCACAGCAGAATAGTTTTATTCTGGAATTTTGGTGTCAAGCAGGTATTCACCTAATAGCTTGTTATAGCTCATGGAGGATTGTCCTACCAGATCTCTGTGGGCCTTTAAAACAAAAGTGAAAAACTCATTAGCAAAGGACATGCTTTTGCTTTTTCTGGTATATCTGGCAACAAAGATGTGTGTAAACATTCAGCTTTTCAAACTGATAGGCATTTTATTTCAAATTATGTATACCAGTTTCAACACTAGAATTATCCATAAATAAAAGCAAGTGTTTATATTTGTGCTGATTTTTATTAGGTAAGTGCAGATTGGTGTGATATTGCCTGCATGAACACTGGGTGTGGAAACAGGGAATTTCCTTGGTCTGTAAAATATATTCACATTCAGCCTCTTCCAGTGATTGGAATAAGCTACATTGTTTACTTCATTGATTTTCAGCCATGCTAATATCATTGCAAAACACTAGAAAGAAGGGAGATTGTAAACTTCAAATCCAATGAAGCAGAAGGTAATCTTTGAAAAACTAACTGGTTACTTGAAATAGCTGACAGACAAACTTGAAATTTAAAATACTTTGTAAACATCGTTACATTCACATAAATACAAAGAGATGAAGAGGAATACAATAGAGCTTGTGTCAATGTTGAACATTTTAGAAACTTTCTGGCATCACCCACAGACAGTGAAGAAGGTAAGGACACCAGAAAATGATGCTTTCTGCCTAAGTTTTAGTGTTATAAATGAAATAGAAATACAGAAAAGAAATTATAAATATCTATAAAGAAAATGGAATCTCATATACAAATTGTTCCAGCAAAGAAATACTTTAAATATATATCTAATATTTTTAAAATCCTAATGTTTTCTTTAAATAAAATATAGAAATTATTTAATAAAGCTTTTTCACATTCTCAAAGCATAATGATGTAATTTGTAAGATGAAAAAGTGTTTTTCTTTGAAAACTATAAAAAGTTTAATAGCGGCATGACTGATCACTTCAGAGACTGCTTAGATAAAAGATACCAAACTTTGTAGATTAATAGAGCTATATGACATTACTGTGGTAGGATGTTAACCCCCTGAAGAGTATGACCTACATGGATCCCTTAACATTGCAATAAGATAATTGTCTGTATCTGTAATAGTAATTTTATGTCATCACAGTATCTGTGATTCAGTTGGTTTACGCTTCTTCTTTCAAACTGAAGACAAAGTCAGCATTGAATTAGCTGTCACAATCAAATGTTTGTGAAATGATAAAAGCACATGTTTTTAATTGGAAGTAATGAATGCTGATTAGCATAAAGTTAAAAGCTTCACTGTGAAGCATTACAGACTCATTTATTAGTCACAGTGAGGTCACTGCTGTCTCAATAGAGTGGTCATCTTGTGTCAAGACTGAAAGATAAACTTGGCGATTCTTTGAGACGGTTTTCTTATAGCCTGCATTAATATCAAAAGAACAAGTCAAACTTAAATATTTCTTGGGCTGTGTTGTAATGTTAGAAAATAGAAATTTGGTGGGAGACAAATTTAGCATGGGCAATTTTTAAAAACTACTTTGCAGTGTGAATATTTAACATTGATGCAATTACTTTTTCTATAAAAAGGCACATTAGAACATTTTAAATTATAATACTTAATGTTTTCCGTCTTCCACATTTGATTATCAAAAAATTAACAAAGTTCTTTTGGCACTGAAGCACTTCTATTTGGTTCTTCTAATATAGGTTATCTGTTGGACTAAACATAGTAGGAATAAATGCATCATTTGCCACAAAAAGGAAAAAGCAACAAAACTTTATACTGTATCTATAGCATCAGTTCTATTTGTTTCTAAGAAGATTTTGTGTTTTCAAGGTAAAAATTAATTAATGTCTCTTTTTTTTTTTTTTCTATTTCTATCTCATATCTGATTATTTTGATTTGATATTTGGATGGACTTTTTCTAGTTATCACTACTCAAATCAATGAGAGCTATTGATATGGTTTTTTAATAATGCAATGGTTAAAGAAAAATAAGTCCTGTAAGGTTTGGTAGCTGTATATAACGGGTGAATCAGGAACACTGAAGATGCCACAGGTCCTGCTCTGAGGAGTTAGGGTTTATCTGCAGTGAGTAGAAACACTAGGAATGACCATGACAAAAATAGAAAGAAGGAAATAACAAGTTTGTGTTAATTAGATCATGCAGTCAGGTAGTTATTGCACAGCACATTGATTCCATGGATTGTCCCTTAAGATAAACTCTGAATAAAAAAATTGTAGGAAAGGGAAATCTTTTCCAGATGAGTGATAAAATTAGCTCAAAGTTGTAGTAATAGTGCTTTGGTATTTACAGGGTGGGGTTGGTGGTTTATGCATATATATATATATGAAAAAAATATGCCCAAAACATATCCGATCTGAGCTACCTTGGCAACTAATTCCTTTTTTTTTTTTTTTTTTTTCTTTTTTTTTTCTTTTTTTTTCCAGGAGTAGTCTGTTACTGACATTCAAGAGATCAGCATAAAAAATTCAATCTTGATACTCTTCTGGTACACTGTACAGCCTTGAGAAACTGTATGAAATATTGTCATGAGAGAAACTTCACCTGTTCTTACATACATGATTTTTCCCTAAATCCATTATGATTTACTCAAATATATTTTTTGTTTGGAATGATGTCAGCAATTAGCATGAATAACAGCTGGCCTGGTTTTTGCTCATAAGCAGTCATTTGTAGCTATCTCATGTGAAGAAGCACAGCTACTTTGAATACCTGGAAATCTTATGCATTACATTCCTTGAAGAGTTCAACATGATCCATGGAATGAAGTTTCCAGCCTGATGATAAGACTCACATCATATGAGCACCTGAATGATTAATTTAAGATAAAATTTTCTGGTTAAAGCTTTCAGAAAAAGTCAGAGTTTATTGCTTCTATTAGCTGAAGCCAAACTAAAAAACCCAGAAGATTAGGTGGATAGACAGATAGATAGATATAGACAGATAGATAGATATAGACAGATAGATAGATATAGACAGATAGATAGATGGACAAGACAAACTTGTATAAAAATGTTTTCTCTAATCACCAGTCCCAGTCTGTGCTATATTATTAGCTGTGGAGACCACAGTCAACCTTTATAGAACAGACCTGAACATTATAACTCTCCTGAATTATAATCAGCAGTTTTCAGAATCACAAATTTACAAGCTTAGTATCCTTATGGCCCTTTCGAGTGAGTTTCGTCCAGATTGTAAAACCCTAGTACACTTGAAAACTTGGAATAATGTGTTTCTGAAGTCACAGTGATTTAAAAGGTACCTGGAGATAGTCTTTAACCTGTTTAAAAGCAAAGAAACAGCAACATCAATAGAAAAGACCAACAATCTACAAACTACTGTGGGAGAAATTGTTTTAGATGTAGACCTTTTCCACTAATGCTTATTTTCCTGTGCCACAGGTTTTGAGCACTCCCAGCATTTGGTCTCTGATTTACTGACAATGTTATTGACACTTTTCAAAGGTCTTTTCCACAGTGCCTCTCATTTTCTGAATCACAAAGTCACAATTTATCTTTGCTAATAATATTTATAAACCCCTAAGAGATTTTATATATGCACAGCATATTCATTTCATATCTGCACACGGGTGTTAAATTCTGAGTGAAAAAGAAAAGATTGTTTTGCCTTGGGAGGAATTGTATTTTTTTTCTCTATAACCTAGACAATGGATAGGAGTAGTTCTTTCCAATTTTCTGAACAATCAAAATTGGTCAGTTGGGAAGACAGGTGCAAATAATGTGCATATATATGTGTGCACATAAATCATATATATCCAAATGAATTGTTATGCATCCCTGCAGAAAAGATTATTTTTGAAGAAATACAAAAGAAAAATGTTCAGACAGGTTATAATTAACTGCAAAATTGAGTGTAAACTCTAACTAGATCAGTGGTACTCATTATTATTGGAAACTTCACTTAATAATTTATACTTATACAATATTCTTAAATCAGTTTTAAAAGTCTGAAAATTATTGGGTTTTATGCAGAAGAACTTTTCCTTAAACAACCAATAGTTTATCATATGAAGGCTCCACACTGACTCCCAGATCTTTGGGGAGGAATGTTCTTGCTCTTTTAAATGCTACAACTCATATTATAGAGTCATTCTACAATGACTTTGAGGTGATCTGATTCCTGAAAGAGTGAAAAAGTCACTATGAATGAGGGTTTCTATTAATCCATTTATATAGTCATATCTGAGAATTTGAGGTGTTTTTTGAATTCCCAGAGACCAGTACGTTGCTTGGATGCTTAAGGTCAGGTTGATTGCACCCAATTTAGATATCTGCAATATATCTGTTTTTGAGCAATTTTTCCCTACTTCTTGTATAATTGGTGGAAAGAAACAAGATCTTTTATGATAGAAATCATCTAAAGTAGATTTCTGCATTAGATCAGGCAAGGCCTGTTCTAGATTTCTGGGTACACTTATTTTCTTTCTCCCCTAACTTCCTGTTCAGGCTTGCAGGAGATGTTCTCAATTCTCCAAGTTTAGTCAGAGAATCAAAGGCTTCATATTCAAGCATACAGTCTGAATTTAATATCTTTTTGTTCATCAGTACCTAATCTTTGCCATCGTTGGTATATCTATGGAGAAGTATATCTTTGCATGTTTCTTCAATAATTATGCGCTCCATTACTGTCCCAATTACAAAAAACAATTTTGGCACAAACAATTGCACTATGCCTTACTGCAAAATGATCAGAAATTTGAACAAGTTGTGGAGAATTTCTGATATAAACTACACACTTTGATGTTGTCTGTAAAAACTGGAGGGCAAAAGGAATTTTGGAGGTGTCTTTTCAGCTTTATTATGTTACTAATGTGAGGCTATACAGTTAACACATAGGGTAATGGATCAAAAATACTAGGAATTGCTAACCAAATAGAATTTATTCTGCACATCATTATGTATTGATGTAGATAAATGACAAATCACAATTTCAAAAGGCAAGAAAAAACAATCAAATATTCAAGAAATAGTATATGATGTCTCCTATTACAATTCAAATGGAACAAAAAAAAGAATTTCTCTCCTAGGTAAAGCTGAGCTGTTTCTAGCTTTATTCCTTTTTAAAAATGCTTCTATGAATATATAACAAATACATGAACAAGATTGTCATTTATGTCATGTACCACAAGCATTGCCTAGGTACGGGTTACAAAGTACTTCTTGTTTCAACTGAAAATAAAAATATTGGCATTCTTGATTCCCTGGTACTTGCAGCTTACTGTCAAATCCTGCCTGCAGGGTATAAAAATGTAAACAAATACTCTTCAGACATGAATATTCAGGCAATAAACAGATAAAGTTCAGTCATCTAAATTATTGAGGAAAGAAAATACAGTTCCTTCCCAAGATGAGAGTATTCTACTTTTTACTAAGGAGGCAGCATATGGGGATTATCAGATTAGACAAATAACATCTTGATGTGCAAATTTAGGCATGACAAATACTCTCATATGTGACTTTACATAATTTTAAGATTTCTGGGGATATCTGTAGATTATTTACTCAAACATTCAATTTTAATATAGTCATTTCATTTCTTGATGTTCGAATGAAAACACTTGTATTTCTTATTAGAATTTTCTCTCTCTACTATTTTAAAGGGTCCTTTTGGCACTGCCATTTAATAGTCTGCATTTCTTTTATTTTAGAAAACAGCTTAAGTGATCTGAAACTGAGAACTTCGTTGTACTGTTGGATAAATGTGACAAGTGTGATTGATGTTATTGCTGTTTATTAAACTCTGAGAGGGCTTAAAATGTGCTAGATCTTTTTCAGCTACCGAAATAAAGATTAACCCCATATTAGACTACATAAGGGAAGGCTGCTTGATCAGAAAAGTTGACATGATGGTGTTATAATTTTTTTCTGTACAAACAATTTTTGATATTTTTTTTTTCTAGATTCTATGGATGGCTTTATAATATACGTTGTAGATAAAGGACTTAGAGAGGGATTTGAATTAGGGATGGAGATATGCTTACAGACCACTGACGTAGGTGCTATCTTTATAGGAATTTCTGTAAGAATAACAGGAATACTTATGGGAAGAATTGAACAGGAAACTAAGCTCTTTGGGTGGCAGAGGAGGAAGGTCACAAGTGCAGCACACACACCGCACTCCCCAGCTTCACCGGCACCCACTCGAATTCCTTAAGCACCAGCACAGCCCCTCTGTCTGCCCTGACCAAACATTCCTGCCTGGATTCTGGTCCTTCCTTACCCCCTCCATGAGTCCCTGATTAACTGACTGGTCCCACTGGGTACTCACTGCAGACTCTGGGAGGGTGGATTTCGACCCCCACCAAATTGTGTTTTCTGTAAAAAGTATCATGGTCCAAGAAGTATGAAACTGAGTCTTGATCAGAATTGTTTCAGTTGCTTCAGAAATTTGCATTTTTTTGTAGCATTGGATAAAAGTTTAAAAATAATAGCAAAAAGCAGTGACTTACTGAATAACATAATTTGGTTACACACTCTTCCCTTGTCCCTGTGAATGTGACAGAGATCAGCAAAAATGGGGCTCCATGACACAGGAGGACAAGCTGAGACTGTCTTGTGGGGTCTGAGCATGGTGGGCAGAGCCCAGGGCTGGTTACAGGGTCCATAGGCAGCCCCCAACACAGTAGGTGATAGAGCAGGTGCAGGGTGCAACCATGAGATCCACTCAAGAGCAGGAGGAAATGATGACACAGTCAGGGCTGGAGGCGCGTACACCTACGCTGTAGCTCAGGACAGGCTTGGGTGCCCAGACTTTGGCGTGTATGTCCCCCCTATGCCTGGGGACAGGGGTAAGGAGAGGTCCTGGGGAGACTGGATAGGACCACAACAGCCTAGTTGTACCCTGGAAGAATCTGTTATGGCTTTCTACAGAGTAGCTCAGTTACCAACAGTGGGAATTAATAATTGTGGGGTCCCAAAAGAGCTGAAGATCTTGTGAATAAATAAATAGTCTATTAAGTAGTCAACACATCTTGAATTTCGTCATGTTGAGAAAACCAATGTTTCAAATTCTTAAGCTAAACTCTTAATCAAAAATGGGTTTTGGTGGTTGGGGTTTGGTATGTAGCCTAATTTGTCCAGCAATTTTTCTGGTAATGTGTCATACTTTAATCCCAGCCAGCCACCAAGTGCTATGCAGCTGCTTGCTCACTGCCCCACCAGCATGACTGGGGGAAGAACTGGAACAGTAAAAGGTAGAAAGCTTGTGGGCTGAGATAAAAACAGTTTAATAGAGAAAAGCAAAAAACATGCATAAAAGCAAAGAAAAACAAGGAATTAGGTCACTGCTTCCTGCAGGCAGGCACGTGTTCAGCCATCTCCAGGAAAGCAGAGACCCATCTCATGCAATGGGTAGACAAGTGCCCTCACTCCAGTGTCCCCCCTTCCTCCTTCTTCACCCCACTTTATATACAGAGCATGATTTCACATGGTCTGGAATATCCCTTTGGCCAGTTTGGGTCACCTCTCCTGGCTGTGTCCCCTCCCAATCTCCCATGTGCTGCCAGCCTTCTCCCCAGTGTGGCAGTTCAAAATGCAGAAAAGGGCTTGGCTCTGTGTTAGTCCTGCTCAGCAATAACAAAAACATCTCTGTGTTATCAACCTTTTGCTCAGCACAAATCCAAAACACAGCCCCACACTAGCAATTGTGAAAAAAGTTAACTCCACACCAGCCAGAACCAGCACAGATTGTTAGAGAAAACTTCTCTTTCCCTACCTCTGCTTGGCCATACTGACTTTTCAGCCAAGTAACAAGTTCTTGAGATATCTATTTTCCCACTAAAGTGAAATGGAAGAAGTAGATGCCCCCCAAAAAGGATTCAGGCTGATGAAGTTAGGCACCAGTCATTCTCTATCGTTTGTCAGGGCAGTGTAGGAAATTTCCTTTACTGGGTCTAGATCCTAGTCTGTCATGGTCTGTGACATCTCACTGTCAGAATCTGTTCCACATTCCAGAAATTCCTTCAGCTTCTTAGAATTATTTGGAAAGTTCTCTGTCTTGTCTCTACAGATTTTATTTTTCTTTTCAGAAAAATCCCTTTGATTTTAAATAGCCCACCCTTTTTCTCCATCTTATTCCTGATCTTTTTAAACCAGTCATATTTTTCTGTTATATTGCTCTGCTAGATGAATATACCTACCCCCTGAAGGGATTATGGACCAAGGAAAAATCCATGCTGGAGAAAGCACATCTCAAAGCATCTGTTGCTCTAGGTAAGTCCATGTCACAGCAGGTACACTGGGAAGTATCTATCAGTGACCATGGATTAATTCACTGTGCAGCAGGTACACTCCTGAAGATACTGTGGATAGGGTCACACTGGAGTGCATACACCCCTGAGAGATGGTGGTCTCCAGATGAGGTCATGCTGGAGCAGGAGCAAGGGGAAGAGTTCACTGCAATGTTTAACTCTGTTGCCTGACCCAAAGGGATCAGGGTTAAAGATTGTAATGGATATACCTTTAAATTGTTGTAAGCCATGGTTAAAGATGCATTTTGCAGGAAGAACCACCTGAACTAGTGGAGGATGAGCATCACAGGAAGCAGTACAAGTGCAGTAGTGACCCAACCTGAGCTCAAAGGGTGGGGGGGGTTAATGAGGATATACAGGATATTGCCTTACCTATTAAAGTGCCTCTATCTCAACTCATATGTTTTTGGACTTTTACCCTCCTGATTCTCTCCTCCAACCCCCTGGTGGGAAGTGAGTGATTCTCTTTGTGGAACTGAACTGCCTACCAGGATAAAGCTACAAGAATAGGAAAGAACTCGGCTCTGTGTAAGCTGCACTGTGAGGAGTCTGTAGTGGTGCAGTCAAGACTTATCCAAGAGAAGGTAGTTATATCATTTATAGAGCTGATCAACACCCAATTTCTGTTACACACACTATTCTGATGTGAGACATATCTTGCCAACAAATTCCTGAGCAAATGCATTGGCAGCTCAAAAAACATTTACACTTTTGCTGAATTCCCAGTTTGTAACTCTAACTAGTTAAAGAAGAAACATAGAACCAGAGACTTTTATTTCCTATGCAATTGTGCTATACTACTGCTTTTTGCTTCTTGCTTTACAGAATTTTTAGCAGTTTGTATTCCACAGTACTAATGAATACAGTATTAAATGACTTTGAAAAGAAAGATGAATTTGATATAAAATATTTATACATTCCCAGCCTTTTAAATGTACTATCAGTACATGTTTTAGTCACATTAATCCCTTCTAAAAGAGCCCTGAGATGATTTCTGCTCATTTGTAAAGACATATACTTACTTAATCAACTGTTGTGACTTCTTTTGAAGTAATGGTAGTGTTTCATTAGCAGCTAATTTCTTTAGACCTAGAATTACTCAAGAGATGATTATATAAAAGTGAGTCTCCCTCACAGTTGAAAGACAGTGCACTGGCATTTAAATCTCTACTCTCAGGCCTACTCTTCTATCTTGAAATGAAAACAATGAGCATATTCCCTACTCCACTGAATACTGCACTCAGTGTAGGGGTAATTCTGGTGCCTTCATGAGCCAATAATACAAGTGGTAGCAGTGTAAAGCAGAAATTCATCTCACTTCATTCCACTGAATATTTAAATTGTAAATAACTGTTTCGGGATGTCTATATCTTTCACTCCTTTAATAGTAGTTAATGGAGAGAAACAGGCACCTCCAGAACATTTTTTCTTACATCTGAATTAAAGAAGTTCGAGGAGGAAGACTGAGTACTAATCAACTAAAATTTTAACTTGTTTTCTGTCTTTGCCTTGAAACTGTATCTCTCCTCCACAGCTCTGCTATGTAAGGAGAAAACCCTAAGAAGTATTGATATGGATTGCTTGATGTCATCTAGGATTAGTACCCAGACTTTTATTCAACAGTAAAAATATAGACAAAGACTGGTGTTAATCTCATCCTACAGCAGAAATTTAAACTTTGGGTAAGTGGGTTCAGTCTAAATGTACCTCTGCCCTTTTCTCTCCTGTTCAGCCATACAGGACATAGGGTGACATGTCATATTTCTCATGATAAAGTTTGTTCAGGACTTTTTCTGTCAGACTGGTAACTTTTTGTGGGCAGTGTCCAATTATCTTTTGCTATTGTAACTTTGTTCATGCTCTTATTTGCAAAAAGTTAAGTATAATTTATAAAATCATAGAATCACAGAATGCTGTGGGTTGAAGGGACCTTATAGATCCCTTTTTCCAAGGCCCCTGCCATGGGCAGGGACACTTTCCACTAGACCCGGCTGTTCAAAGCACCACCCAACCTGGTATTGAAAAGCTGCTGTCCACAGCTTTTCTGGGCATCCTGTGCCAGTTTTTCACCACCCTCACAGTAAAAAATCTTGTCCTAATATCTGATCTAAACATATTATCTCAGATTAAAGCCATTCTCCCTTGTTCTATCACTACATGCATTTGTAAAAATTCCCTTTCCATCTCTCTTGTAACAACATCCTTCAGGCACTGGAAGGTGCTATAAGGTCTCCCTGGAGCCTTCTTTTCCCCAGGTTGAACAGCTCCAGCTCTCTCAGTCTGTTCTTGTAAGCAGAGGTACTACAGCTCTCCAGAGAATTGTATTCATGGCCTTCCTCTAGGCTCTCTTCAATAGACCCATGTTCTTCTTAAATTGGGAGCTACAGTGTTGAACAGAATACTCGGGTGGGATCTCAGCAGAGCAGGCACTTTTGGCCAAATGCTTTTGATGCAGCCCAAGACATGGATGGATTTCTGGGTGGCAAGGGCACAGTGCCAGGTCATGTTGAGAAAATCTTGAAGCTAATAAAAGAAGGAACAGATTGAATTATACGGGCAAGTATGAGGAAAAGTGTGAGTGGGAGGAGGAAAATTAATTATAAAATTCTCAAGACCCATTCATAAATTCAGAAAGTATATCCCATTTAAAGAGAAAAGTGTGTTGCACTTCTTCAGGGATACAACAGAAATATTTGCTGGGAATTCTCATCAGAAGTAACCTTGATATCTTTTGCACTGTAGGTGCTTAATATTAGCTGAAATAAATCCCTCTTATTCTCTTCAGTTCCAAAGGAAGCACTATTTTAAATAAGTCCTCATTTAATACTAGTCTTCAATTCATTCAGAAGTGTGCAGTTCAGCTTGCTTAGTTTTGTCTGCAAAAGATAATTACAAGGATGTGAATCACTATATTTTCAGCTGAGTCAACCACCCAAACTAATAAGACTTTTAAGACTTTTATGAGCAGTTTTTAATATCTGAATACAGCTAATAGATATGTAGCATTTCAGTCAGATGAGCAAAATCATAGCAGCTTTGAATAGCTTTGTGATTTGTTCCCGCCAACCCGAATATTAAGAAGAAAACCTTGACCACATGTTCCAGTTATATTGAGCTGGAGAACAGCATGGAAAGAACAGTATGGACTAATGAGGCTTTGAAATACTTTCATGCTTTTCTGAGCTTGTAAATACTCCAGTCAGCCATGACCTATCATGAATTAAATTAACCTTAAGTTTGTCAGATAAATCCTATCCTGTTGTTTGTCCCTGGAAGAGCACTCTGTGCTAGACACTGAAAGCTGTGAAATGGAAGCTTATGAACAGAGCCAAATTTTCTCTAATTTTGGGTTGCTTTGTTATAATGAACTAGCAAGAAGCAGAGCCCCAGATGAGAGCTTAGAGCCTCACAATGCATATATTCACATCTGATAATTTGTTTCAGTGCAAATACTAATGCTATTGTCAAGACTATTTTAGACAGGCTTCAGGAATTTAACTTCATTTTGTACTCTGCAAAGGTGGTTTTCTTGCTTGAGTGGTAAAGACAGGCATGTACTATTTGTGATATACTTATTGTGTGAATTCTTGAAGGGTTTTAGGGATATTAATTAGTCTGTGCTCAGACAGGCAACAGATTCACTACAAAAAACAAATTCTGAGCTGCTCATCTTCAGGAGCATCCTCACTACTGAAGTGAGGGAAAACCTACTTTAATTTGTTTATATAGCTTGAAGGTTAATATGAGGTAAACCTCACTGATGGTAAATAATTGTCCACTAGGAAAGTGTCACAAACATGTCATGGCTACCACAATAAATCCTGGCCTAATAGCAAACCTCTGAGTTTGTGGGAGAAGAAAAAGCAGCAAGCTAGGATTTCTTCCATCTCCCTACACAAATGGTGAGTGTCTGAAAAATGCCTGTGAAAAAATGATCCACCAGTGTTCATTAATTGGATGTGGCCAGCTGGGCCAGGTGGTAAGGCACTTGCCATGGACAGATATAATCAGATTTCAGGTTCTTACTTCGACTAATCTAGAGAAGGAATCTGAAACCTTTGAGCATACACTATTCAGAATAGAAATCTGTTTATTTTTTCCAGAAAAGCTCCTCCATATTGTTTATATAACTAAATAACCATTGAACCAGGAAGAAATGGAAAGAAGAGGGTTTTTAAAACTTGGTGGTTAACATGTGCAATATGACTGTGAGGGGAATAGACTTTCTCTGAGTTCAAGTGAGTCTCAGGGAACAAAAATTGAACTGGAGTTTTCTGGGTTTCAGCTCATGTCTGTACTATCAAAAAGTTACTACTTTTTATTTTCAACATGTTTCATCAAATGAAACTTTCTGACAAGGTATTTTTTAAACAAATTTCCTACTTGTTTGACACTAAGTGATCTCAAGCACTCAAATGTGTTAAAGTATGCTGTAACCCTGTTCTTGGGATCCTTCCAAAGATCATGGAATCATAGAATGGTTTGGTTCGGAATGAACCCTAAAGATCATATTGTTCCAGCCTCCTTGCCACAGGCAGGGACACCTTCTATTAGACCAGTTTGCTCAGAGCCCCATTCAGTCTGTCCTTAAATGTTTCCAGGAATGGGGCATCCACCACTTCTTTGGGCAACCTATTCCTGTTCCCCTCTGCCCTCAGAGAAAAGATTTTTTTCTAATGTATCATCTAAACCCACTCTCAGTTTAAAGCCTTTCCTTCTTGGCCTATCACTACATGCCCTTGTAAAAGAGTGTATTCCTCCATGGTTACCTGTCACTCCTTCCCTTTTGTGTTTGAGTTTGTCCAGGAGCTCTGTGTTGATTCACACAGCTCTCTTGGTGTTTTTGCCTTACTTCTTCTTCATTGGAATTCATCACTGCTGAGCTTAGAGGTGGTGATCCCTGAATATTAACCAGCTTTCTTGTGCTGCTCTTCCCTCCAGGGCTTTATCCCATGGTACTCTAATAAGCAGGTCTCTGAAGATGCCAAGGTCTGCTCTCACAAAGGCCAGGGTAGTGAGCTTGCTGTGCATATTTCTGTAACTCCTCTTTTTGATTTCTCACACTATGTGTGTCGGCACAGAAGCATTTTTGCTGGGCTCCTGATGAAGCCAACTCACTGGCTGGAATGGCTGGGATTCCTTTGTGCAGCTCTCCAGGTGTTCCCCTGCTGACACCTCTCCAGGCTCTGGACATCTCTTGCTGTCCCTGGCATCAAACTGGTATGAGTGGGATGGTCTGAGGTTCCCCTGCCAAGTGTGTAGTAAACATGTACTGGATATGCACTATTTTTATTTACTGCTGTAAAATGCATGCTTTATGATTTTGTGCCAAATCTATTGTATCAGGAGCACTTCCCCAGGCATTGGAAAAGATTTCTGGGCATATTTGAGAATAAATATTCACTGCCAAATGAAAATAAGATAAAGACAGAGCTTGAGTACTGGACCCTCATCCCCAACTGCCTTGGATCCTTCCAAGTGGCTATTTCCTACAAAGACCATGTATAGGTGGAGCAAGCACTAAGATGGCCTGAGTCATTCAGTTGCACTTGCAGCAATTTCTGGCTCTCCTTTAATTAGTACAACAAAGGTAACCCTCAAGCAATGATGGTTATAAAACCTGAAATTTTCTTTGAAGACAAGTATTGGTTAAGTTGGTGGAAATTTATGAAACTCAGTTAATACAGAAAGAATAGTTATTAAAAATTGGATATAAGGTGCCTAAACCCTAGAGAAAAAGCCAGAAGATTCATCTTTTAATGTTCAATTATCTCTGTTAGCATATGTTTTCATTACTTCTCAGTGCAAGCTGTGTTTAGAAAGTTACTAAGTTCATTGCAAAGGTCTCTTATGTGCTTTAATTCAATAGCTCATTTTTCAGTCAGTCTTTCTATTTTTCTTTTGGGGTGTTTCTCTAATTATAGAATAAGTCTTTGAAGTTTTGTGTTCTTTGTGTGTATGATGAGAACATTTCTCAAATCAATTTTAAACTTCTCTTGATCATACTAAAAGACTTCATTAGAATCACTGGTCATTGTAAGATGGATTTAGCTCTAAATCTTCAATGACGTCTATTCAGAAGCACTTGCATACCACTACATGTCATCTGGGTCCCAATTTGTCTGAACATGAATAAAATATTTTCTTAAATTAAAACAAAATCCATTTGTAGCCATGAAGCCATATTGTTATACAACCCCAAACACACATTACTGAGAGCAAGCCTCTTTTCTCTGAAGTACCTGTGCTAGAGGAGAAGTAAACACTTTCATACTGGAGAGTTCTTGGAGTTGGGTAATTTACTATTCAAATACTACATGCCCATCACTGGGAGGTTAGAGAGTTCAGACTACTAGTACTTGTTCTCAATGAAAGATTTAACAGAAGACAGAGATTAAAAGTAGAAGGCTTATTTTTCCTTGGCTCAAAGGCAAGGTGCAGTCAATTTTGCTTGATCTGTCTCTATAACACTTAAATGTTTAATTTGAGTCTGATTATGAGACAGAGAAAATCACAGTCCTTATTTCATTCTTGTCTTTGGGCAAAACTCCAAGCTATTTGAAATTAATAAACATGCATGCTTCAAATATGTCCAGAAGATTTCCCTGAAGAATACACATCTAGGACGTGTCATGTTCTTCTATGACTTTGTAGTAGTCTCTCACCTACTTTTTGGTGAATATCCCCTCTGTGAAAATGTAAAATCAAAAATTTTTTTCTATGCAGCACCTAGCCTTCCTCTTATCAGGAATTTTATATGAGACACTTGAGGTACACATGGAGGTGTACTGCTATAATCTGACAAGTTCCATAAAAAGGGAAGAATTGGAAGGTGCATGATTTGATTGTTAACATTGATCAAAATAACCCTAAAGCCAGCTCTATTTTGCATCAGAAGTCAAACCAAACCCAAAGATAAACAGAGAGCGAGGGTAATTTAAGCTTCCACCTCTGCAGAGCTGCATTAGCAGTCTTATAATGCACTTCTGAAGCTTTCTTAACAGTTTTTCTTCAAGTTTTTATTGGTATTTTTCTAAGATACAGCTGTTTTATTCAAATTACAAGCACTTTTTAAAACTTGTTAAGAGTTTCTTTGAGCACTTTTTGTGTGCAATCTATTCAATGGCCTGTGGAACATTCAAATATTAAATGCCAGAAAGCAGACTGCTTTTCCTTACACTTTCCCAGACTGGAATCTGGGAAGGTATGCATTTGCATTCAAAAATATGAACCATCTTCAAGACGGAGCTCTGATTTTTCATCAGTTTTTGTTCACAGCCCCAGAAAAAAATTTGAGACAGAAGAGCATCGGGATGACCTGTGCTCTCTAATTTTATGTTTTTTTTTTTTGGATACAGGATTCCATTTTCATAGAAATAAAAGAATATAATACAGTAAGGGAGTATTTCAAATCATTGCATATCCACTTCCTAGTGCACCAAGGCAGGTGCACTTATTCTGTATCCACACATTTTCAGCCTTAGCACAACTCTACTATAATTTCAGGAGAAAGGAGCATTCTGACACAGGAGAGGTTTTTGATGTTTTGAGGCTCTGGGATTTTTTTGTGGTTAGAACAGTGTTCTTGGAAGGCAATGTTGTAGAGGCAAATCTCCTTAGGTTCAATTATGGCTAAAATTCAGAGCAAATGCCCTAATTAGAGCATTATTCTCTAGGAGATGGGTACCCCAGCTATGCAGTAAGCTGGAAGAGACACTCTGCATATATCTATCCATTTGAGTCCGTTGTGATTTCTAGGCATAAGGATATCCTTTTCTTCCTGGATCCCAAAAGGAATTTGTAAAGGTGGATGTGTCTCAACACTCACCTTGGATAAACTGGCAGTGCTTCCAAAAATGTGCACTATCAGTATTTCATATCCTTAAGGGAACTTTTTCCAACAGCTTTATGAAACTCAAGCACAGGACCAGAATTACTTTCTGGCACAGTGCTATACTTACATTTCCAAACTGAGTTTAAGGTGCATGCTAAGCACTTGCCTTCTGTCCCTTGTAATATGGATATTTCTACACTGTTAAAAAAGGGTCAGAAGGGAATTCAAGGACTATATGTAATAAAGTTCAGGGAAGGGCTGCAACCCCATCTCTTTCATGCTGTCCTTGGAGATTGGTTAAGTACATTTTGGGGTGGAGCCATAAATAGGGATTTATCCTTTTAGTTTTGTCAATTCAATATCTGAATCCTGAAATAACATTGTAATGACAACTGCATTATTACCTTAACATTCTGTTGGTGTGAAATTGATCTAATATGCTGTAAGTTCGTGTTAACAATTGATCACATACTTCCATACATTATTAGACTTTTCAACTTACGTCACAAATAATATTTTAAATGTATGCCCAGGAAAAATGTTATAGTATAATAACACAGTATGCTTAAAGTTATTTTTTTGCAGAAAGCCAACATTTTGTTTAGCAATTAGACTTTGCATGGTTTGCAAGAGTTTCTTTAAGCAATACTCTAGAGGAAAAAAATGTTTTCCTATTCAGTGATTTTATAACTTCAATAAAAGCTAATCTGTAAACTATAAAATTAATGTGTTTACTCTAAATGTAATATGTAAATGTAATACATAACCTGTAAATGTATTTAGAGGTATTCTTGCAAAGATGATGACCATGACATTCATCATTTTAAGTATTTTGATTATTTATGCTATAACTGAAAGAAAAACAGTTTAGTGGGATTATAATATCCTTAGAACTGAAACAATAACAAACTGTGTTTTACCATTAATGGGTTTTCTTTCTGAATGAAACGTTTACCAAATATTCATGGTGACATTCAAGCATGTTCCAAAATGTTTGACTTGAGATTGTTTGCTGTGAAAAACTGACAAGGCATCTGAGGAGCTGGAATCTGTGCACTGTTCCATCAACACTTGCAAATTAATTGAGAAAGAATGGTTAGAATTTTTTCTTTAGCATGTGGAATTTAAGTATGTCAAAAACCCACAATAAAATCAGTTCATACAAACCTTTATTTGTTAATAAACACTTTATGGTTTTCCATGAGATATGCTTGAACAAATCAACAATACAGCTTTGGTTGTATGGCTCATTGCATGTGAGAACACAGACTTATGGTGGAAAAGTTTACGTAAGATCCACAGAAGTACATAAATCAGGAATACTTTGTAACTTCTGACGAGTGATAAAACATATAATTAGTGTAATTTCCTCATGAATTTCTTATCTTTAAAGAATTAAAAGTTAAAAAGTGCATAATATTTATAGTTAACAACAATTCTATAAGCAAATAAGTAGCTTTTAGAGTAAGTAAACTCTAAATGATCTAGATCTAGCAATTTCACCTGAAATTGTACTCAGTACTCATCATGGTATTAAGAACATTGTGATTGATTCAGATTTTTATTTATCTCATAGAAATGCTGCTAGCTAGACTCTGCCAGAGAATTAAAATGCCCTTCAATATTACAATAGATTTCTAACTAAAAGACAGTCTGACTTTATTAAGAATGCTTGTTTCAATACACAAAATCTTGATATATTCTGTTTAATTTAAATCTGTGAAGTTACTTGAAGAAATGATGACTGTGGTGTGTCAACATTCAATCACAAAGAAATTCACTCATTGTCTTAATTACAAGAATAAAAAGCATTTAAAACATTCATGAAAGAAGAGAGAGAAGTAGACAAAGACAACCTCTATTGCTGAAAACATTGTCTCAGTTTCATGCATATAACAAAAATATTAACTTAGAATTTAATGTATGTAGAGAACTATCTGTGAAATATAAATGAGCACTGTGCTGAAGGGTAATGCTTTCAGAGAGATACAATGGTATGGAAGAAGAGTCATTAATCACCCTTAGTATATTTAGCATTTAAAGCCTTTATGGGTCATCTGGAAAGACACTAAATGTCATGCCATCAAAATAATGGATGATGAAAATTTGCAAACTTTGTTCAAAATAGCAAAGGATTGCTGAGGGATGTAAATGGAAAATACAAACAGTTAATAAAAGAAATATGAGTTTGTACTTCAGATGTTCAGTGGCTCTGAAGCTTTTGGCTGGACTTGTCTTTTGAATGGCATCTTTCTCAGCTATGTTTTTATAAAAATTAGAAGAAATTATTACATGCTCAGTAAAGTGGGAAACCGTCGGAGAACGTATTGGACACTAAATTGTCGTCTGAACACTGTATTTTTTCTCTAATGCTCAGTTAAATATATTGGATAAGCACTTTGTTTGTTATTTTGCTTTAAAAATTGTCAAATAGGACTGATTATATTAGTACAGATTCTTTGAAGGTGGGCAAATACAAACAAAAGAAAGAAAAATTAGTAGAAAGCAGTAAAAAGAAAATTTGTAAAAGCTGGCATTTATCAGCAGATAGGTAAATTTCCTGAGACTACAGAAAGCTGGAAGTTAACTAAGAATAATAATTATAAAGTAGTACAATTTCTTCATGAATTGTTGATATTTAAAGAATACCAATAATTTCAATTTAAACAGTGCATAATAATTAGCATGATTAAACCAGTTATGTCTTAATTGTTTGTGATCATTTCTCTAATATTCTTACCATGGAATTTTTTACATCTTTACCTCACTACCTCACACAGTGCACTGCATATTTAGTCATTTGTTTGAGCCTCCTCAAAATCAATAGAGTTCCTTAAAAGATGTCAAGACCCATCTACAGAGAACTGATTAGAAAGGAAGGCCTTAGCTTACATAATTGGGTATACATGCTAGTTTTTTTCATTTTATTTTACTTCCATTTAGGTCAACAAGATAAGTAGAGGTCTTTTTGTTATGTTTACAGGGTATTTTTTGTATGCATTTTGTCCTCTGGTTTAAAATAAATCTGGATGTTAAAATAATTTCACTGCAGACTCTATCAAAACAAATACTAAATCAAGAATTTAGTCTAACAAGGAAATATAATCATAATAGACCCAAATGCACATGGCTAATAACTGGAATCAGGTGATGTTTAAATAACATTTGATTTATGGGTTGTGAGAGAATTGCACCTGAGATTTTCACCAGTTACCTTCCTCAGATGTTCACCAAAAGAAAATATTGAATAAGTGCCACGGAAAACCTCTAGCCTGCCAAGAAAAGTGGATGAATTAACACTTGTTAAGGATAAGCACTTTGAACTAGGTTTGTTTGGGGTAGTTTTTTTTGACATACAGGAGTTATTAGGTTTGAAATTTACTGGTGAAGTTGCCATGTCATTTAGTCCACAAATTAAAGTTTCTTGTTAAATTTTTGTGGGGAAAAAAAGGAAGTTGTATTTACATAGAAAGCATATCTGTAAACAATAAAGCTTATGTCTCATTAATTTTCTCCCCTGCTCTTCTTAGAAGTGTCCAAAATCATCTGTTATTGCACAGAAATCATAGACTTCACAGTAGATACACTCTAATTGGTATAATGGTTTTCTTTCATTCTCAGTGACAAACTGCTGTTTGTTTTTTTCTCCTCATGTATATAGCTTAGAACTGGGGAAAATATTTCTGTTGTGTTTTTCCCCCAAACATGTTCTTGCATCGAATTTATAACACAAGTCTTGAGTAAGCTTTTAAATGTCACAACCCCATGAAAACCTGTTTTATAATGAATGGTGATATATTTTAATTGGTAGCAACAGGTCATCTTGGATGTTTTTAAAACTCTTAAGGTTAAAGCATCTTTTTAATTATTTTATTGCATTCAAAAAAAAAAGTTTCAAAAGTGTCTAATTATTTGGTTATTGCCTAAATCAATCAGATTCAAGATGTTGATTCTTCACTGCCTACAACATATTTTATCATCTATTATCATATGAAGCACATCAGGAATATAATCTTTCTGATTATTGCTTTACAAAGTGTGACAACACCAAAATCCCAGAATCTGTTCAGCCAGAACAGTTCTTTCCTTTGCAGGATATAATGCCACCTTGCACCTCAGTCTTCAGCCTGGGAGGTTCCTTGTACTGCTTCTAGGTCTGTCTTGCCTCAGCCAGCAACTCAGCTGTTTGGTGATGGTGTAAGCTGTCGTCTTTCAGCTGAGACAGATGTTTGATTCAGAGAATATTACCCCTTTCTGGTTTGTTGCAAAGGCAGAGGTTGGCTTGGCTCACCTGAGATTTACCAAGGCAGTTTAGCTTTCCAGGGGAATGGGAGAAAAGCATTCATGCAGGCAACGATGGGCTTGGCTGGGGAGTAGTAATTAGAGATGTGTTTCCACTGAAACAATAACAAATCAAAAAAAAGGAACTTTGATCCCTCATGTCCTGTTATGAAAGTAGCTTGTAATGCCTTCATTATCAGTGCACTCTGTGATCTTGATATTTTAGTATTTTAGAGATGCTTTGAGAATAAATAATCTGGTGGAAATAAAAGTAGCATAACAGACATAGTTTTAATGTCAGGGTGTGAAACACTTTTGACTTCAGCTTCTTGGGGGGATTAAATTGTACAAAAGGAGAATATTCTCATGTCTTCTCTGAAATAGCTTTAAGGCAATAAGCTAAACAATTGGAAATGACATAAACCTGGTCCTTTACATCAATATTTTCTGTCTTCAGTTCCTTTACCTATAAGCCTTTTCCTTTGCAAAATACTAATTTAGAAACATTCTCTGCAATAGCTTTTTTAGATTGTCAGAATTTGTTCCAGATTTGTTCTGTGGTACAGCTCTCTGCAATTTTTCTCTTTTTTTCCACCATTGTATACCACAGTAGTTCCTCTGCTGCTCAGAACAGGGACAAATCTCTGTCTCACAACAGAGTGTCACAATTACTTCCATTATAGTCCCTTTCAAGAACTGAACCCTAAGACTTTTACACTGTATGAGCATGCACAGACATAGTAAAGATGTTAGTGGCACATGCTTACACTGTGGTAGCAGTACCCAACATAAAAAGAAGATTATCTGAAACAAAAAATAATGCTACAAAAGGATTTGCTCATATTTTTGTTTTGATTATTGAGATCAGTTTTATGGCTTTACACAGCCCTTACATATGGCATTACAGTCTGAGGAGCCAATGAAGATCCACAAAGCCATAGCAGAGGCTTGATGGCCAGAGAAAATTCTTTTTACAAACTCAGGATATCTTGAAAAGAGGAAAGTTAGCACTTTCTCTTAATTATAGCTTTACATTAGAGGCATAAAGTGAATTTTGGTCAGCCACTGAAAATTAAGTCAATACAGCCAAAAGTTTCTGGGTCTTCTTGTCTCTGTACTTCCTTGCAAGTGAGACACCTATAGTGATCAGCTGAATACCTCTCTAACATCTTAAAATATGTTGCTAAGTTTAGTTTACTAAACAGAAGCTCCCATTGCCATTTCACACACTCTGGCACCCAGGCTGTGCACATGGCATGGTGCCCAGCACAGAGGGTGAGACCGTGCTCTGCTGAGTACTGTCTGAAGGCTGGGTGAAAACAGAGAATTATTAAGGATAGTGTGCAATACAGAGGAGTTAGCAGGTTTGCATCTTATCCTTTACATTTTCTCACCTTGTGACCTGGAGGCCACTTATAAGTGAAACAAAATTAAAAAAAAAATAGAAGAGAAAAGAAGTCAAACAAAAAATCATCTACAATTTGTCATTCATTGATTGAAAGAGGGGAAAAAAAAGATCAGAGCTCTCCAGTCTATCTCCTATTAATATCATCCCGTGCCCAGGAATATAATTTAGCTTAAGGACAGCAATGTGTGTAGCAAGAGGCACGAAGGAGGAGAATCTGTTGCAGACACAGCAATACATTGTGTGGAAATGTGAGGAAGAAATGCGAGGTGGGTGGAAGAGAGAGAGGCAGTTAGAGGTGAGTGGGCCTTCATGAATGATGCTAATTGACATGACCCCTGATCTGAACTGAAATGGTTTTATTTACTTTAAAAACTTGATCTTGGATTAAAAGACCTTCTCCCCTGAGTTGCAATAGTAGAGACATTTCTAATACATCAAATTTCCCCCTTCCCTGCCTCTGTAGTTACCTTGATAAGTCCTCCATCATGAATAGTTAGAACCATTGCCTTTTTTAGACTCCATTTGCCAGTAGGGATTTTTAGAGACAGGTATATTCTTAACTGTCTGACATAGAGAATATATTATAGTATTAGCTTAAAGAAGGATAAAGAGTAGCTTTCCAGCTAAAGTCACATAAAGGAGTCTTCACAACTGTTTATTTTTATTGATTTACTAAATTAATAGGATTATTTAAATTGTTTATTAGACAAAAACTTTAAATCTTTGAGCCTTCAGGCATTTTTTCCATGAGCTTTGTAAATGTTGCACAGAAACATTTCAGTTTATTACAGAAGGAGCTTTTTCTTGATGTCAAGTCAGCACTGAAAGTGAAGAATTAGACAGTCATTGATATATCTGGTTGTATTCCTGTGTTGAGAGGTATTCCAGGGCTGGTGGTGTAAAAATGTGTTAGAATGATGCTCCATTTTCCTCTCAATCAATATTACAAAGCCTTTCTATATAAAGAAGTTAAAATACATTCATTATATTTAACAAGACTTTGGAAATAGCAACCTGTGAAATATTTTTACACCATACTCGTAGCACACACACCATCCCTCAAATCACTGTTTTTCTCAAGCTGCAAAACAGTGAAGTAGTAGGACTGGGATATAAACAAAAGAGGTAACTGGGAATTTCTGTTATCTATTTGTAAGATCAATAGGAAAGAAGTTTGAGGGGAGTATATGGTGCTTATTCTACTGGCACAAGATTTTATATAAGGTATTTCTCTTTTGAAAACTTTTAGGATGCCCTGCTACCCATGTTTTCCAGTGGAAACACTTAGATCGAAGGCTAAGTTAAATAGGTAGTGCATTTGGGAGAGTCTCAAGAAACAGAAATAAACACATATATTAAAAAGTTTGGGTTTTTCCTTGTGAGAAGTGTAGCTGATATATATTTGTGTTTATTTCTGTTCTTACATCTTTGACTCTTATGATAATTGGAGTCTCATTTTATCCATAACAGTAGAAAGAAGCCTTAGCACAAGGAAGAAGACAGTAGTCTCTTGTGTGTGGCCGAGTACGTGCTGTTCCTTTGCTGTACAAGGAGCGTAGCATGACTGTGAGTCATGAATGCAGACCGAAGCCATGTGCTGCATAATGCTCGCTTCTTGTTTTCTGCAGATCTCTGGTTAGGAAGCAACTAAGATTGGTCCTGTCCTCCAGTTCAACAAATATTTGTTTTAAATACATGACAGAAAACATACCCTCAGATTGAAAATGTTAATGTGAAGCAGCTACTTAGTTAATTGCATAATTGTCAATAAGTGATTGGTAACTCTCTGTGCTGTTAATGGTGCTTTTAGTATTCATCTTGCACATAAAGCAGTAGTGGATTGGGTAAAACAATGTTTTTAATGGTTTTGTTATTAGCAGTGAACAACATTTTCTGCATAGAAATTCGGACTCTTCAAAAGGCAGAATGTAAACTAGTTAGGACATTATTATCTCTCAGAGTACTGCAAAAGGAATAAAAGGGGAAAAATAATCAAGGTAATAAAAAGTGAGTCAGTTAGAAAATTATTCAGGAACTGAGAATCAAGCAAAATTTGGACAAACATCAGCCTAAAATGCCATGTGGCTTCTAATTTTCTGAAAATAAATAAAACTGTTTCTAGTATCATTCTTAATTAATAGAAATATAAATAAACTCATGAAGGAAAGAACATTATCATGTCCTTCATGTATTGCACACATGACTGCCAAGCCATTTTAATGTAGGGTGGAAGAAGGAAAAATTGCATATAAAATAACTGGGATGTATTATTTCCATGGGGTATGTCTTTTATCCATAGTGTGGGTTATACTTTTCTCTCTACTATGTAATCATCAGTCTTGTGCAATGGAAGGTAGGAGATGGTTTCATTCTCCAGACATTGTTATCTCTCTCTGTGTAACTCAGAACCTCCACAACCTATAACACAGAAAACAGTGTTTATCTCACGGTCCATAGAGAGAAATTATAAAACTTAGAGGATATGACAAACCATATAATGCCATATGACTGAAAATACTGAAAGCAATCCACGGTCATTTCAGAGGTTGAAATGCATATTCACAGTGAAAGTAAATATCAAGTGTTGAGAAAATGGGGTGTCTTTCTTGAAATAATAGCTAGGAAATTCACAAACAATGCAGAAAGTCCTATACTTTTTTTGTGTGCTCCTATCCCTGCCTGTCATTATAGCATTGTTTTTCATTTCAAGTCAACTATGCAAAATACTACATTAATTGTCTTTACATCCTTTATAAACAGTTCAGAGATCCCTTCCTAAGATGTATAGTGAAGAACAGCTGAATTATTTTATGATTTTTTTTTTCAATAGAGGGTGTTTAAATGACCAGATAAATATTATTTTGTTAATGAAATTAGTTGGATTTCACCTTAAGAGCCTATTCAGCCTTAACAGATGTCCTTGTAAGCTACATGGGAAAATTCAGTATGAACTGATAGCCATTATAAGTAATATTAAAATTAATGGAGAATTGGCATATCACATCTGCTAATGATTTCTTCTATAAACAGATTAAAAATTCTCTGTATAATTCCTTATATGTTTGGTTTCAGTCTCTCATCATTCTGTGCAATTTTTTCTCTTTTCCTTTATGTTTCATACACGTATACAGTCCATACTACTTTACCATCCTCAAAGCAGAGCAGTCTTTTGTTGTCTGAAATAAAGATTAAATCCGTAATAAATATGAAGATAAAACTCACCACTACATATAGAAAATAGCTAGTGATATACCTTGTCCATATTTTAGCCTTTTCACATACTTTTTTTTTTTCTTGATCCTAATAATTCTTACTATTCTTTTGTCAAAGTCTAGAAACGACTCAGTTGTTTCTAAGTAGTCATGGAAAAGGAGTACTTATATATCTGCAGAATGACATAGACATACATGTAATTTCTCCCTTGGCATTTGGTTCCCATGTGCTAGTCCAGCTTGTCAACTTTGTCCATCCTGTCTCCGTGCATTGATGCTGCATTAGTTCTTCAATATTCTCAAAGATCTGTAGGCACCACCGTTTTTTTCATTCCCTCTCTTTTTGTTGAATTGCAGTTTGACTGTTTGCATTTCTTTGTGTTGGCTTGTAGGTTTGTTGTTTTCCCTCTCAGGTGAATTAGCTGGTTTTATTGCAGATCGAATTCTCTTGTCCTCTACAGATTGATGAGGTCTCTACTTAATTTATTGAAATAAATTTTCTATTTATCATCATTGGAATTTCTTAAAGTAAAGGCTGCACAGGATCTTAATAATTATTACTATGAGACAGAGCTGTGTTATTACATATCCTATCAACTAAGTGTAACAGATATTTGGGTGTTTATCTGCTTCTTAAAACTATAGAAACTTGATGCCAAAATGTCTCTGCAGATTTTGACCTGCACTCTGTTGCATTATTTCTCTATGGTCTGAATACTTTCAAAGCTGAATAATCTAATTGCTTTTGTTGCTGTATTGGATTTTCTCTTTCACACCTGCAATCTGTAATCCCAGTAATTAGGCATATTATAGGAAACCATATGTGATTTCGCTGCTGAATACTTCCTTTAAATCAGGACTTCGTCTAATATTTTATCATTTTAATAGCTTTTGAAAGTTTACAGGCAGTTTCACGTAATTCTTCCTTAATTGTTTTTTCTTACAAGGAAAAAAATTATACATTTGTATGTTGACTGGTTAGTGTCCTAAAGCAAACAACAGCAATGGCAAAAAGGCTTTTCTAAAGAACAGATAAACTTTCCAAGGTAGCGCCAGATAACCTGCAGTAATTAGAATATTCATTAACTCTGCCTCCTTCACCACTCTAAATTGAGACACTTTAAGTAAGTTGTCATAGATTCCCCATATAATCGATGAAGGAATGGATAGGCAGTGAGACAATGTCAGAGGAGAACAGCTGGAGATCTATGAGAGAGCTCTCATAGTGAGTTCATTTGTGACTTCATCAAAGGGCTAATAAATTCAATGCCAACTAGTGAAGCAGCTGAACAGACAATTATAGCTGGGATGCTACCCAGAGGCTCTTTAATCAGTCTGTCCTTTGCCTCTACTTTTTTAAGATTCCAGTTGTTAAATATTTTCTCTCTGAAATAGGGCTGTATACATGAAAATATGCAAAATTTCTTGTTTATTGGGACTGCCTGTATCTACCAATTTCATAATGCAGGACATGTCTGGACAAAGATTTTTTTATTTAATTTCTTTTTTTTTTGCTGACATAGTCTATGTTTACAAATGTCCTATCAAAGAATGAAATTCAAGACAACTTTCAAAAAGATAGAAAATGAGACACATTTAAAACCAAATATTTTCCTGTATAATTTTATAACAGAATGTGCTTCCCAGTCTAGTGTCATATCACTGTCATAAGGCATACAGATTATTTGGTGTGGGATCCATTGAAACAGTTTTTAATTGAGTGTTTTTTATTTTATGTTACACAGGAGAATGACATTCTAGAAACATTGGAATTTCAAAAAACGTTTGGATTTCAAGAAGAAAAATGATGTTGTCAGCTAAACCAATTTTTTAAATCATGGGCAGGTATTTCAAGCTAGTAATCTAAGTACTGTGAAAAAAAAGCTTTCTTGCAACTTTCCATTCCTTTAAAAAGAAAGACAAAAACTAACAAATAGAGAACAAGTCTGTACCTACATTCCCATCCGTTCAACAGATGCTGGAACATTTTAAATATCACAATACCTTTAATATTAAATTATTTTCATGTGAAAATGAAAATATCCCATTTTTCTTCCTTTCCCCACTCTCAACCCCTGTTTGCTCCTTTCTCTGCTGACTTAAGAGAAGGACAAAAGGTGATGTGTAAGGGGTGTTCTACACCCAATCCTCTGCTTCTCGTGAGCTTTACAGAATGAGAGGTGGGCAAGGGCCCCCTGCAGGAACTCAGCACTTCTGTTCAAAGAATCAATGAGATTACACACAAGCTTCTCATTGTTTAAAATATGCATCACCTCTTTGGGCATCATGTGGGAACTCTCACATCTTCTAATTTGTACAATAACAGCTACTTATCACCTCTTTTGTGTATTATGTTTACTTATACTTACACGTACTACTTTTACATGCTTATGCATAACCTATACAGGTCACTCACTTATACTTCCTTAACACAGTACTTATACCTAACAAGGTACTTATTTATTTTACTAACTCATCTATAATACAGCACATATACATTTTGCAACTACCGTGTATGAGATTACACATTACTTAATTGGGCCCTTTACTTTGTCCGAGAATTCCACACACACTTTTCAGATAACACAATTGGTTTCTAAGCCAGTGCAGCACAGCCCTTTTTATCAATTCCTTGCTGTCTTGATATTTAGCCTTTCAGCTTCTCCTTTCCCAATTCCAATTTAGCACAGTTTATCTTTCAGTATCTTTCAGTCCTTGAAACTCCAGATCCAAGCAAGCAGAGTCAAGATGATGGCAGCAACAAAACCCATCCAGTGACCAGCAGCCAAGTTACTCCAGGAAATCCAAACAACAGGACAGTACAAGCCAGAGAGCAAACATAAGCCCCTCTCACCAACACACCCCACCCCCTCCCCGAGGGTCCCTGGGGGTTCCTGTACTTGTTCATGTAAAGAGAGGGGATGATAGGGGAAAGGCAAGCAAAGGGTGGATTGTTGGGTGGTTAGGTGTTAGCATCTAGTTATGTCACTCATTTTTCCCAGTGCAAGCAGGCTGCGACAACTTCATGACTTATTCTCACTATGTTTCCTCATAAGGAATATTTTACTGACCTTTGTGGAAGCCCTGATTTCCTCTAAAGTGAAAACTAGGATTTGCTGAAGCTTTTTGCACTAAAAATACCCAGTGGGAAAATGGGACATAAAAATTCTCTTGCAATTATAAATTTGAATGCTATTTTGATCTCAAAAGAATCAAAGCAAAGAAACACAGTTTGAGTTTTGAAATCAAGAGTTCTGAATTCTGAGGAATTTGCAATGAAAACAGTCATTTCAGTATGTCCAAGCTTTCTTTGATCATAACTGCCAAAACTTTATGTTTCAACATTCCAAGGTACAAATTTGTGGAATACTCCAGTACCTAAAACAATTGATATCTTCGCTTAGAGGTCAAAATTATTTCAAAATTATTTCAAAACTTCAGGTAACAGACAATCCATTTTTTTTCAAATAATTTTGAAAAACTACGTTTGCTTTCCAGCAACTTGATTTCTGTAGATGCTTAAGTAATGTGTGCAGGCTTCCAAAAACTGTTACTATATCCAAAAAAAAGAGAAGACTGATGGGAGACCTCATTTCAGTCTACAACTTCCTCATGAGGGGAAGAGGATGGGCAGACACTGACCTCTTCACTCGGGTGACCACTGATGGGACCTGAGGGAATGGTCTGAAGCTGTGTCAGGGGAGGTTTAGGTTGGATATAAGACAAAGATTCTTCAACAGGGTGGTTGGACACTGGAACAGGCTCCCCATGAATTGGTCACAGCACCAAGCCTGGCAGATTTCAAGAAGTGTTTAGACAATGCTCTCAGGCACATGGTGTGGCTCTTGGGGGTGGTGCTGTTCAGGGCCAGGAGTTGGGCTTCGAAGATCCTCATGGGTCCTCAAGGTTCCCCTTCCAACTCAGCATATTCTGTGATTCTGCAATTCAGGAAAAAATGTGGCTTACAATATCTTCATCTACCTTATTCCTAAAAGAAAACATTGTGGATAGAGATGGGAAAAAGAATTCAGTGTCATGGAGGCTGAAGCTATGATCCAAGGGGTCAGACAGGTGCTGCTATTAAAGTGGGACAAACAGGCTGGAGACTTCCCAATGGAAAGTTTAGAGAGAAATAACCTTGGGCTTGAGAAAAACAGAACAATCCATTGACAAGTACCAGTTACAAAAAAACTTGTTTTGTCAAAAATTATTTTGTAAACAGACAACTGGCATTGTGGTATATGAGCAACCTATGATGCTTCAAACATGGGAAAGTAAGATCCATAGGTGGCATCTGTCTTGCAAATCTTCCATCTCCACCTCTGAGTAGATGAAAAATGCAAGTGATAGGTTGGACACTGAACATTTCTTGCTATCAGCAAATCCATATGTTTATCATGCTACTTGAACTTATTCTGACCACAGAGAACAGAATAAGCATTATAACTCAAACAGTACATTTTAACTGTTCATTATGTATATTTTGAGAGCAGCCATACTATATGTACAGTAAAAAGAAGTTCCAAAACACTGGGATAAACTTGCAAAGTAAAAAGGAAATTCACAGGAATAAGCAAATCTTGGAGAGATATTTCTTCTGTTTCATTTTGTTTATACTTATAAGTGCAAATAAGAGGCCTATTTAACTTCTGTACACAGGCAGACATAGTAACACATATATGCATGAGATATGGTACAATTGCATTGTGTTAATTAAAATATGTCTTAAAATAATGACTTTTGCAGTCTTTTCAAAGAAGAAACCTATTTGGGTCAGCTTTATCCTGATTTTTGTTGGTCGGAAAGAACTATGTAATGCCATTTCACATTCTAAAAAAGGAAACAGCTGAGCTGTGGCTCAGTCACCACATTCTTTCAACCACTGAGAACTCAAAAAACCACAGCAATGAAAATTATAGGAAAATGTCTGAGGATTCAGATAAAAAAGAAAGTCTAAGACCAAGTGCTATAAAATCTGGAGGTGGCTGCCCAGCTAAAGCAGGAATGCCAGGCTACCCTACACTGAAGAGTGATGGGGAGAGGTATTACTTCATTAAGCTTGGAGCCAGGAATGGCTTCTTGGAGCAGATACATTCAAAAGTGTACAGGCAGTGTCTTCAATCACGTTGTTTCCCCTGGAACAAAGAGGTTTTTCTTTTCTGGGAATGAGCACACTGTTCAGTCTGGCATATGTGATGTTCCAATATCAAACATCAGCTCCTGATGGAAGTTCCTTTAAGAAATTACAGTATCCTAAGGAAAGCAGTTCCTATTTCCTTTGTACACTAAGAAAGGTTTTTATTTCAGTATTATTTCTAAAAGTTGAGACTTCTTCTGTTGGTTTGTATGTCTTGTGAATATATATTGCCTCATTTTCACAGTTTTAAAAAATGACATTACATTCAACTGTAATGTACAATATGTAAAAATTTTCTGTAATCATAAAATATTATCGTGAACACTTGGAAAGTATCATTTTTTTGTAGAACCATACTTTGACTAATTGAAAAAAAAAAAAAAAAAACCTGTCAATTTTACAGGTATTTTTCTTCAAATTTTTTGTCTTTTTGAAAAAACTCATGAACATGATGAGATACTCCAGGGAATGAATTATGATTATGAACTAATAATGAAATGTCTGTGAGGTTACTGGCATTCTGTCCTCTTCTTGCTATCTAATAATCATCAGAATATGTCACTAGAATATCATAATGCAGACGCTGTTGTGCCATTGTGTTTGAATATTAAGAGACACAAAAATATACAACAAAAGGGAAACAACCCCCTCTCCCAAAAACAAAACACAATAAACTTTCACACCACCCCCTCCAAACCTCAAGAAATGCAGATTTTCAAAATATTTAAAACACCCAACAGAATAATTATTCCTCTTATTTAGAATAATGACCTTCCGTGTGATTCAAAAAAATAAGGGAAACTGGCATATACTCCTTCTGTCAGTTGCAAGGTTTCTAGCGACGTGCCTCAGGGAAATGTTAGCAGAGTGTAGGACTGTAGAAAATGACTTTACTTTGTTGATATCCTGTGGAGTAGGACAGGAAAAACTCCTTGATTCTTTAAGAAAGTTTGTGCCACAGCAAAGTGACCTCCCCTCCTTTTCCACCCCAGTAATATTATCTGATTAGATATTGGATTATCCAATAATCCAATATCTAATAACAACCCAATTATCCGATCATCTAATGTCTTTCTTACCACTCAATTCTGTAGCACTACATGGGGTTGCTGTGACCCAAGTGCAAGACCCAGCACCTGGTCTTCTCCAAATAGCCTCAACTCATCGATGCAGCTCATCCAAATCCCTCTGCAGAGCCTTCCTTCCTTCTAGCAGATCAACACTCTTGCCCAACTCAGCGTTCTCAGTGAACTTACTGAGGGTGCTCTCAATGGTCTCACCCAGATCATTGATAAGGACATCAGAGGTGGCCCCAATACTGAGGCATGGAGAGCTGCACTTGTGGCTGCTGCCAACTGGATTTGGTTCCATTCACGACCACTCTTGTGAACAATAAGCACCGGTGAACAATGAGCAACCAGTTACTCCAGGAGAATGCTGTGGGAAAGTGTCAAAGGCTTTACTAAAATGTCCGTGTACAACATCCACAGCCTTTCCCTCATCCACTAACTGGGTAATATGTATCTGTTGCAGAGCTAGGTTTGGTTTAGCAAGCTGCAGCTTTCCGTGAGAGCACAGCTGGGCTGCTCAGGGAAGTGTGCCCATTGTCACTCTCCCGCAGCCCATTTCGGACGGCTCCGCACTCTCGCTGCGGCAGCCATCAGCTCCTCAGCACAGTGACAGTGAAGGAGGTGAGAAGGGTCCCTCCATGAGGGTTTCAGAGGACCTCTAATAGTTATATCTTGTCCCAGTGACCCCCAAAGGCAGGGAGACCTCGTGATGTGGGCGCAGGGCCTTTTCTCACGGGCTCCAGGGTGGAACATGGGTGGGGCTGGGGTGCAGGAACCACCAGGGAGAGCTCGAGAGAGTGGCCAGGGCTGGGGGCAGGGGAAGGTGAGGGGAGCAATATGGGATCAGAAAAGCAGTGAGTAAACAGGTCACCACATGTGCCTATTATGAGATAGTGTGAGTAGTACTTTAAAGGTGTTTATTCCTCTTTCCTGATTAGGAAGGGAGTTAGAAACATATAAGTGAACCTTATTTCAGAATAATTAAAGATATAAATCATATCTCTGCCCATATGTATGAAGATGAAAGTGAGTTTAATATTTTGCACTAAAAATTATATTTTATTAACATATAGAAGTAAACTATCATTTTTATTGGCTTTATAGCACTAGGAAAAGCAGTGGTATATGTGACAGAATAATAGATAATGTATGCTTCCTATAAATAATTCTATATGTGTGTTGACAGTATTAACAATTTGTGAAAGTCAAAAATTATCTGCTGCCTTTTCACTATTAGTAAACTGGAAGTTTTTGGTTCAGAACTATTTCATGAACTGTGAGCAAACATACTAAAAACTGCATATACCCATATACACACCTATACCTGTTCACACATATGGTTTTCTTAATGAACCACAAGTTAACAAGACTAATTCTTAGTCTATTGTTTTCACAGAGCACTGAAAGTAAATGCTTCCATGTAGAAAATATTACATCTAGATGATTATGGAGGGAATTTTTTAATGAATTATGGAAGGAAGACAACATGAAGTACAAATGTAACAAGGAAACTGTTCTTGCATATAGATCATGTAGAAATACCTGTTAATATCACAAAGCAGTAATATTTTGACTTTTAAGAGGATATGCTGGATGTATGGTGATTTCAGGGAATTTTATAATTTGAATTGTGCAGAAAATTTCAAAGAGCAGCAAGCCCTGGCTTTTCTGATAGCTAACAAGATTAGTAAAAGTACCTATCAAGAAAAGGAATCTCTTTCAATTGTTTGAAAGACAGGTTTCACTGAGGAAAAAAAAATCAAAGAAGGAAAGAAAAAATAAGTTTCTTAACTGGAATGTATTGATGCATAATAATCAACAGTAGAAAAAAATCAAATCTGGTTTCAGTTTTAATGTCAGCTCATAATGCAGTTTGGGGTGTAATGCTATTTTGGCATAATAAAGTAAAAATTTGAAATGGATATTCTTTGGAAATAAGGACACCATTTGCAGTGGAATTGACACCTAAATGAGGTTTTGCATATCTTAATTTCTGAAGTGAGTATAAGTAAAAAGCTTTACAGAGTTTTTTAAAAAATTAAGGAGTATCACTATAGAAGACAGCAAATTGCTAGTAGGGCATTAATATGTCTTTACTTTTTAATGATAAATAAATCTATAAGAAATCAAGATTATAAAAAAAGATTTATATATATGTGTGTATGGATGAAAATTTGACTTTACATAAATTATAAACCAATTTAAAATGTTTTTCTTATAGATTCAAAAATAACAATTAAAAAGCCTCATTGTCCACTAAGATGAATATATAAAATGTAATGCTTAAAAGTGAAAACCAGAAGAATCTTATCCTCTTCATGATAAACCAAATGTGAACAGGCATGCAGATGATACTCACCTCTAGGACAGCCATCCCTTCCCCATTAATAACAGAATTAAGTCTCCTCCATTCCCCCATTCTCTCCCCAGGTCCCAGAAATTAATAGTGGAAATATAAATTTTCTTCCACCTTTATAATTATCTATAGTGGCTATGTAGTTACTGTAAAACTAATTGGTGTCTATTACTTTCTTGGAAGCAGTATTGAACCTCTCTAAGTTAGTGTTTCTAGGTATGCTATTAAACTGGGATACCAGGATGAACAGATGATCTCTCCTTTAGAGTCACAATGAGTGTATTCCATAATTTTAAAAGGATATTTCCAAGTTACCTCTTACCTACAAAACACGACCTGAAAATACTGATACGTGAAAAATATTCCCTTATTAGTTGTTAGTAGCTTGTTCAAGTCATAGGGAATTCTGTGATTTTGTTGAAATGAAGCTGAAAAACAGTAACCCGTATGGATACAAATTTTTCTGTGTGTTTTCCTTAGGACAGGTGTTGTAAGGCAGATGAATGAAATCTGTGGGATATGTGTCCCACACAAGACATATGAAGATTTGAGACATTGCACATATTCAAAGGTTTGTTACTAAAATCATTAACCTTGGAGAAGTGTGACTAAAGAAACAAAAGTTGCTAGAGGACTGCAGTAGGTTTAGGAATTTTTCTGTCACTCAATGGTGGGACTGGGGGACTGTTCTTGACTGTCTTTGTTGAGTCTAATATGACCAGGGCTTGCTGATGAGACAGGTTTATTGTGTTCACTTGCCTTTTCTTATTATGCTTCTATCTGGAAAGATTTTGTTAAAATTTAAGGAATGTGTTTATTAGTTGGGATACTCAATGCTCATTTGGTAGCAAGCATTCTATGCTTACACATAGCAATCAGTAAATGTCATTCAGGGTATGAGAGACTGAATAAGTATAGACTTTGTATGCTGTGGGATATTACTTCCTAGTACAGAAACTCTGATTTTCACATCCCATTTAGTTTAAGTGAACTCATATATGAAAGTGGCATTCTGAATTTTAATTCATCTAGCAGCAAAGTTTTAATTTGAGACTACAATTTTATCTTTTCTATAAGGATATTTTTCAAATATTAAGAGTTTTTTGTTGGCTTTAAACCAGAATTTTATACATGTAATAAAATGCTGTTGAAAAATTATAAATCTCTTCCTAAAATGTTTGACTGCTGTATTTTTACCCTCAGTAATTCAGAGAACATTTTTTCCTGATAAATATTTAACAAAATACTTTAAAATAAATGAGTAAGAATGAAAATAGTGCCATCTGCTTGCTCATCTTGAAACACATTACTACTCAGCCTACCCAGCAGTGTTCTTATGATTTTACAGTGGTTAATTTATTTTGTATTTGCAATAAATTTTGAAGGACAAGTTTCCATAGTATCTCCTAAATGAGCTAAAATTACAGAAGGCAAATGCAGAAAGAAAGATGGAAATAGATTCTGGATGGAGAAGGAATTTACCGAAGCAAAAAATGCAGAATTCTGGCTACGTTTTGTGCCAAACTTCAAATAATTCCTCTTTATTTCACATGTATAGAACATCTTTTATTTCATGTATATAGAATGTCTTCAAATGGCATGGTTGCTAATTAAAAATTATTCCTTACAGCGTATTTTAACTCCAAAAATATGAAGGAACAACTAACAGAGGCCACCATAACAACGATTTTGGTTTTTCTTTCTTTTTAATGCTAAGCTTGTGCTTGAAGATAATGCATTGCTGGACTCCATCTGTTCAGGTTGGACATCTGCAGGCTGTAATCTCTAGTTTTGATGGGCATTGTTCTTCAAATTGTCCTAGAGCCCTGAAGACATTATTTTGGCTTCTTTTGAATAAGAGACCAGCTGCAGAATTCTTCTGTCATTGCACCTCACCATTACACTGTAATGGAAGATCAAATAAAGATAAAAAGCCTCATTGTGGGAGCTAGAAAACAGACATGAAATAAAAAGTATACCCAGAAGTACTCATAGTCTGGCCTATGACAGTGTTGAACAAGTAGATGAGCCATGTGGAGAGAGTTGGAGGCAGGGAGAGACAAAAGCTGAAGTGAAACAGGAAAGTCATTTTATGCTAAGTAGCTTTCTAACAATTTCTAGTGCAGTAGATATTGTCAACAGGGATGCTTTATAGAGAGAGTATGAGAATATAGTAAAGAAATTGGTGAGTGGTCAAATCATTTGCTGTGTGAAAAGCTGGGAAAACTAAGGAACCATTTTACAGAAATCATACTCCTAAAAAATAGAGGGGTCTGGAGATTAAAAAGAAAGCAACATGTCTGTAAAATTACAGTTTGTAAGTAACAAAACAAACAGGCAAACAAAAAACCTCAAAAAGCAACCAAAAAACTCACCCTGAATGTCTTAACATTTCAGTATGTTTAAGGTAGGTTTACCACTAAAAGGGTAGAGTCTGATGCCTTTTCCTGGTCTTAAAATCAAGAGTGAAACATGGTTAGAAGGGGAAAAGGGATTTTACCTTGATATTTATTTTAAGGATCCTGCACTACATCCAGGTCGAATTCAACTCAATGCCCACAGCAATGCCCACCCCCAAAAGATCTGGTATCACATTATAGGTCTTACTAATTAGCATATCTATCAGAAATTCCCCAATGAGAGTGAGCCCCCCTCCCAAGGAACCTTCCCCCTGGATGGTTTTGTCTTAGTTTACAGAATGTGTTCTGGAGAGGGCCTTGGGGTCTGGGGCACACTGATCCCTAACTATGAAGCTTCTAAAATGTTTAGTCTTCTAGCTTAACAAACAAGTCCAAGAATGTAGGCAAAAAGCACTAAGAATACAGGCCCTGTGAGAAGGTATAAAAGGGTATAAAAGAAAAGGCAAAAATCATCATGGCATCATTTCTCACATAAATATAAAAAATATAAATTTTTTATATTTAAAACTGATGACTGTAAAGGAAGCTGAAGGGAGTCTCCAGGGCAAGCATCTATGATAGGTAACCTGAATGTGACCCTGCTATCACAGTTTTGTACAGATATGAGTTACAGGCCCCTCCACTGTGGCCAGTAGACTTAGATGGATCGGATTCTGTATTTTCCTCCAAGAGTGCATCATCTGGAGAAAAGGAACTCCTGAACTGAAATGTTCTGCTTTGTTAGGACACAATTTAGGCCAGTGATCTTATAACTGAGGAGTTTTGCTGTGCAGACAGAGAAAAACTGAAGGACACTGAACATGAAGCCCACCATGTGTTCTCTGTACCCTTTTCTTCAGTCTTGCTCGTATCAGCAAGGATTCAGAGCCTCCTGGCTGCCATAAACTGTTTGACAGCTGTTCTGTGACATTAATTCTTATACTGTAATGCTGCTCTGTCTGTGGAACACATCAAGGACTCATTTTTATTTGTGTTTCATGGTCCTCTTACAAAAGATCACGCCTGTTTAGAGGGTTTTTTTGGGTTTTTTTTTCCCTTTTTTTTTTTTTTTTCCCTTTCAAGGATTTTTTAAATCAAATGAAATATGCATTATAACTGTATGATGAGATATGCTTTTTGCAAATGCAGGAATAGGGAAACGTGCCTCTCATCAGATATTGACAGCCTGATAATGAAGGAATTTATTAAATTACCACTATTTTTTTTTTTATATTCCATTTGCTCAAAGAGACATTCTTGCCTTCAGAAGATCAAAACCTCTATAGTTCAGAACTATTTTTTTGATATTTCTATGATGGAAACTATAAATCCAACTTACTCAGATAATTAAGAAAGGTTTATGGAGATTTACTACCAAAATTCAAGACCAGCTGAGTAATTTCACTCCCACAATGATGAGGTAGAGTTATTAAAATTCATTCCTGACTCTCAGATGAATTTACTAGAAAAAGTCTGGGAATAACAGAGAAGGTGAAATTTCTGAAAGTGGATTGAAGTCTTGAATAGTTTCTATCTTAATTGGCTAAACTCAAAGGCATTACTCCTTAATATTTGTTCCTTTTCTTTTTTCCTAAATTCCCTTACCTCAATTTGTGAAATTTTATACAAAGTGCTTCCACATTTGATTATAGCTCCTCATCAGCTGGATGGCTTTAACTGTTGTCTAGAGAGAATGGAAGAGATTTTCTGAACTGAAATGGGCACTTTTCTGAAATTTAATTTTCTAGGACTACATACTATTTTTTCAACTGAAAAGTTCACAGAAAAAGACTATGATTATTTTTAGGAATTACACCACTATTACTTGCAAGTCAGAGCTAAAAAATCTGTCATAAAACACCCAAGGTTTTTTGCATTTAGATGGAAACAGTGTTAAAGTTGTTTTAAAAATTAGATTACTGCATTCCTTATGTATATTCATTTATATATGCATACCATAACAACAGTTTCTTAAATTTATGTGTTTTGTTTTTTGTTTTTTTTTTTTTTTTTTTTTTGTAACAGAAGTATAATTTCTGCTTCTGTGCTAGTATGACCATTTTCCAACTGTATTCAGAAAAAAATTTTTGCATGTAATGCATTAGCTGGTCGTATTTCAATGCATTTCCCAACGTAATTGATAGACATTTTAGGACGAGGCCATGCAGCCTTTCAGGGTTTTGATGTCACATCATTTCACCCAAGAGTCAGGTCTTAAAAAAAAATGTAGTCTGTTATAACTAATACTGTTTTTAAAAGACTTGGTTAACCTACTGAGATGAAACCAAGATTTATTGTAATAAGTCTCGTTTATTAGTCTTTAGGTTTTGTGATTTTAAGGGAACATACAACTCTTCTGATAAACGTTGCATTAAAATGAAGATTATTCCGTTGCTTTTCTGCCCTCCAGGAACAAGCAGTTTGAATTTTACTGTAACACAACATACATTAACTTTCTGCTCAACACTTAAATAGTGAACACTTATGTTTTGCAAGCACAGCCATATTTCCATACTTTTTCTATAGCTTTCTTGTAAAATACTCATTATAAACTCCAATCTATAAAAAATATTACTTTTCTTCATAATCTTCCAAAGTTTTTTTCAAATTATTTTATTTTCTTATACTACTTTCAAAGTGAAAGAAAAAAAAAATTATAAATATGCTTACAAAAAGTATGTTGAAAATTAATTCTACTTTGTAAGCACATGAAAAAATGCAAGGATTTGCTCTCAGTGATAATACATACAATTTGCATACACACCTGAATTTATGCTCAAATATATCTTATTAAGATAATTTTTTTTTTTTCAGAAAATCAAAGCTTAAAATTCAAATTATGGCCAACTGTAACTGAAAACAACAGCAGAGGAAAAACTGTGTAGAAGTTTTTGGTCTTTTTAATAGCAGCTGGTCTTTAATGACTCAGTAGGCTACATGTGATAGCAATGTTATATGTGCAAAGCAGTGCTTTCCTTGCTCTTTAACACAATTCACATCACACTTAGTAATTGTACCCATATTAACGGCAATAGCTCGTAGTCACAGGGCCCTGAACATCCTGAGCTAAGTTTGCTTGCAGAAGAGGGTAAGACAGAAAGCTCTCCAGGGGTCATTTCCTACACATTTTTGTGATTCTGCACCGTCCTTTTGTGATGTTTAAGCAACAGAAACACAGCAGTACAGTACATTTCTGGGCTACAAGATATTTTTAAATGGTAAGAAAGTCTTCATTAAGGACACTGTCCACTGCTGACAAAGAAGCCCTTTCTTCACATACTGCCATTTCTTCAAACTCAAACCTACACCAATCTTGGCTCAAAAAATGTTTGGGAATTTTTCTTTCTCTTCTTTTCTTTTTATTTTTTTGTTTTAAACTCCCTTGACTATCTCTCACTATCTAGAATTTGCAATGCCAGGAACTTTTTGCATGGTGAAGTACATTCACCAATTAAAAGACTCCATCTCTGTAGGAAATACGTATTTCTTTAAGATACTCAGAGATGGAGCTTACCACTTTGCTGCATTTATTCTAATAATCAATTTTAATTCTGTCAAAGAGGACCCAACCTTTTTTTTTTTTTT